>CM044960.1:4848245-5340254 GCA_024516035.1 Bactericera cockerelli | reverse complement strand
GTTAAGCTTTTCGCACGTTGCATAGAATAGTGTCACATCTCATTTTTTCCCCATTTGGGATTTTTGTATCTCTAAAACAGCAAAAGGTCTCCTGAAAGTTAAGGTTTTGAGATGTGACACTGTTCTATGCAACGTGCGTTTTGCTCAATCAAAATTTGAATATACAATTATACATTGCACAGTTAAAAAAAAAACTGTCGCGTAGTGAAAGTCTCGATTAGCACTAAGCAAAAGAGTAATCAGTCGATTCCTCCTCAACAAATCTTTAACAAACACTCCGATTAAGCACTTGTATTTGAAATACAGCATAGGTAAGTGCTTTTTAAAACATCCATCACGTTGCGGAGATTTTTACTTCTCAGTTGTGAAGATTTAACCCTCTAATATTCCCTTCTCTTTTCCTCCAGGCATTGCCGCCGAGCTGATGGCATGGCTGGAACATATATTCTATTCACTTATCCCTCTAATATTCCTAATACTAATAAACTAGTAAATAAATAATTTGGGAGAGCTTTTCACAAAGTTGTAGGTTCAATTTATTTGGAATGAATGACCATCAAAGAAGTTGGTCGAAAACTAGAATTATAAAATTAACTCAGTTACTGGCTGCATTGCCATCAATCCATCATACTGTAACATCCCCTCTTCAGTAAAAAACATAATCCTTGTATCTAGATGGTAATTTGGTTTGCCTCCTCTGACGTGTTGGACGTTCATCTTCATTATCATTAGACATGATTGTTGGTGACTGGTTTGGGGAATTCTGAACATTTTCTTTGTCTTCAGTTGGACTAGATTCCACTACATCATCACCTCTTTCTTCATTTTCACAAGATGATGTTTCAGGATGAGTTGAATCTGGTTTAATAAATTTTTCATTTCTCCTTAGCATAGCTCCTTCTGAAGTTCTCACGGTATATGATCTATTCCCATCTTTGCTCTCAATTTTACCTTTAGACCAAGTTTCACTTTCAGGCATTTTCTTATACCACACATCTTCATCAACCTCCAGGTCTTGTCTACTAACTGAATGTCTATCATAATATATTTTTGCCTTATTTTTATTTTCTTTTATTTTGTCCTGTACACATTGTTGCTCAATGGGTTCAAGATCCTTGTTTATACTTGGTATGTGACACCGCAACCATCTGTTCATTAACCTTTTAGCAGGACTGAAGTTTGTCTTATTCGGTGTATTTCTATGAAGCAACAACATTTGGTAAAAGTCTGTGTTGCTGTCAATGCTTTTCTTTATAAGTGTTTTTACTACTTTGACGGCGGATTCTGCTTTTCCATTAGACTGTGGGTAATGCGGACTTGACATGACATGATTAAACTCCCAATCATTACTGAATTTCTTAAACTCCTGTGATGAAAAATTCGTTGCACCGTCTGTTATAACGGTTCGGGGAATACCATGTCGACTAAAGTTTCTCTTGCAGATGAGAATAACACAAGCTGAACTTAAATCTTTTAATTCGTCAATTTCGAAGTAATCAGAGTAATGATCAATTGTGACAAGGAATCTTCTTTTCTTTCCTTTAATGTCTACTTCAAAAACATCCATGCTAATTATTTCAAAAGGTTCTTTAGGTACTTCATAAGATTTCATTTCGATTCTCTTTTGATTTGCAGATAATTTTGCACAAGTTTCACAAGATTGCACAAGATCTTTAATTTCATTGTTCAAATTAGGCCAAAACACAACTTCCTTAGCCAGCTTTTGTGTAGCTTCTATTCCAAGATGTCCTAAGTGAATTTTTTTTAAAAATTCTTTTCTGAGTTTGACAGGAATTAATATCTGATTTCCTTTTAGAATTATTCCATCTTCTATTGTTAAATCGGCTCTGTAATTCCAAAAGCACTTTAACTCATTGGACAGTTTGTGTTTTTCTTCTGGCCATCCTTTGATTATTTGTTGCTTCAGATGCTGAAGTTGACCATCAGTATTTGTTTCTTCTTTAATCCGTTGAATTGATTCATCTGATATTTTAACTATCTTTTTATCATAGTAATTTATACCAGTATTAATTATTCTTAATGTACTGACGGTTTCACACAAATCTATTTCTTGTGAAATTTTATATATGTCATTTTGCTTTTCAATATTCTGCAAACTTTCAGGTGCACGAGATAATGTATCTGCCAGATACATACTTGTACCATTCTTATATTTTACAAGTAAATTATATCTTTGAAGGGTCAATATCATACTTTGTAAACGTTTTGGAATTTTTAACAATGGTTTTTTAAATATTGATACTAATGGACTGTGGTCTGTCTCAATAACAACATTTGGCTGTCCACAAATATACTGGTCAAAGCGTTGACATGCAAACACAATCGCAAGCATTTCTTTTTCAATCTGTGCGTAATTCTTCTGTGTTGATGTTAACATTTTAGAAGCGTAAGCAACAGGTTGATCTTCTTGCAAAATGGCACATCCAAGGGCAAAAGAAGACGCATCAGCTTGAATAGTAATAGGTTTCTTTGGGTCAAAATATTTCAATTTTGTTGCATCTGCAATGATATTTTTTATATTCAAAAATGCTTTTTCTTCATTATCAGTCCACTGAAATGTTTCTCCATTTCGCGTTATTTTTCTCAGAACTTCTGTTGTATCAGATAATTTGTTTATATATCTTGACAAATATGTTACCATTCCAAGAAATCTCATCACAGCTTCTTTATTTTCAGGTCTCGGCATATTGACAATTGATGATATCTTGCTAGGGTCTGGCTTGATTCCCTGAGAAGTCAATATATGACCATAAAATTTTATTTCTTTTTTACAGAGATGTGTTTTATCTGGATTGAGTTTAACATTTCGTTCTTTCAACCTCTTAAGAAGTGCTTCAAGATTTTTATCGTGATCACATTGAGCATCCTCTTGAGACTCACCATAGCCAACAATGAGAATGTCATCCGCTAATACAAACACACCTCTCAAACCATGTACTACTTCTAACATTTTCTTCTGAAAAATTTCCATGGCTGTTGATAAACCAAATGGAAGTCTAAGGTATCTGTATTTTCCGAACGGTGTCCAAAAAGCTGTTAATTTACTGCTTCGTTCAGTTAATTTTACTTGCCAAAATCCTCTTGTCGCATCCATAGTTGAAAATAATTTTGCGTTATTTAACTCTGGAATTATTTCATCGATTGTAGGTAGTTGCTGTTTTGTATCCTTGATGGCACGATTCAGATGGGTAGGATCAATACATACTCTCAGTTTATTATTTCTCTTCACAATAGTCACATTACTTGTCCAGTCTGTGTATCCAGGTTCCTCAACAATTATATTATTTTTCAACATATTCTCAATTTCCATCTTCAAGTCATCTTTTAAGGCAATTGGAACACGACGTGGGCTTTGTTTTACTGGTGTTACCTCAGTTGAAAAATCAATGTCAACTTCACCTGCTATTTCACCTATGCCTTCAAATACATCTTTATACTTTTCAACCATTTGCTTTGTTGAATGAGGTATATTTTTTTCGAGTTGTTTCTCTTGTATGTTCTTGATTTCACATATTTTCAAAACTTCACGGCAGTAGGTTATCAGGTTCAAAGTATCACATGCTTTGTATGAAAGTAAAGGTTTGTGATCATAGTCTACCACAATAAATTCCAAGTGAAAAATATGTTTGCCTTTTCTTATTTTCATAGTGTACTTTCCTTTGACACCCAGTGTTGTTCCGTTGACAGCTCGAAGTACAGCATTAGACAAACATAACTGAATATTTTCTACTTCCAATATGTTACATAGTGTTTTTTTCGCCAATGATGCTACATGTAGCTCCAGTGTCTAATTGAAATGATGTGGTTTTAACCTTGCTATTAGGTAGGATTACATTTAAATTGATAAATACACCTTGATCTTTAAAGTGATTCACTTGTAATATTTTCTGGTCAACATCATCATTGTTTGGCACATTATGATGAACATACTTTATGTTATTTCTTCTTTGTCTACAAACAGTGGCAAAGTGTCCTTTTTTATCACATTGATAACAGATACTAGTTCTTGCAGGACATTCCTCAATTTTATTATGCCATTCTCCGCCACAGTATGCACATTTTTTCTGATTTTTTGTATGTCTGAATTTCTTGTTTTTAAATTCCACCTTGTTGATTTCATTTTGTTTATCTTCTAAAAATTCTAACTGTTTCTTTGTTTCTTCACTTGATTTGCAAATATTTATAGCTTCTGAAAGATCAATATTTTTCTTTAACCAAAGTTTTTTCCTCAGTTTGACATCTTTGATAGAACAAATAATTTTGTCTAAAAGAAGTTCGTCCTCCATGGTCTTATATTCACACAATTTACTTTGAGTCTTCAGTTTAAGAAAATAGTCCTGATATGATTCTTCCTCCGTCTGTTTCATGCTATTATAAATATAGCGCTCATATCTGATGTTCACTTCAGGGGTCAACTTTTCGATCAAAATATTCAAGATTTCTTCCGTTGTTTTGTCTTCTGGTTTTTCTATTAGTTTGTATATCTTCATACTTGCTTCTTCTCCTATTGCTGTCAACATAGTCGATACTCTCACAACATTTGTTTCTGTTTGGAGGCCACTAGCTGTTTCAAAGTTATTCCACATTCTTCTGAAATGTTCAATGTTAGATCGGACATTGCCGTCGAGCTTCAATCCGCTTGGTAGAGGTAAACTGTTGACCTGCTTTACCAGGGTGACACTCTGCTTGACTTTTTCTTCTGACAATTGAGCTTTCAAAGTTTTGTTCTCTGCTTCATACTCCGCTAACTTCTTCTGCACAATCTGTTGAATTTGTTTTTCCAGTTCTTTGTCCATTATTTGATGTCTCAGATGTTATTTTATTAAACAAAGAAAATAATTAAACAGGAACAAAATTTCAACACACCTGACACCATATTTTAGTTTGACAAATAAACTAGTAAATAAATAATTTGGGAGAGCTTTTCACAAAGTTGTAGGTTCAATTTATTTGGAATGAATGACCATCAAAGAAGTTGGTCGAAAACTAGAATTATAAAATTAACTCAGTTACTGGCTGCATTGCCATCAATCCATCATACTGTAACAATTCCCTTCTCCTTTCCTCCAGGCATTGCCGCCGAGCTGATGGCATGGCTGGAACATATATTCTATTCACTTATCCCTCTAATATTCCCTTTTCTTTTCCTCCAGGCATTGCCGCCGAGCTGATGGCATAGCTGGAACACATTTTATTCACTTATCCCTCTAATATTCCCTTCTCTTTTCCTCCAGGCATTGCCGCCGAGCTGATGGCATGGCTGGAACACATTCTATTCACTTATCCCTCTAATATTCCCTTTTCTTTTCCTCCAGGCATTGCCGCCGAGCTGATGGCATGGCTGGAACACATGTCCGAACTGAAACGAGCCTACTTTGTGGACTTGTTTGTTCGTGTGAGCAACACAGTGGCGATCTCCATGTATCAGCGACTCGGGTACATCGTGTACAGGAGTGTTCTGGAGTATTATTCCGGAACTCCTGATGAGGACGCTTATGACATGAGGAAAGCTTTGTCACGCGATGTTCACAAGACCAGTGTAATCCCTCTGCAAGCAGCTGTGAGACCTGAAGATGTTGAGATCTATTAGATCACCCTGTATGTAGAAATGACGAGGCGAGTTAAAGTTACTACATCTACACACTGTTTTCATTCTTCTAAGCAAAAAAAAGGGCAATAATTGATGAGTTCTCGTTTTTTTTTTTTTTTTTTTTTTTTTTTTTTTTTTTTTTTTTGAAAATGGTTTTGTTATATTGATGTTCTAAACAATTACCTACATTTTTACCATGTAGATAGAACAATGGAAAAATACATCGAGATTTTATAAAATAAATTATTATATAAAAATTATACATATGGCAAGTTATACAAATTATACAAATAAGAGCTATAGGTAAATACATTTAAATACAAAAGAAAACCATACATTATGTATAAAAAATTGATTAATTAGGTAGATATTATTATTTAAAAAAAATATATTTATATATGAGTCTATACTTTCAAAAATAATTTAGTGTGATACAGGAATTTCATACACTGATCAATAAACTCTGGGTCATTATAAAGTATAGATTTCATTGCTCGTCTTAATTTATATTTTCTTCTCATATGAATCAAGTTCTGGCAGTCTAGAAGCCAGTGGTTAATATAAACAGGTGTGTGTCCACAAAATTCACAAGAAGGAGGGTCTTTTCTCTCTAGAAGATATTTATGGGTCGCTAAGCAATGACCTATGCGTAGTCGAGTAAGCACAACTTCTTCATGTCTAATATTCCTGTGTGATGACTTCCACTTATGTACGTTATTTTTTATCTGTCTCCATTCGTCCGCCCATTTCTTCATTTGTGTATCCTTGAAGTGGGCATTGAAATCACATGTTGTGTATTTATTAGTCATTTTAACAGTATCTACTATCTCATTTTCTTTTATGTTGGAATAGCTGGGTAACCACAAAAAAAGAGACTCGAGGTACAATTATATATATTTCATCAAGATATTTTTATTTGTGTAGAATTATTGTTTAAGTTGAATTTTAATGCCTGGATGGCACTCTTAGAATTAGAGCACATGATAAAGTCTTTAAAACAATAATTTTCTTGAATAGACGTAAGTACATCACTCAAGCATAAATGAATAGCCATCAGTTCTGCTGTGTATATGGAAGCGATATTATTCAATTGAAAGTGTTTCATGTTGCCATTCAGTAAGTAAGCTCCTCCTGTTTTACTGGATTTTGAGCCATCAGTAAAACAAAATATTTTATGTTTATTCTCATTCTTATACTCTAGGTATTTCTGTGTAATTTCTTGTGGTGTCACATTATCCTTCTTGGTGGATATCAACATGAATACATTAACTTTAGGTAGCACCCAATGAGTTTCTTATTTATTTTGTTTTATAAAACACCTAACGTCCATATCAAAGTCCGCCAAAGTTTCGACACGGAGTCTGATATTAATTGGACTGTTAACATAAATTATCAATTGGTTATTAAATAATATGAAGTAGCATGGATGGCCAGGGTTCCTCGCAATGTTACTTACATAGTTGACACATCTAATATTTCTCCTCACTTGAAGGGTGGGCTGTCCACTGTCCGCCAGTATACTCACAATAGGTGAGGTTCTAAATGCACCGGTGATTATTCTTAGCGCGGTTTAACTTGGCCAGCTCCTGTGGCCTAGCAGAATCATACACAATAGACCCGTAGTCTAGTATCGGAAGGATGTATGCATACTTGCATAGTGTAATCCCAGGCCTTTTCTTCTGCCGCTCAGAATTTTCATGATATTCGTCGCTTTTAAACTCTTATTTTTTATTTCTTTGATAAGATTAGCCCATGTCCACCTTGAATCCAGATGAACTTCTAGCCATTTAATCTTGTTTTGGAATGTTATTCATTTCTTCATTCATAACTATTTCGTTGGCACTCTTAGCAGAAAAGCAGACCACAAGAATTTTGGTTCTATTGAGTCTTTTAATCTCTAATACTTCTAACTTGTTTGTCACGACTTCGTAAATCAGCATACCACATATTTGATTATTGATAAATTTCGCATCAGCATCATCAGAGGCTTTGTATTGCACGAGCACCCTGTAGCTATCATACGCATAATTTTCTTGATACACTATAGTTTCTGTCTCTTTTGAATCGCGCGGTTCTCGCCCGCCAGCGCCGGCAGCGACCTTCTCCTCCTCCGTCATGGGAACAGCTGATCAAGACATCATCTTGAAGCCATCAAACACGGAAAGCAAGAAAAATCTGTCATTAAATTTGAACAAAATAGTAACTGGCTGAAATCAGCAAAATATTTTGGAGAAGTCCACCTCTAGAATAAGGGGCGGCAAATTGAATCAATATTTTAGATTAACCCCTTGAACGAAATAATTTAACCATGCAAAAAATCACTTCAAAAAAGTAAGTTTTTCACTAGAAAACTATTTTTATTTGCAGAGCAAACAAAAACACTTCTGTATACTTTGCTGTCACGATCACGGATTACTCTCGTTCTTTTAAATTTTAAAGGGAAAATTGAAGGTTTAAAATTTTGAGGTCTTGATCAGATTCATTGTATTACTTTTACTTTTTTTATTACTATATGCATGAAGTTGGTCAATTTAAAAAGAAATTTGCACCGATTTTTAAAAAAAAATAATGATTTTTTTTAACAGTATTTTTGGACCTCTGGGAGACAGATTACCTATTATAATTTTTAAAAAAATGTCTATTAGAGACGAAATTAGTAGACTATTTGTAAGTAATACCTCTGTGACGCTAACTTTCGGATTGCATACTGTGTTAGATGAGGGAAAACCGATGCTAAGCAATGACTTAAGTTACCGATTTTGTCTATTAGAAGCGTATTTTTTTATATGAATATTTGCTCAAATCGAATTTTATTATCTGAATAAAACAAACATTTTTCTGTTCTATCGGGATCTGGCTGCAAATATTTTCATTTTCCGCGATTTTTAAACAAATAAAATAAATATTTTCTTTTCCATCGCGATCCGGCTGCAAATAAAGAAAAAAAATGGCGGAAAAAAAAATTATGAATTTTCCAAGGCTGCAAGTATATTGCAAAATTATGAATATGGAAAATTAATAATTGCCATTTCCGCCATGTTTTACTGTGGCTTCGCACGTTCGTATCTGAGCGCACGGCAGTGCGCCAGGCCAAGTTCCAGCAAGCACGGCAGTGTACCTTTACAGGAACTGATTCACCCTGTTTTTCACACCCTCATATCTTCGGTTCAATTGATTATAGAGATATGAAATTTGGAACAGAGATTGTCTTAATATCATTAAAAAGACATTGAAAATTTCAAGACTCTATGCAAAAAACTTTCAGAGGAATGTAATTTTGAAATTTGCGATTTTGATACTGACTGACAGATCATCAAAATTATGAGGCACTTCCCAACTACCTAGAAAGCTGAAATTTCGCATGATGGTAGGGTTTATTGTAAAAGTACAGGGAAAAATCTGAAAACCGGAACTTTTTCACTGACCATGGTGTAAAACGGTGTCGTTTTAGGGAGAAAATATATAATCGATCATGGATCTAAATTATGAAGCACTTCCCGACTACCTAGAAAGCTGAAATTTTGCATGATGGTAGGGTTTAATGTAAAAGTACAGGGAAAAATCTTAAAAAGTTCTGAAAACTGTTAAACGGTGTCTTTTTAGGGAGGAAGTATACTATATTATGTATACAGGGTGTCCCGTATACAGATATGAATATTTTGAGGGTAGGTTCAGCCCACCGTGGACTATCATATGAGCGAAACTTGCAGTGGGGCATTTTGCTTCGTTAAAGAGTTATGGCCAAATCCTGTTTTTCCCACAGGTCTAGAGGTCACTTAGATCGATGCACGTTTTTAAAGAAATGGTAGCCAGTAAGTAATTTTTGACTTCATGTATGGATAGTCATGCATATTTCCCTTGTTGGTGTTGATGCAGTTGGTTGCATCAAAAAATATTGAAAGACCAGAGAGATATTTAATCATAAGTTCAATACTTTTCTAAAATTCCATTTTTCCCTTTCGTGAATTTAGAGTACTTCTACAATTGCAATTCTGCGTATCACTAGTTAAAAAAATACCCTTTGCTATTTTGTTTCAATAAATGCAAAGTTCTTTCAGACGCGTGAAGGAACGAATGAGATACGCCTTATGAAACGGCACCGGAAGGAGAGAAACACATCTTTCAAAATTTGAATCTGGGCGCTATTGCATTTTGAAGAACACTCGATGCCTGAAGCGGTCTGTGTGACCATTTTTGTGCCAACTGCAAGTTATAAATGAAAATTTTCTGAGTACAAATAGTTCTATTAACCAACTCTATCAATCAAATCTAATAGTTAAAATAACAAGGCGTTCAATTTGTTCGGTGGAAGAGAAAGCCACAAGCTTTAACCTCGCCCTTGGTTCGCTACATATTCTTTTGGGTTCTTTTCATTTCATTTCCTGTGTTGCAGAATGTATCATGTTTGTAGTTTATCAATAAAGTATTAATAATAATAGTAACCTTGCGAAGTTAGAAGAAATATTTTATTTGTAAAAGAAATAAAAATATAAAAAAAATAATTATCAATTCCAAAAAAAAAAAAAAAAATACATCTATAATACGTAACCATTATACAGGGTGGGGCAAAAGTCTGGAAACCCCTGAATAACTTTCGAATGGCTTCTTCGGTAAAATTAAAATTTTGTAAGGTAAACCGGGCTAATAAGACCTTCTTTTAGAGTGGGGTCGATTTTTGTTACCGGTCCCCATGTCGGGGCCAGGGGGGCCAACTTCATTTTTTTAAATACGAACCCCCACCTTGCGATACATTTTTGGAAAGGTCTTTAAATAAGAAATACATTGGTGCAAATTTTATTTTTTTAATATTAACTTTTTCCAAATGGCGTCCAACTTTGTGTATGCAGTAAAGTCTGGAATCCCCTGAATATCTTTTGAAAGATCTTTCTCAGTAAATTTAAAATTGTGCACGGTAAGTCGGGGTAATTAGACCTTTCCAAAAATGTATCGCAAGGTGGGGTTTTGTATTTAAAAAAAATGAAGTTGGCCTCCCTGGCCCCGACATGGGGGCCGGTAAAAAAAATCGGTCCCATTCTGATATAAGGTCTAATTACCAAGGATTACCGTACACAATTTTAAATTTACTGAGAAAGCCATTTCGAAAGATATTCAGGGGTTTCCAGACTTTACTGCATACAGAAAGTTGGACGCCATTTGCAAACAGTTAATATTAAAAAAATAAAATTTGCACCAATGTATTTCTTATTTAAAGACCTTTCCAAAAATGTATCGCAAGGTGGGGGTTCGTATTTAAAAAAATGAAGTTGGCCCCCCTGGCCCCGACATGGGGGCCGGTAACAAAAATCGACCCGACTCTAAAAGAAGGTCTTATTAGCCCGGTTTACCGTACAAAATTTTAATTTTACCGAAGAAGCCATTTGAAAGTTATTCAGGGGTTTCCAGACTTTTGCCCCACCCTGTATATACATAAGCTCAATACCTTAAGGTTGGATGTTCGAGTTTTACCCAAGGTTAATTTTCGGCACTATTTGTTATGTTTTTGATATCATGATTGTGATAAACACAAAAATGATAAGTATTTTCAATTTTACTTCTAAAAATAAAATCACAATTTTTGTTGTTAGCGCTGAGTCTTTCTCTATGTGTATTCTTTTTCCATAATTACACCACTGGTTGCTGCTTTCGTTGCAGCCTATCTAATTTTTCCTCATGATAACCCTGTGACCCCGTAACCCCATTCACATAAAAGTTCACACCGACCGACCACTGTGAATGATCAATTTCCCTCCGTTAAACATCCCAGAGCAGTGTATTTATTATACCTCAAATCACGCGCCAATTCTGTTAAAATTCAGCCAACTTTGAATTTTCCATCATGATTCAGAAGTGTTTTTTGAGGTTTGTGTGTACTGCGTTCCATGATTTTTAAAGTAATATAAATGAGCTTTCTTTTTTCTAAAACTAAACATAATAGCGTATTTTTTTAACTAGTGATACGCAGAATTGCAATTGTAGAAGTACTTTAAATTCACGAAAGGGAGAAAAGGGAAAAATCAAATTTTAGAAAAGTATTGAACTTATGATTAAATATCTCTCTGGTCTTTCAATATTTTTTGATGCAACCAACTGCATTTTAAGGGAAATATGCATGACTATCCATACATGAAGTTAAAAATTACTTACTGGCTACCATTTCTTTAAAACGTGCATCGATCTAAGTGACCTCTAGACCTGTGGGAAAAACAGGGATTTGGCCATAACTCTTTAACGAAGCAAAATGCCCCACTGCAAGTTTCGCTCATATGATAGTCCACGGTAGGCTGAACCTACCCTTAAAATATTTGCATCTGTATACGGGACACCCTGTATAAATTATGAGGCACTTCCCTACTACCTAAAAAGCTGAAATTTTGCATACTGGTAGGGTTTATTGTAAAAGTACTGGGAAAAATCTGAAAACTGGAACTTTCGCACTTATCTTGCTGTTAAACGGTGCCATTTTAGGGAGGAAGTATACTCGATTATGTATATAAATTATGAGGCACTTCCCTATTACCTACAAAAATGAAGTTTTGCATTATGCTCGGGTTTATTGTAAAAATACAGGAAAATATCTGAAAACTGAAGCTTTTGCACTTAGCATCTTGTTAAACGGTGTAGTTTTAGGGAGGTAGTATACTTGATTATGGATCTAAATTATGAGGCACTTGCCTACTACCTAAGAAGGTAAAATTTTGCATGGTGGTAGGGTTTACTGTAAAAATACAGGAAAAAATGAATGCAGTGATAATGAAAACCGGCACTTTCGCACTAATTCCCCTGTTAACGGTGTCGTTTTAGGGAGCATATCAAACTGAAGAATCCTTAAATTTTTCATAAAAAAAAATAATGAAACTACATGTGCTGAGCTGTGCATGTTTGTGAAACAAAACATTTACAAAAAGTAATGATATCCCACAAAAAAACTACCGTTAAAAAAAGGGCCAAGTTCCAGAACTCCTATCCAAAAAGGTTTCGCCAATGAATGCAGTGATATCTTGTTTACGGCCAAGTTATCTTGGTACTAAACTATTTCTTTTATTACAACCCGTTTTCTGAGTTCCTCATTTTGTATGTTTTTAACTGCAAACTATCCTCTAACTTGGCCAGAAAACGGGTTGTAATAAAAGAAATAGTTTAGTACCAAGAGAACTTGGCCGTAAACAAGATATCACTGCATTCATTGGCGAAACCTTTTTGGATAGGAGTTCTGGAACTTGGCCCTTTTTTTAACGGTAGTTTTTTGTGGGGTTTCCTATTCAGGGCTTCGTCTCTATCGTCTAAAGATAAAATATGCACTCAAATATCTCGAAAGCCATTCGATTTTTCAAAAAACGTTTTATAATTTTGCAGGGTAACCCTGCGAAAAAAATCTCAGGGGTTCCCAACTAGGTAGAGGTTTTTTGTTTTTCAAATGCGACTATAAGTCTTATACGAATTAAGCTTGAAAAGATAAAAAACACAGATTTTTTCTGATAAAAAAATAGGTAACACACAAAATATCTTCACATAAATTTATTTTCTATGTGTTTTGTGCATCTAGCAGAAACTTGACGCTGAGATTTATTATACTGAAAGATATTAAAATGTATGTTTGCTAATTAAAACAGGCTTTTTGAATCTCCGAAAGAATTTTAAAAAATAATGCACGTGGGCCACCTACAGACGCCCCTGAAAACTATCAATTGGTATGCAAGTCATGTATGATTAATGGAATCATTTATTTATGTAAGTACACAATATATCTTATCAATAATTTCAATTGTTTAAAAATTAGAGCGAAAAACCACCTTTTTCAATTTTGACCGCTCCTAGAAGGGAAAGGAAGCATTTTCCGGGATTTTTTATGGGTTTAGACCCAACCTAAGTTGTACCCAAGAACATCCTACTGAATTATCGACCACATAATTATTATACAATATGTTTCTGAAAAAGTGGCCACCCCGTCGTAACTTTTAATTTCTTTTGGAGATTCAAAAGGCCTAGTTTTAAATAGTACAAGTCTTTAGATAGTCGTTTTGCAAAAAGTCTCGGCTTAACACTTTGAGCCCATGAATACCATATATGACCCTCAGCTGACATTTCACAAAGGACATGAGTACCATATATGGTAGGTACTCACCCAAAATTTCACTGTCAACTTGTGTACTCTATATGGTATTCACGACCTTCCTTTTCTTGGAAGACACGAGTACTCCCTATGGTATTCGTTTCTATGTGTATCTCATAGGGAACAGGTTCTTGTGGTCCTTGGGAGCAATGTATGAGTGTTGGGTTCTAAAATTTGTGGTCCCTCGTGCTCACTCGCCGATCCCAGCTCTGGGGCTCAAAGTGTTAAGGAAACCAAGAATTTAAAGGCCACACAAATACCTATGTATTCATACAAAGAAAAAAACACAATACTTCCGATTTCTAATATTAGAAATTTCTCGGAAGTAAAAAATACAAATATAACTGATATGACAGCAAAGGAATGACAACAAAAGTCGATATCATAAAATTTGGAAGAAAAAGAAAATTTATTTAGTGATTTTTTGTCGTTGCTTTAACATTAAAACAATCTGTAAAGAAATCTGTGTTGTCAAAACAATCGATAGCGCTACTAAATAAAAATTCCCAAGTCTTGGGTACATTTCTTTTTCTTTTGTCTCTGGAAACGTTTTCTTCCCTCGTTTAATATTTTGTTACTTATTTTAGGTCTTCCTCATCAAGACAGGTTTTCGTGTTCCTCCGAGTTCTTGTGTTACGATTTTACTTCCAAGAAATTTCTATCATTAGAAATCGGAAGTATTGTGTTCGTTTTTATATTTATATAAAAATTAACTGCACACTAGCGGTTCTGGGTGAAAGAGATTATGCGCCTGACCACTAACTTTTTACCTACACGCTTATATCTCGTGAACGGTACACCCGATTTTGATGGAATTATGTATGTACGAGTATATGCGTATGAGTGTTTTACATAGTTCATTTGTAATAGTTATTTTTTAATAAAATATAATTTAGCTTTGATATTTAAGAAAATCCAAAAATAAGGTCTACGACTTGCCGATACATATTTTTTTTTTTTTTTTTTTTTTTTTTTTGAAACTAGACTACCTACCTAGAAAGTAGGAAAAACGATATTCTAAAATATAAAATAAATTTGAATAAAATCGGTTTAGCTGTTTGGGAGATACACGTGAACCTATGTACAATGTGAATCAATCACAAGGAAGTATTCTATCCATAATTGGCAGTGTATTTCAATTGTTTTGCCAATAAATGTTTTATAATTTCTTGTGTGAATAAAATTGTTTTACATAAAACTATTACATGACTCATGTATTAGTCTAGATAATGTCGCGTCGTCTTGTCGTAAATCTACTCTAGCTTTTGCGCCTCAGCAACCAAAACGAATTGGATCTTTAGAAAAACCGCAGAGTAAAAAGTACTGTTACTACACTCAGCTTGTCTGTAAAGCGGTTTAGCTGTTCTACTTTGGTAAAAGTCGTCACATCTTACAGAAGAATACCGAGATGGCAAGAAAGATTCTTTACAATATATGGGCCGAATGGGGATTAACACTTCGTGTTAAAAAAGGAGAACACCTAATATATCTTTTTTTAAATAAGAGATTTGAGTAATCGCTTCCATCTAAATAAAGTAGCTCTTGTTTTATTTCTATAAAATGCATAGGGGTGTAAAACTCTTATAATTAACATAATAAGATTTAAAAAAAATTGAAGGTACACTGTTTTCCTCGCAACCATTTTTATACTAAACTTGTTAAGTTCATTCACATTGAATTATTGTGATCGTTAAATTATCTCAAATATATAAAATCAATCTATCATACTATCATTGTGAAGTAGGTATAATAATGTGAACTGTGAAATCTCAGTTATCGAGCGAGTAATAATAATGAATTTATTTGTTTCTCAAATATATATATTTAAAATTCTAATTTTCCCTCTAAGTACTTAGAGTACTTTTAGGGAAGTAGAAAAAAACTAGTGGCCTCAAACAGATATTACCTATTTCTATCTTCCTTATCTCTGTAAACACTTCTAGTATAACAACTTCCTGAGGCAGTGTACTCAGTATTGAAGCAAGATTACCTCCTTGAATAGGGAAGCTAAGTCTTTGCCTGAAATATTCCCCCAACGTCTGTCCTCGGGTAGGTGTTCTAAATAATTGTTAAAGACCAAGGCTTTGGATATGTAATGCAACTTTCCAAAGCACCTGGCTCAAAAGTTTCAATGGTGAAGGGAATAAAACTATTAAAAGTGTAAAGATCTTTGTACTCAAGGTACTTTCTTAGTTCCGCTTGGTATCCACGCACATTACGTCCCAAACCATTTGATCCTTTTTTATCGGACCAATGTCATGTATACGATCTGATCTTTTACCATCTCGTCGAAATAAACCTGATGGCTTAAGATGATGATGAAAATGTTTCTTATTTCCATCCTTGAACTTGATTCGACGTAATTTGGACATTGAGTATTGTAGATGCGCCGCTATGTCTTAAACGGCAGTCCGATGTACACCATGTACAGATTGTACAGGGCCCGCCATTGATTATGAACCATTTTGAAATGCCTATATTTTCAGAATTCAAGTTTGAAAATGTTTTTTTCTTTGATGGAATGCTAGAAAACAGAATGCCAATTATTATAATACTCACCAATTTAGGTACTCTCCGAAGAACACATCTATCAGCATGAATATTTTGTGAGACAGAATTCATTCATTCAGACATTCTCTCAAGCTGTGCATTGTGTTTACTGAAATGCATCGAATTATTGTATTTTTAATTTGGGTAAAAAAATTTTTTTGGAACTTTCGAGCCAGGCACGCGCCGGTATGGCTGCAAGTCCTGCGCTCGAATTTCTAAATTTTCAACATCAAAATTTCAAGTATATGAATGTTAAAAGAAACTGAGTCCAAATTATCTAAAAGATGAAGTACATTGCGAAGAACACGGACGCTTCATGGAGTAAAAGAAGACTGTAATAGAGAAAAAATTAAAAAAAAGGCAAAATATGTAGTTTGCGAAAAAAAAAAAAAAAAAAAAAATGGGTAAAAACCAAAAACCCTACAAGAAATGAAAGATGCTATTTGACCTGAAAATCTGTCTCCGAATACATGCTAGTACACGCGGTGAGTAACTTGAGGGTACGCTCTGAACTCATGCACTCAGCCAACATCTCCGTGATGTGATCGTCAAAACAAATACTACAGTAACTGGTATCTGTTTTCTAGCATCCCATTTAAGAAAAAATCATTATGGCGCTTCAGTTTTGACCAATGACGGACCGTGTAGCAACCTAACTCAGAGTCATATGCTGAGGCTGGGCCGCTTCTTCCTCTTATCCCCCTGCCCAGACTGGCCGCCCGCGCCCGTCTTGTTGTAGTTCTTCCCGAACAGCGTGCCCAACACTTTGGACACGGAATTCACGCCCAGTTTTCGCCGGATCGGCAGCGCGCGCAGCATCTGGCCTGAGCGGGCCTCACGCAGCAGTGACTGGAACGCCAAGGAGACGCCGGCGAAATTCTCAGCTGCACTGACCTCGTAGAATTGACAGCCGTAGGCGAGAGATAGCTCTTGACCTTCATCCACGCAGATTGTTCTGAAAGCAGAGGAGAGTGAGACATGAGAGAACAAGAGATAGCGTCAAGCAAATAGCCTTACAGGTCAGGCAGGCGACTTCAGAGACGAAAAGTGTGGAAACTGTAAACCTTAACTATTCCGATTTCATAGCTAAAGAAAAATTCACTTTTTCATATTTTTTATTAAATGAAAAAGTTGAAAAAGTTTACTTTAATTCCATGTGCTCTCTTACTGCGAGAGATCTAATTATTGTTATTCCGTTATCAAGTAAGGTATATGGTGTATTAATTTCGTTCCATCGCTCTATCACTTGGTTTGGCGTATCAGTGACCGTCTGTGGGCAGGTTTAATGGGCCTCCATCAGCTACTGAAACCTAAGAGGCGCCCAGGAAAACCACATTGCTTCTCCTAAAGTATCAGGATTCAAACCTCAGTCCAACTAAATATTGAATTTCACCTACAAATTCCAGAGTAATAACCTATATTATCCGCGTCACATTATCATTAAAATTTATTTTTTACTTTCTATTACCTGGAAGGAAGAGAAAGCATTGCTTTCGGTCACTCTTTCCAAATTGAGCTGATAACATTTCTGGGCGAATTAGGCTCTCCTAACCCCAATTTTTACTAGATTAAAATGGTGATATTACCTACACATACATATAATGTATTTGAATATAAATTTCCCTTGGGATCGATCAAGTGGTAATAGTCTTTTTTGAAAATTTCTGACAATTGTAATAGAAAGTCGTGTGATGTTCAGTACCAGTTTATTTAAGGTATGTAATTTAGATTCACTTGAAATGTGGTTCTTGTCATACTTTTTTGTATCCACTAGAGACTGATAGGTATCCTTTGCGGTTTAAAGCTCACAACATAAGAATCTGCTACTTGAACAAACACGTTAGTCAGTAGAATACTTATAGAATCTAAACATCACACGACTTTCTATTAAAAATGAGGGAAATAATAAAAAATAATACCTCAGGACTTCTAAACTGAAGTTGTGATTAAAAAATTTAGCAGCGTGAATTTGAGTAGTTGTAACATCACAACAGATTATCACAAACTTGATAACTATAAATAGAAAATAATAGAACAAAACTAGACGTGACATTGCTATGTTGAACTAGTTTCGATTATATCCGCTTGTAGTAGCTTCAGAAACTAGTAGGAAAATGACCAATCATGAAAACATCTCAAATTCTGTACATATTTGATAAACAAAGTATCAAATAAAGAAATAAAATCGCTTAAGCTCAAGGGGTGTAAAAACTCACAATTTTACTCAATACTAAAATTCGAAGTGTACATGTTAGCGGCAATGTTGATTCTTCAGGCAAAGTTGACTGTGCCTAGGCAGAGTCAACTATGCCTGCTCATTTTAGGCAGAGTTGATTAAAAATGAAAAATCACATTTTTTAATTCAACAAAGACTAGTCATAGTTGACTATGCCTAGGCAAAGTCAACTATGCCTGGCATAAGTTAGACAAAGTTGATTTAAAATTAAAAATGATAATCTTAATCTACATTGACTAGTCATAGTTAACTGTGTCTACAATTAATGTGTCAAAGTTGATTTACCTAGAACCAAAATAATAACAATAATATAAAAAAGTGAATAATCGTATCTTAGCTTTGTAAGTGTTATCGAATTCAACTTGCAAACTTTACGATTTAATATTAACTTCTCGCGAAAAATGTCTGCGTTAGATTGGGACATGATGAAACTACTTATTTAGCCAAAAAGAAAAAAAAAAACATTTAAATTTAAAAAAAAAATATTCAATAGAGCTCTGATTTACAGAAACAAATGACACAGACTGCTGCATGAGTATTTAAAAACTAACACATCAAAACAAAAGGGCGCGCGCGCATAATCATAATCAACTTTGACTGAAGAATGTTAGGCATAGTTGACTATGCCTAGGCAAAGCTGATCTTATCTTTTGTAAATAATCAACTTTGCCTGATTTGAGTTAGGCATAGTTGACTATGCCTATGCAAAGCTGATTATATTTTTTTCAAATCAACTTTGCCTGCTCATTTTAGGCATAGTATACTATGCCTAGGCATAGTCAACTGTGCCTGAGGATCAACATTGCCGCTAACATACATAAGACCAGACCATTTTTTTAAAAGTCACTTTTTAGGAATCAATTGAGCATAAATCGTCCAGATATTTTATCACGTCTTCGCCCCGGATTATAAGGCGATTGTAAATATAAATTAATGTTGTTCAATTTTTTGTTGTTGTATATATTACTTCCGAGAAATTTCTAACATTAGAAATAGGAAGTATTGTGTTCGTTATTGTAAAAAAAAAAATATTTTATGCTCCGATTTCAATTTTTTTCATATTTCTGGACGTTTCATAACCTCCTGAGTAACTTTGGTTTTGTGTCGATCTGTCAAAAATATTCCTTGTAACGCGCAAATCTCAGAAACTACTCAACAGATTTTGATGAAATTTTGCACACATATAGGAGGCGTTCTGTAGATGGTCCCGTTTTAAACTTATCAAATTCGTACTAGCGGTTCTGGGTGAAAGAGACCATGCGCCTGACCACTAACTTTTTTTTTACGCTTATATCTCGTGAACGGTACACCCGATTTTGATGAAATTTTGTAGGTATATGCACATTATTGTTTTACATAAGTTATTTGTATTTATTTTTTTAAATAATTATAATTTAACTCTGATATTTAAGAAAATCCGAAAGTCAAAAAACAAGGTCCACCACTTGCCGATACAGAATTTTTTGTAGAAACTAGAATGTAAGAAAAATAGTATTCTACCATATAAAACAAATTTGAAGAAAATCGGTTAAGTGGTTCTGGAGGTACAAGTGATTTAGTATAAAATCTCAAAATTGACACGTTAATGTGAAACAATCACGAGGAAGTATTGTGTCTATAATTGGCAGTGTTTTCTTATTTTCCTTGTTATTATTTTATTGTTGATTCTTTGGTATTAATAAATAAATATTTGTAAATTACAGCCTAACACTCTTTACAGTTTACAGGTAAAAGACAATAAAAAATTCTGTGAAAATACCAATCTATTTTAGTGTGACCTGGAAGAACAGAGCACTCTACAAACACTTGGTGAGTGCTGCAGTGAGAAAAGGAGGCATGTGAATGTTACAGTAACACGCTCGTGTTACATGTACGTGTTTCACAGCCGTTTTTATTTCGTAGCCATGAAACAGGAGCTACTGTAGACGCTTGTGGTCTGTGTTGTAGCCTGCCAATCCCGTTGTATGCCTCCCCTCTGATGGGCGAGAAGTGACACAACAATTCCCAATTAGGTGCTGGGTCAACACGAGCGCACCGGAAGGTATGCCTTACAAACAATTGTAACCAAATTAAGAATACAAATTTATGTCGGCAGGGGGATCGAACCCGGGACCTTCCGCAAGGCAAGCGAGTGCTTAACTACTGAGCTAATCGCGCGCTTGACTGTAATGAAATAATAATTCACATATTTTTAATTAGAAAAATCGGACACTGGTTAATGATTTTTTTTATACAATATTCGTATGCAGAACCCAGAAAAACATTTTACCCTCCATTTGCTGGGAACTTGCAAACCAACTACTCAAATTAACCTCACCGAGCCTGAGTGCGGCCGGGAATAGCCAGCATCACATCAAGGGTTAGAATTTGAATGGTCACCCATCCAAGTCGTAACCTTTCTTGGACATTGCTAACTTCAGTGACAGAACGAGAACTGGTGTTTTCAATGTACCATCGACTGGCAAATACAAGTTTACTATCATCACTATTACAAACATATTAGATTTGTCCATGCTACGACACACAGCTTGTGTTCGACCAGTCATCCGGTTGACTTATCTCCCATCAGCATCAGTCATTGAGCGAGACACTTGTGACACCGGTGACTTCCACCAAGAGGTCACCGTAGACACCGAGACGCGCTGCACCGGTCTGATAGACTTATCAGATCGGACGCGTGGAAATTGAAAGCTCAATGCTGGTATGGTTGGGCCTGTCAGGGAAGATCCCATGCACATTTCATCGCCTGGCTCTCAGGAGTAATTGAGGCGGAACTTGGGAGTAAGGGTTGGGTGGAAGAGATTGCCATAGGCAATAACCCCGCCCTTTAGTTAGGACATATGTTTTTAATAATTATTTTTCTATTCACTGTTAAAATAATCATTTGTTTTGTACATTATGTTCATTTATATCTCGTAAAGTGTAAAATAATAATAATAATAACTGTATGGAGAGTGGGTCATTGAGCCTCTGATTACTAAAGCATAATTATTAACTTGCCTAAGTGGGGCCGAGACAGGTTAGTAAGAACTACGCCCACTAGAGAGCCGATATGAACCATTGCTAAGTGGGAACATCACCCACTAGAGACTCGATATGAACCATTGCTGAGTGGGAACATCACCCACTAGAGACTCGATATAAACTATTGCTAAGTGGGAACATCACCCACTAGAGAGCCGATATGAACCATTGCTGAGTGGGAACATCACCCACTAGAGACTCGATATAAACTATTGCTAAGTGGGAACATCACCCACTAGAGAGCCGATATGAACCATTGCTGAGTGGGAACATCACCCACTAGAGACTCGTTATGAACCATTGCTAAGTGGGAACAGCGCCCACTAGAGACTCGATATAAACCATTGCTTATAAGTGGGAACAGCACCCACTAGAGACTCGATATAAACCATTGCTTATAAGTGGGAACAGCACCCACTAGAGACTCGTTATGAACCATTGCTTATAAGTGGGAACAGCACCCACTAGAGACTCGATATAAACCATTGCTTATAAGTGGGAACAGCACCCACTAGAGACTCGTTATGAACCATTGCTTATAAGTGGGAACAGCGGCCACTAGAGACTCGATATAAACCATTGCTTATAAGTGGGAACAGCACCCACTAGACAGTCACAATGATATTGAGTGCCTTGTGTGCGACCACCCCTATCGTGAAAGAGCCAAGTACAGTCTAATGAATCTAATGGGTCTCCTTATTCTTGCTCTCCGGCCCTGAGTTCACCAATCCGGGATTGAGACTTGACTCTTGAAAGACATCAGACGACTGTATATTCACTACTCGGGTACCTCTTTCGATTACCATACATTCATTCTCAGTACCTTATTTCATAAATTGAAAATACGAGAGTGAATCGCCCTGTTCAACTTTCGTTTTCATTATGCAAACACAGCGATAAGACACCAGGACGCGTGTGTCTGGCACTTGTCCCCTAATCTATTGTAAGGTTTGAAATGTTGGATTCTCCCGCGGGGGACATCGGGTGACTCGTCAACAAGTTGCCACTTTGGGTCCCGGCCAAGGCGGAAAAAGTCCCGGAAGGAACTGTTATCAACTCATGGACAATCCATCACGAAACGAGACTTTGAAACTGGAACAATGACTTGTGTGAGGGGCTTGGATAAGGAAAGGTTATGTATTTTAATATAATAATTACTCCAGTCCTTTTCAAAACTGTGGTTTATTATGACTTCCTTGGTTTCACTGAAAAAGCAAGTACATGCTAATATTCAAGAGGAAAAACAAGGTGCAGGAATAAACCATCCATCAAAAGTTGATCCCCGACTGACGGATCCCCGACCTCATTGAATTGGTCGCGACGGATCCCTCGCCTGAACAGGTGGATGCCTCATAAACCTACCTGTCAGGTTGGTCTGCATAACACCAGGCGAATCCCATGACAGAAGAAGAAATAATTTCCTCATCAGGGCTCTCGACACAGAAACCTATTTGTATGTTCCATCATCAGTGCTACCACAACTACTGCTGCTGCTGTTTACATTATACTTATCACAAATACTCATAATAATAATACTATTGGACCCTCCACGCTCTGGTGTTTAGACTAGAAACAGGCAAAACTCCGAAGAATAAAAGAAAGATGAGCTTCCTACGTTTTAAACATTTTTATTACCCTCCGCTCAGAGAGAGGAGGCTCCGGTAATTAGAATGGCACAATAATAAATCTTGTCCGGAGTTTCTACATTAACCCAGCACAGCCACTTCTTGAGAATGAGGGTACCCTTGGCTTTGGATATTGCTACCTTAGCCAGAGATACGGGACTTATAATATGAAGTACAATTTAATCATACGCAAAGTGCTTTTTCACGTAAGAATTCTAGACTGAATTTTACAAAAATTATACGCTAATTTCAATTATTCTAAGTACTTAAAACACTTTTCAGTTAGTTCAAAAATCTAATTTAATTATATTGTAATTTGTAATACCCTTATCATGGGCGTAGCCAGGATTTTGGCTAGGGGGGGGGCAGCTAATGAGGAAAATCAATAATACCTAGTGAACAATCAATAACACCTAGTGTTGCATACGATGCATACTCCCTGGAATTTTGTAGGGGGGGGGGGGGGGGGGGGCAGCTGCCCCCCTTGGCTACGCCCATGACCCTTATTGATTCTTACTCCAGAATATTATTTGACTTCAGTATATCAGTAGATATTAATTTTATTAACTTCAATTTGAGTAGATTTGATAATAACTGATTTCAATAAATTAATAATTCACCTTACCCCCTGTATTATGTAAAACATCATTATAATATTGTACCTACTGTGTGATTAGCGAACATCGCAAGGATGTCAGTTAGTAAATATATATTTTACTTTATTGTTATTGTTATTTTTATATTAATTGTCTTCTTTTTTTTTAAGTGGGGTTTAACGTCGCTTTCAACTGCCATGGTCATATCACGACGGGGGTTTTACCCACCATTCGCAGGAAACTCACAAACCTGCTACTCACATTGACCTCACCCAGCCTGAGTGGGGCCGGAAAAGCCAGCGTCACGAGAATTAGATTTGAATGGTCACCATCCAAGTCTTAACCTCGCTGGATGTCGCTTAACTTCGGTGTTCTGAGGGAACCGGTGTATTCAACATGCCATCGACGCTGGCTTTAATTGTCTTCAATATCAGTAGATATTGATTGACTTCAGTATCAGTAGTTATATTAACTGACTTCAATAACAGTAGTTATTAACTGACTTCAATATCAATAGGTATTGACAAACACCAGAGGATCTCCTCAAATTCTAAGGGTTAGTTAGGTCCCAGTTCAAGAGGTTTTACAACTTGTAACAAGTCTGGAAAGAAAAAAGTTTTGCAGACACTCCCACTTGGAGTTTTTAAAACTTTGAAAATTGATTAACTCTTTGAGCTTGACAGAAGTTGGTTATAGTGGCGAGTGGGGCAGAAATCTTAAACAATTATTCTTACAGTAGAGAATCTCTGTATAGAGTTAGGTGCACAGTGCGCACCCACTAGGTCAGTGTTCTTGCTCCAAACTATCGCACTTTGAATCCTCAAGGCCATCTTGGATTTTCCATCATTGGCAACAACAAAAAAGTTACCATATTTGTGATAATCACTACTATGTGATAGTTCTGGGCTTATTAGGAGCTATTTATGCTTTGCCCTTATTAGATTTACTTTTATTATTAATTACTCAAACTTGCTTTACGAAATTTTTGCTGGACTTGGGACTCGAACCACCGACTTCCGGTTACGAGTCCGCCGCCTTACCGATCAAGCTACTGAGGTCGGTATATTGATTGGTTAATATTAAATCAAATTAGCTGCAGAGACCATGCATTCTAGAAAATTGGGGTGTTAGATTTTTAATTCCAAGTATCTTTTAATTTCCAATTCTCCACATCAGAACATTAACCTCCACATCAGGGACCAGAGCATTAACCTCGGAGGATAATTAGGGTTCTTCCTTGGTAGTTGAAATCTAGGTCATCTCGTACTTACTCCGAAGTAGGTTTCCTTAATGATAATGACCCTATGGTTATCCCTGCTAGAACATCATTAGAGCAGCCATTATTCTGTAGAGTCCTTGCCTAAATTTCCCACTGCTACCAGGTGGATCTTTAAAAATATTTTATTCTAGTGATAGACTCGAGTTGAGGGGCCGAATTCTAAATCAGGATTATAGTTAAGATGAATCAGACGGTCCATTAAGTCGGGCTACAGTGCACTGCATTGGATAATAAACCGTACAGGAAGGTATACATTCCTCCCCCCTCTCCCCCATCCACAAACTCATTCTGTTTAATCACAAAAAAAATACAGATTTTCTTTCGTTTTCAATTATTTAAACTTCAAATTTTCTTCTTTTTTCATTTCTAGTAGGGGCGGTTTAAACCCCTCATTTGCCCCCTGTGTATATGTAGAATACTCGTATGTAGATCCCGGAGATTTTTACGGAAGTTTCTAACTTGGCCTCTTGCTAGTAGGCTCCCTTTGATTTTTCATTAGTCTTGTGACAACTCTGCCCGGGGCAATCATTAACATGGTTGTCAATAGTCCTGCGAGCCGCAACCCGCTCAGCCCGCAAACTGATGACTGCTAAACCGGATCTCACAGTCAAAGTCACGTCCGAGAAACATTAGGAATGGGTTCTGTTCTTATTAAACCGGGACAGAGGACCTAAATCAAAAGCTAAAGAGCTACTAATATGTTGAGCTTGAGACTCAACTCCAGACACAGGGACACTGAGAACTCAGGAGATAAGGTTTTGAGAGTTCAATATTAAAATCAACCTTTGTTACTTACCCAGAGAAAAAGAGGAGAAAATACTATAATTTAAAATAATACAATACGCACTTTCAAAGAAAATGTTGACTTACAAAACATCCGTGAATTTAACCCTAGGGATCCAATCCTTGAATTTCCAAGACATAGGTTCGAATCTCGCCTCTGACAAGCTCTCCCTTAAGACCCACGAAATTCGTTGACGAGGTTTCACCGGCAATTTATTTTTTCAGGTCCTTTGAGAGGAAAATACTCGTGAAGCCAGCGGAAATGACACGTTGCGTACACCACACTGGTCCAGTTCTCACCCAATCACTGAAGTTAAGCAACGTGCATGCAGGGTGGTGACGACATGGATAGGTGACCGTTATGAAGTCGAATCCGTCCATGCATGGTCATCATGATAATCCACGTTATGCTGGCTATTCCCAACAGGCCCACTCAGGCTGCGTAAGGTTCATTTGAGCAACTTGGGTTGTTTGCTCAGCGAATAATCTCTATATATAAAACAGAAAAAAGGACTACCTACCTACCTATGTTTGTTTGTCTGGAGTTGTTTAGCCAAAACGGTAAGAGATAGCGAAAAATGTCTCAGAATTAACCCCCCCCCAAAACCATTATCGCTTTGTCCAGAAAAATTATAAAAAGTTCAAAAAGGCATTGCTGTCCAGCAGTACGGCCATGCCTTAGTAAATTTGAAATTTAGTCCCGTTGCAAAGCACGGGCAAACGGCTAGTATAATATACGAGGGGGGACCCAAAAGTAACGGGAATTAGGTGGTGGGGGGAACACGGAGGGGGGGATCGGGTTGTCCAGTGATTCTTTTCCAAGTGGCTACTTGGAATAAAAGAAGCACGAAACAACACCTTGACTGATATAAAAGAAGCACGAAACAACACCTTAATTCTGAAAAGAATTCCCAGAGATGCCAGACAACTTGCAATCTCATCTTTTACTGACTCACTAGCTCAATGTGTTGAAGAAAATACCACTTCAGCTTGGAAAAAGATTTTACTGTTTCCATATGCTGCCTTCAAGAAACCAGCGTCTGAAAAAAGTAACCCATCTAGTTTGACTTCGAAAGTAAAAATCAACATCAATGCAGCGAGCAATGATTCCTCTGGGTCCCAACCATCCTCCACAGGTCCACTGCACAACAAGTCTCATGAGGTGAAAATCAAAGACATTGTGGAAGCAAAAATAAATGATGGTGACGTAAAAGGTGCTGTGCGTGTTCTTTCCTCCCAGAACATTATCGCTCCACACACAGAAAATGTGGTAAATCAGTTAAAAGAAAAACATCCCAAGGAACAAGATTTTTCAAATTTTCCTTCTCCTTCTTCATGCCCTATTCCCACACCAGATATAACTTTAAAAGAAATTGAAGACGCAATTAGAAGTTTTCCAAATGGTTCTTCTGGTGGATTTGACGGTTTGCAACCTCAACATTTGAAGGATATGATGAGTGGCACAACAGAACAATCCATCAAACATTTCCTCATGACTATGAGTCAGCTTCTGACTCTTGGTCTTAAAGGCTTGATTCCAGACTCAGTTTGTCCAGTTTTATATGGAGCAAGATTGATTGCCTTGTTGAAACCTGATGAGAGCATCAGACCTATTGCTGTTGGCACCGTTCTACGAAGAATTTTAGGCAATATTGTCAGCAAACGCTTGATGAACTCCATGGGTTCTGTTCTTCGTCCCCATCAATTTGGTTATGGTACACCTAAAGGCGCTGAAGTAGTTGTTCATGCCACTAGAGACTTCTTAGAAGATGGTAAACATGATGAAGTTTTGTTGAAACTGGATTTCAAGAATGCTTTTAACGAGTTATTTCGTGATAACATGTTACTTGAAGTGAACAATTACTTCCCTGAATACTTTCCCTTCATCGAGCAACTTTACAGAAATCCGTCTCACCTATTATTTCAAGATGTGTCCATTTCCTCCGCTCGCGGTGTTCAACAAGGTGATCCTCTTGGATGTGTTTTTATTTTGTATTGCAATACACAAGATCATCACTTCATGCCAAGCCCCTCTGAACCTGTGGTATTTGGATGATGGATCTTTAGGTGGACCCCTTCATCTGGTCATGAATGACTTGGATTCCATTATAAAAGCTGGTAGTTCTCTTGGATTGACTTTGAATATGAAGAAATGTGAGATTCATTTTAAAACTGACAATGCCGATCTACACAGTTCAATGAAAAATAAGATCTTGCAAAAACATCCTGATATAGTGTTTACCTCTAAAACCGAACTGAAACTACTTGGCTCTCCACTTTTCCCTGAGGGAGTTCCTACTGCAATCGATAAGAAAAAAGAACAAATCAAGACACTGGTTTCACGTTTATCTGACTTGCATGCCCACCATGCTTTCTTTCTGTTGAAGAATTGTCTGAGTCTTCCTAAATTACTCTACCTCCTCAGAACTTGCAAAGCCTGGGAGTTTGGGAAGAATGAACTGAAGAGCTTTGATGATATGATACGGGCTGGTTTTGAAACAGTCACTAATACCACAATGACAGATTTGACTTGGAGACAAGCAACACTACCCGTCAAGTTTGGTGGCTTGGGTATCAGACTTACTGAAGAAATTGCTCTCCCTGCCTACTTGGCTTCGATTTCTTCTGTAAGTTCTCTAGTGTCTCAGGTCAGAAAAGACTTTGATTTGGGATTAGTCAGTCTTACTGCAGTACAACAGTGGCACGAAAAGAGTAAATGTGATTCTCTCCCAACGACAAACATGCAAAAGGACTGGGACGAACCAATCATTTCTGAAAATGTTTCCTCTCTAATTCAGTTGATGACACCCAGAGATAAAGTCCGATTAATGTCAGTGAGCACTAAAGAGTCAGGAGCCTGGATCCACGCTATTCCAATCTCAAATGTCGGTTGCTTCCTGGATGATGTATCTCTCAGAATTGTGATTAGCCTGAGACTAGGTTCAGAAATCTGTATTCCTCATACATGCCGCTGTGGTGTTTCTGTGGATCCAACAGGACATCATGGTTTAATTTGTGTTAAAAACTCGGCAAGAATTAATCGGCACAGTGACTTGAATGCCATTCTCAAACAAGCTTTGGCTACCTGTCACATACCTTCCATTTTAGAACCACCGGGTTTGTTCAGAAATGACGGCAAAAGACCAGATGGAATTACTATGGTGCCATGGGAAAAAGGAAAAGCACTGGTATGGGATGTCACCTGCGTTGATACGTTGGCTGCATCCAATATTGGTTACTCCATAGATGGACCAGGTGAAGCAGCGAGACATGCAGAGATAAAGAAGATGAAAAAATATGATGAGATTGGACAGCAATATAACTTCGTACCTGTTGCAGTGGAAACTTTTGGTGCGTTTGGACCCGCAGCAAAAGCACTCATATCAAAAATTTCAAGAATGTTGGTTGACCACACAGGAAACAACAGAGCAGGCACCTTCTTTCGACAAAAAATATCTTTGTCGATCCAAAGGGGAAATTCGAACGCAGTTTTAAACACCATGCCTCAGAGTAAGAGCATGCAAAGTGAGCTCGACTATTTTTCTTTTAAAAAACATTTCATTTGTACATTTTAAATAAAACATGATTAACATTTATATATATATAATAAAAAAAAAAGTGGCTACTCTCCCAAGTAAGTGTGCAAAGTTCATTTGCTGTGAGTGCATTCGTTCGTCCGTGAGAATTTTTCTAGTGAAACGACTTTTTTCTTTTCGGCGAAAACGTTAAATGGCAACGTGAAATGGCTGAGTGCGGAGAGCAACGAGTGGCTGTAAAAATTTCGGGGTCATAGCCGTAGCACCATGATTCATCGTCAGTTATAACCTTGAGAAAAAAATCTGGGTCTTCATCCAACTGATTTAGCAGCTCCAGACAGGCCTGAAGTAGCGACGCTCCTTATTTTGATCGTCAGAGAGAAGGCGAGGAACAAATTTGGCTGCAATCCTCTTCATGATCAAATCTTCAGTTAAAATCCTCTGAATTGAACTCCATGACAATCCAGACATCTCACAAAGTTGATCGATGGTTCGGCAAGGTCTTCACGGACAAGAATGTTGATTTGTTCAATGTTTTCGTCCGTTCTTGAAGCCATTTCACTTTTTCGCCGAAAAGAAAAAAGTCGTTTCACTAGAAAAATTTTCACGGACGAACGAATGCACTCACAGCAAATGAACTTTGCACACTTACTTGGGAGAGTAGCCACTTGGAAAAGAATCACTGGACAACCCTATCCCCTCCTCCGTGTTCCCCCCACCACCTAATTCCCGTTACTTTTGGGTCCCCCCTCGTAGTTGAAAGCAATTGCTCATTGTCTTAAAAAATTATTAATAAGTTTATCACATGAAACCCAATACATTTTTGATCCCTAAGAATAGCAGGTAGGTATATTTTGAGTTTCATTAGTGGTAGATATTTAAAATATTGAACAGATCTTTAATCCTGTCTTTCTTATTCTCTCGTCTATTTTCGGGCGATTAATTGACCTGACCAAGGGAACTCCTAGATTTACAAACACCCTATACAATACACATTTGTGAAAAGGATTCAAACCAAGAGCTAATAACAATTAGCGCTAGAATTATTAGACAGTGGCCCGTAGCAAAATGCTAAATATTCTTGAAGACATGAGAAGTAGAGCAAATGAATAGATTCTGATACCTAAACCTAGCTTCACAAGATGAAGGAGGGCGGGGAATCGAGGACACAATCATAATGAAGAAAATTCAAATTGATTTTTAGGCACCTACCTAATATTTCAATGTTTGGCATAGTGGTTGTTTCCTATCATGCAATTTGCCAAAGTTTTGGACATGACTCAGACTCGAACCCTATTTCTCACCACAAGTTGTGGGTATTATCCAAGATTGGTCACCACTTTAACTTCAACCATGAGTCCTCAAGTGTGAAGACCAAAGTGTTGATTACTGAGGAAGAGATTTCATCTTTTTAGTTCGCTACTCCTTGCACACTCAGAAATATTAGCGAAAAATACTTTTTTTTATATACAGGGTCTTCATAAAGTCTCACCCAGGCCTAGGTTTCTCGAAAACGACTCAGAATATCAAAAAACGCAAAAACCCGTATTCCTTTATATTTAGGGGGATTGATTTTCAGCCAATTTTTTTTGCCTACACGGCCCCAGTCAGGCTGGGCATGGACCAATTTTATAATCTTAAATAGAATGGTATGTCTTGTGGCATATTGTTTTAAAGGTCTTATTGAGAGAAGTTCATTACAACAAATTTCAGTGTGCTACGACTTACCGTTCTTGAGATACAGGGTCGGACGTCCTGCGTAAAATCCCTATATTTTGACCTATAACTCGTTAACCGTAAATTATGGAGAAAATTTTTCTTGATAATAATAACTCCTTATAGCAAGAACTTTCGAACAAGTTAAAATTTGATTTGTTTTTTCGTTAAATTTTTTTCGACTGTTCGTCCGGCTGGCTGACGAAACCGACCAGAAACTAACATCAACAGAGTATGTCGAGTTATAACTTGTTCGAAAAGTCTCATAATAAGGAGTTATTATTAACAAGAAAAATTTTCTCCATAATTTACTGTTATCGAGTTATAGGTCAAAATATATGGATATTACACAGGACGTCCGACCCTGTATCTCGAGAACGGTAAGTCGCAGCACACTGAAATTTATTGTAATGAACTTCTCTTAATAAGACCTTTAAAACAATATGCCACAAGACATACCATTCTATTTAAGATTTTAAAGTTGGTCCATGCCCAGCCTGACTGGGGCCGTGTAGGCCAAATTTTTTTGGCTGAAAATGAATCCCCCTAAATATAAAGGAATACGGGTTTGTGCGTTTTTTGATATTCTGAGTCGTTTTCGAGAAACCTAGGCCTGGGTGAGACTTTATGAAGACCCTGTATATAATCCTAGAATAAAGGCTTCTAGTCATTTTTCACGCAGTTTCTGTAATAATAAAATTGTATTAATATTTTATAATTATATGTACAATAGTATCTACGTATTGTCTACTCTTAAACGCTTAAGCCAAGAGCACCTATCCATTATAATAATTTCATTATACTTTATCACAATTTAAATCCTTTTAACTCAATAAATAACAGAATGAATCCAGATTTTTGTTCATAGCAATATCTCGGAAACTAATCGGCAATTAATCAGAGGGTGTCCGAGTAACTGTCAGGGTCAGCATGCTGCTGCTTGACAAGGGCACTCGAGTCACATGCCGCCCCGCCCTATCTAACTAGTCCATCGGGCGGGAGCACTGCAGTGCCTCCAGTATTATATTTATGTCTAGGTATCCCCTGATTAGGTGTCCCAGTATGTCAGCAGTTTACTTACATCTGGTTATACAGAGAGGAAACGCTGTCAGGGTTATGAATTTCATTCCTGAAGAAATCCGGATGCCTGAGACCTGAGTAATTAACAAGTTAGTTACTTCACCCCTTCATTAAAACACAAAATGTTTCATCAGAGTTTATAATATATGCCGAAATAGAAACATAGAATTGAAGAAGATTGGAAATCTACCCCATCAACTTCATGAGGCAAAACAGGGTAACACGTTACCTAATATTGCTGCGACAAAGTAGTCACTAGGCTTGCACGCACGGTCACTTTGGTGCGAATCCCTGCGAAGTCGAAATTTTTCGAGACTGTGCTATAGATGTTACGGGGTAGGTTTTTGTAGAAAAAAATTGTAGTTTCAAATTGTATTGCTCCTTTTTATCTTAAGAGCTGAAATGTATCAAACTGCTACATTTATTTTCTTTTCTTTTTTCATAGCCATGAAACAGCAGCTACTGTAAACCTTTGTGGTCTGTGTTGTACCCTGCCCATGCCGTAGCATGCTTTCCCTCTGATGGGCGAGAAGTGGTATATTACTTCCCATCACTGAGATCATATAACATAGAGGGAACCCGATGTATCAAGATTTGCGTCCAAGAGGGACCATCAGCTGATTTCAAAATCAGTGCCGGAGTTGTAGTAATTTTTCTCTCGCGAAAGAGTGTGTACCTAAACTACCTAATTCTTCTAAAATAATATTTTTACTCTATTCATTCTTACCTATCAGTTATTTTTTTTCTTTGCTTCCTCTTTTATATTCCTTATTTTCTACTTATTATGTAGTAATGTAAGATTTGGTATCTGACGTGAAAATTAAGGATGTTTAGATACCCGCCACTGCATGAGGTAAACAAAAAATTCAAATAAATTGAACCAATCAGAAGCCGGGATTTGTTGAAAGAGGGACCATCAGCTGCTCAAAGTTGGACGCATAAATTTGTTCACCTCAAGATAGGTAAGCTTCCCTCTATGTTATATGATCTCAGTGCTTCCCATATAGGAGCTGGGTCAACACATTACTTACAAACACATGATGTAACCAAATTTTTAATACATTTTTTGTCGGCTTTGAGGATCGAACTCAGGATCTTACCACTTAGTTAAAAGATATGGAAAAGTCCTTCGAAGCTTATGCTGTTTATTGAAAGTAGGAGAGTATAAATGATAGTATGAAAAGAGTTTTCAATTTTATGGAGCTAAATTATTTAATGTTTTACCAATAGGGTTAAAAGAAATGAACGAAAAACAATTTCTAATAATCATAAAAGATTTAGTATGGAAAAGATCTTTTTATAATGTACAAGAATATTTCGATTATTTTAAATAATAATTATGTATCTGAACAAGATATTTTTAACAGATTTTTTTAATACAAAGATAACAATAACATACCTAGTGAATTCGAATAATCATAAGGTTATTTTTTTCTCTTGATATTTACTTTCTAATCGTTTCTTTTTTTCTGAAGGGTCATTCATAATTACCTATATAGGTATGTCAAGATCATTTGTCAAAAAAATATACCTCTATAGAATACCTACCTATGTTTTAAATTGTCAATAAATAAAGTACAAAACTGAATTATTTTCTTATTGCATATATTATGATCAAAACATACGAGTAGTAATTGTGTAGTGGCGGCAACTGTAACATGCACAGTTAGACATTTGACCCAGCACCTCAATACAAATAGGGCATACAAAATGCACTAACCGATAACCGAGCAATCATAATTTAACATAATAGCGCGGCGTGGAATCAACACTTTCCACTGCTCAGAACAGAATCCGACAAAACTAGCTTTTTAAGATCTTTTGTCATAATTATAAGATTCCAACCAATGTAAGAATTTCTGTCAATTTATTCAATAATTTATTATCCACCAGTTTGATGGAAAATCATTAAACTTAAGACTGAACCTCACAGTGGATAATAACTGCCAGGCACCAGCCCTAAAATGCGGAACAAGTATAATGTCAATACAACCTCAACCCCGAATAGATTTGGGTAAAGGCAAAGAGAAAGAAAAATTGAATATTACCGTCAAAAGTTGAAAGTATTCTGCTTAATTAGCTGTACTAAATCATTGTCATAACATTGTGACGGAAGCTTTCTTTATCCACTATTTCTACAGTTACCTACTATCATGAAATTGCGACGGAAATTTTACTCTCTTTTTCTGGTCAAATTCCTATGTTAATCAAATTAAGATAACCAACCTACAGGCGGCTAAATCACCAGCAGGACTTGAGTGATAATTCAGCGAGGATGTTCACCAGCCACCAGGGCTGGATTCAAGGAATAATATTCTCTGTAAATGCGCATTGTTCTTATTCACCATGTACCACGGTGAAACTTGTTTCGGTTGCGACCGATATGACACCTTCTTCACGTGTATAGAGAGCAGAATGTTATGACTCACTTATCCTTTACTCACTGGTGTAAGCTCCTCGGGAATGAAGGATGTGAAGGTCACGTGGACTATGTGTCTCACTTATCCTGTACTCACTGGTGTAAGCTCCTCGGGAATGAAGGATGTGCAGGTCACGTGGACTATGTGTCTCACTTATCCTGTACTCACTGGTGTAAGCTCCTCGGGAATGATGGACGTGCATTGTGCAGGTCACGTGGACTATGTGTCTCACTTATCCTGTACTCACTGGTGTAAGCTCCTCGGGAATGATGGACGTGCATTGTGCAGGTCACGTGGACTATGTGTCTCACTTATCCTGTACTCACTGGTGTAAGCTCCTCGGGAATGAAGGATGTGCAGGTCACGTGGACTATGTGTCTCACTTATCCTGTACTCACTGGTGTAAGCTCCTCGGGAATGAAGGATGTGCAGGTCACGTGGACTATGTGTCTCACTTATCCTGTACTCACTGGTGTAAGCTCCTCGGGAATGAAGGATGTGCAGGTCACGTGGACTATGTGTCTCACTTATCCTGTACTCACTGGTGTAAGCTCCTCGGGAATGAAGGATGTGCAGGTTACGTGGACTATGTGTCTCACTTATCCTGTACTCACTGGTGTAAGCTCCTCGGGAATGAAGGATGTGCAGGTCACGTGGACTATGTGTCTCACTTATCCTGTACTCACTGGTGTAAGCTCCTCGGGAATGAAGGATGTGCAGGTCACGTGGACTATGTGTCTCACTTATCCTGTACTCACTGGTGTAAGCTCCTCGGGAATGAAGGATGTGCAGGTCACGTGGACTATGTGTCTCACTTATCCTGTACTCACTGGTGTAAGCTCCTCGGGAATGAAGGATGTGCAGGTCACGTGGACTATGTGTCTCACTAAACTTATCCTGTGGACTTGAACTTTTACTGTCCTTTAAGACATATGTGCATACGTTGTCTCTTCGGTACCACGTCGTAATGAGATCAATACATAGTCACACATTTTGGTACCCATTTATCAGTTTCACGAGTGCATTTCTCACGATACATTTTTTGCACCGTTCTTTCATTTTTTAATTTGCGAGGAATGAGAACAACGAAAAAAAGGTCAAACAAATTATTTATTTGTTTACCTTGAGACATTTTTCGTTAAACATCGAAAAAGGTCCCTTCTAAAAAATTTCATTTCAGAAATCTATTGGGACGTCCAGATTTGGGCGTAAAAATGCTCAACATTTAAAAAATAGACATTTTGATTAACTCAAAGTCAATTATACACGGCCACTAGGAATTATACTAAATTTCAACGAGACTTGTACTTAGCGAGATATACCCCGTTATTTAACAAAGCTCAACTTTTTAAAAATGGACTTTTTGGATAGCATTCGACCTCAATGAGACTGTCATTGGTAACCATGCAAAATTTTAGCTTCCGACTTGTGGTTCTCGAGTTATAGCATTACAAACATACACACACACTCACACAAACGAATCATTCTATAATATTAAATAAATAGACATTTACATTGTAGAAGTTGACCAACAGACCCTGAAGACTCTGAAGAGTCAAACGCGAAATCCGCCAACAATAGCAATAGAGGTCCTCAGTGAATAAATAAAAAAGATAATGCAAGACCTGGAGAATAAAATAAACTTGTTAGCCTCGTAAATCCGAACTTAATCATGATCTTATAATAATAAATCCCATAGGTAGGTAACACGGCACGAGATAGATAAATAGCACACGAGACCCGCGGGGGTACTTCCTCCATACCATGGAGAGCTAGGTTCATAGGGAACCAACTCTGCTTCAACACGAATAATTTTGGGTAGTCGGTAGGTATACGAGTATAATATTAGTAATCATGAAACTTTAAAACCAACCTCAGGAGCTAGATCCATCAGGCGGCAGACTCTTATTAACCTGGAGGTCGGTGGTTCGAGTCCCAAGTCCAGAAAATTTAGAAAGGTGAGTTTGAGTAATTGAGATTCAAACTTCAAATCCTAATTATGTTAAATCCGTCAGATGTTAAAGATTTTCGGCAAAAGTATGGACCACAAGCTGGAAAAGATATTAATTATGTTATGCACTGAGAAGATATGATATTGCTGCTTCAAAATTTAATAAATTGAGCTCAACCATAAGCTGTCAACTCCAGTGGGTAATCACGAGTAATATTTTGATTACCATGTCTGGGAGGCGTGTAATCGCGTATACGGCACAAGGTGGAGGGGTCATTGAGATGAGAGTACGTGTGTGGTTGTGCTTGTGTAAAACTGCATTAATTAGGTATACTTGATGCAGTTAAAGTCCAGAGATTAAATAGGAAAGCTCTGAAATTTATCGATATAGCAACACGAAATAAATAATTTCAAGAAAGAAAAGTGAACATGAAGGACCACACCAAAACTAAATTAAAAAAAGTTTTAAATACTTACGATGAGAGATTATTAGCAAAATGGCAAACTCAAAACATAACATAAGACAGAGGGAATAATAATGAAATCTATACTTATAAATGCGAAATAATCAATAATGTAATGTACAGATAAGTTACAAAACCAACCAACCTCAACCATGAGGTTGAACAACGTCGACCCTGCTCAAGCGGGATAAGACAGAGTAAAAGAAGAAGAAGACAGATAAGTTACAAATTTGAATGAAAATCCTGATTAATTTCAAATCACTCGCTGGGGTTTGAACCCGCGACCACTGCCGTCCATCCCGGTGGATGTCTCTGCTCTTGTGGATTCTCAATTCTCCAAGATATTGGTCATTTACATAATATGATGTAAGAATCACAGGAGGCTTGGACATTCGCCTCTGGAGGTCTTGGGCGGATAAAGTTAATTAATTTCTAGATTAATGTCAGGGCGATGAAACTCTAATGGAATTTCTGCAGGAACAAAATGCAATTCTCGAGTTATTGTGAAATACACCCACTGCACTGGATCATATCAAATAATTGTGTTTCGTTGTATACCAATACCAAGCTCAATCATTCACAGGCAACTTCTTGAGGTAGGGCGCATTGGTAAGTAACCAAACAAAAAACAAAAAATCTGACAGAAAAGTTTACATTATGCCTCCAACAAAACTCGTTTTTACAAGGTATAGGAATGAAGGAAACCCGTTCCTTTGCCGAGGTATGGTCCAAGTGTGACCTGACTACCTGAGGGACACTTCCCTCATCTGTATTGTGTCAGGCATAACACAGATGAGGGAAGCCAGTCCCTTGTCCGAGTTTAGGTCTAACTCCCACCTGAGGGACGCTTCCCTCATCTGTGTGATGCCTGGCACAACAGTAATGAGGGAACATCGTCCCTTGTCCTATGTATGGTCCTGAGGGACTGTGTGCTGCCTGGCACAACAGTAATGAGGGAAGATCGTCCCTTGTTCTAGGAATGGTCCTGAGGGACTGCTCTCACCTGCAGTGGTCCAGGTCCCGCTTGTTGCCCAGCAGGAGGGTGGAGAAGTAGGAGGGCAGCTTGAGCTCGCCCAGCTTCTCCAGGAGGAACTGGGCCTCCAGGAAGCTGGTCTTGTCGGTCACGCTGTACACAATCACGAAGGCGTCGCCCCACCGGATGTGCTCGTACAGACAGCCCGACGCCTGGAACCAATAATATTAAACATTTACATATTTATTATGCCGATTAAAACTAAAGAGTCACTTTACCATTATCAATCAATCAATCAAATGTTTATTCTGAATAAATATATACAAAGTATGTGTTTCACATTTATCTTAAATGACTAATTAGATACTAAGAATTAAACTAATGCGCCAGAGGCAACCAGTCTCAGGCTTCAAGTGGCCCCGGTAAAAGGAGAAGCAAAAGAAGAAAATTTAAAGAGAGATAGCAAGATGAACATGTGGTGATAGGAGGGCCATTATGTGGTCAAATTCTCAAATATCTGTATAAGGAAAAAAAACACTGCCAATCATGGACACAATACTTCCTCGTGATTGTTTTACATTGTACACAACGTGCCAATTTTGAGCTTTCATACTAAATCATCTGTATCTCTAAAACCGCTTAACCGATTTTCTTCAAATTTGTTTTATATGGTACTATTTGTTACTATTTTTCCTACATTCTAGATTCTACAAAAAATTCTGTATCGGCAAGTGGTTGACCTTGTTTTTTGACTTTTTTGTCTAAAATTTTGGATTTTCTTAAATATCAGAGTCAAATTATAATTAATTAAAAAATAAATGTAAATAGCCTATGTAAAACAATAATAAGCATATACATACAAAATTTCATCAAAATCGGGCGTACCGTTTACGAGATATAAGCGTTTAAGTAAAAAGTTAGTGGTCAGGCGCATGGTCTCTTTCACCCAGAACCACTTGTACGAATTTGATGAATTTATAATGGGACCATCTACAGAACGTCTCCTATATGTGTGCAATTTGCGATTTCATCAAAATCCGTTCAGTAGTTTCTGAGATTTGCGCGTTACAAGGAATATTTTTAACGGACCGACAGACGGACACAAAACCAAAGTTACTCAGGAGGTTATGAAACGTCCAGAAATATGAAAAAAAAATTAAATCGGAGCAAAATATATTTTTTTTTTTTTACAAAAACCAATACAATACTTCCGATTAGAAATTTCTCGGAAGTAATTATGCATTGGTTGGACCCCCACGCTACCTGGTTTCCCAGACCATCGCTTTAACCACTTGGATAGCCAATGGACCAGTTGTGTGATCAAACCCTGCAGTTGTGATCAGGTGATCTCATTATTCACCCCATGCTCCCATAGTGCTCGTAAGTTAAATTTAAATGTGTTGGATATACGCCAAGGGACAAGAATTATAAAAAAGCACCGAATTGATATCTCTTGACAATTTTATCCCGTTATTTCGGAATGAAATCCTTTACAATAAATTGGCACTCAAAACAACTTTTGTAATAGAGATTTTTAAAATACATACAATAAAGCAAGATACTCATAAATAGTAATATGTATTTTTATCATGTCTCTTCTCTTACTTTCGTTTCCTGTTTGAATAAACTGCTCATTTCATTTAAAAGTCCTTTCATTGAATCAAAGAAATATTACCTAAACCAAGTTTTCATTGAGTGAGATTGACCAACATAGTTACGTATTTGTCCATAAACTTAACATTGTCAAAGCATTGCACACCATGATCAACTAGAGTTCAATTATTTGTTTAGTAAATAAGTTGTAAAGTCAACTTCAATTAAGTCTCCAATAAATTTAAATCAGATATTCGGTGCCAGACAGTGCAGGATAAGATAAGAAAAAAAAAATTAATACTCAAACCTGCATATATACCTAATAGAACTCAATGGACCGGATTTTTTTTCTCTTATATTCAGGTTCTCTTATAAAGAGGTTATTTTCTCTTAAAGAGAAGTAAATTGGACATGGAAATCATTCTCTTACTCAAATATAATTATATCCAGGATTGATAATACAAAAGACTCGCAAAAATATGACTCTGAGATGAAAACCGCTGACTCCAAGATAAAAGATCAAAACCGTTTTAAATTTCAAGCTTCTGTGAGGTCTCAAAGTTCATTAAATATCAAAATTTCACCCTGATTAATTTTTTAATAATTTACCACGTGCACACATATACATGCATGAGTTCTGGTTGACTGAGGGGTCCAGTATGACTCACAGATGACACTGACTGAGTATTTCTAAAATTTCAAGATATCTCGTGTTTAAAAAGAAAAGAAAAATACTTCATAGCTACGACACTGACCTATTGGCCGACAGAAGTCTAGTCCAGGACGAATGACTCAACAGCTAAGTTCGGATCTGATGATCGAGACCTCTTTGCGAAATAGTTGATGGCGTAGCCTAGGTACATACGCTGGAGTTGACAAACCCCTGGTCAACAGCCTATGAAGATCGGGCGGATATTGATCGTCAAGCTTCATTGACCAAAGCGTTGGTCCATCACCATGACACAATGGTTGTAAGAGAAAATGGGATTTTATGTATAACGCCTCAATATGACCCAATGACTTAAGAAGTCGCCCGACCCTTGAATTTCTTCTACAGACACTGAAAATAAAACGTTCCTTACATATTCCAGTATTGAGGAGGGAAATCACAATGGACCTCTTTTTCACAACAAAATATGGCTGGTTTATATTAAAACTTCCTGACTGACCAACTGCTTGGCGGAACACTCGACCACTTGCTTACTTTTCCAATGATTTTGGGAACTATTATTAATTTTATTTGCATCAAAGTAATGCAGCTTCCATCTTTATTTGAAAAAGTTTGCGGCTAATCCTATGAAATGCACGAGAAGCTCTGGTCTTCCAGTTTGAAAGTCGCTCCCAGGCCCAGATCCGAAGAGTAGAAAGTCCCATAAATCCCACAGCTGCCGTATTTCCTCCTCGGGATAAAAAGTGTTCTGGTATCAGGATGAAAGTAAAGAACATTGACTAAGCGCCACTCGAGGAGCGATGAGTTTTAGGCCACAGGATCTGTAGGCTAGTATGTTTATATGATTACCAACTGGCCATTATTACGATTATAAGTTTGCAGAGAGATTAAGATGGGTCGTACAATGCGACTCACCATAGGATTTGCTCGGCCAAAGTATACATTTTCATCGTAGTTGAATTCTTTTGTTTAATCGTGTAATAGCTATATTAGGCTCAATTACCGAAATTTCTCTCTGCGCGCGACAGTCCTCTACATCTACATATCTGGACTTCTCTCTGCGCCCGACAGTTCTCTACATCTACTGTCTAGCTCTCAACATCTACATATCTGGACTTCTCTCTGCGCCCGACAGTTCTCTACATCTACTGTCTAGCTCTCAACATCTACATATCTGGACTTCTCTCTGCGCCCGACAGTTCTCTACATCTACTGTCTAGCTCTCAACATCTACATATCTGGACTTCTCTCTGCGCCCGACAGTTTCTTACATCTACTGTCTAGATGTAGGGCAAAACGAATGAACTTCGAAATTACCGTCCAGTAGGTTGCCTCCCAATATTAGAAAAAGTGCTAGAAAAACACATGAATAATTTGACTAAAAAATACCTAGAAGAAAATCAAATTTTACCGGAATTCCAATATTGGTTTCAAAGTGGTAAGAGCACTATATGTCTACTACAGGATTTTGCTGACGAGATCAACACAGCCTTGGATCAAAAACAATGCGTCATTGTCCTGCTGCTGGATTTAAGCTTTGTTTTTGACACCTTAGATCACGGCATCCTATTAAAGAAATTCAAAGAGGTAGGAATATCACATAAAATATTCAAGAACTACCTTCAAGGGAGGAGCCAGATTACGAGGATTGGAAAATCGACCAGTAATAAGCTACCTGTTGAACAGGGCTCTGTCCAGGGGGGGATCAATTCACCTACATGGTTTAACATCTATACCTACGATGTAAAATATTTAACTAAAGTCTCTAGTCTCAAGATGTTCGCTGACGACAGCTGCATTGTCTCAGTTCACAAAGACCCTATAACTGCAGTTAAAAATGCGCAAAAAGACATGATAAACCTCCAGAAATATTTTTATAATAATCATATTTTCCTTAATCAGACCAAAACAGAAGCTTTAGCGATAGGTTACATGTGCAAGAGAATCAATATGGACGAACACAAAATCATTTGTCACTCCCGCCAATGCCTCTACGATAAAACGTACGATACCTCCTGTTCATGTATATCAATTGATTATAAAGATGAAGCAAAATATCTTGGTGTATATATTGATAATTCCTTCCAAATGAAACAACATGTATATAATATTTGTAAAAAGTTACGAATTATCAAGTATAAATTAAATAAAATAAACGCCCAAACTCTCCCTCTGACCACCAAAAAGATTATATACTTTTCCTTAATTGATTCTGTCTTGAGATACGGGGTCACCTTATATACATATGCTCCACAGTACATCTTGAGACCTTTGATCACTCAACAGAATCAAATCAAGAAACTTTTACTCCACCAATCAAATGTCGACTGCCTAACCCCAGATGAACTGTCGAAATTCACGCTAATCTATTCCAACTTTTTCAATAAATCATTTCGACAGCATATTCATCAGCCGTACACTCTGAGGCACCAGGCGTTCAGGCGGATCAGAGTTAACACCATACGATTTGGAAACAGGAGGCTAGAATATTGTATTCCCAGGTTACTTAACGATTACTGTCAACCATTCCTAGAAGAAAAAGATAAATACAAAATAAAAGAAAAATTAAAACTAAGTATTTTAGAAAAGAGAACATATTAGGCAGCAATTTTATATTAAAAATATTAATATCATTTGAAAATTTAAATTTACATGTATAATAATATATAAGTAATGAATAATAATGCAGGTATCACCTATCACGGTATTTCATAATGATAGGTATTACATAATGAGTAGCGAAGAGGTGAGGTCCATTATTATAAATAGTATAGCACATCATATATTATGTACATAGTTACACTATATTTTAGTATCTTTTATCATAGATGTTTTTTTTCACTAGAAAGATTTATGTAAAATAGTAGAATTTCACCATCAGGTTATGAGAAGGTATGACTATATTTAACAATTAATGCAAAAAATTTTTTTTAAGGATCAGTAATTTTTATAGATAAATTGGGAAGAGAGATTCCCCATTATAAGTTAGCTCTTAGCTTAGGGGAATTATGTTGTAAAAAATAATAAAATAAAACAATTTATAATGTTATCAATCAATCAAAAAATCTCAACATCTACATATCTGGACTTCTCTCTGCGCCCGACAGTTCTCTACATCTACTGTCTAGCTCTCAACATCTACATATCTGGACTTCTCTCTGCGCCCGACAGTTCTCTACATCTACTGTCTAGCTCTCAACATCTACATATCTGGACTTCTCTCTGCGCCCGACAGTTCTCTACATCTACTGTCTAGCTCTCAACATCTACATATCTGGACTTCTCTCTGCGCCCGGCAGTTCTCTACATCTACTGTCTAGCTCTCAACATCTACATATCTGGACTTCTCTCTGCGCCCGACAGTTCTCTACATCTACTGTCTAGCTCTCAACATCTACATATCTGGACTTCTCTCTGCGCCCGACAGTTCTCTACATCTACTGTCTAGCTCTCAACATCTACATATCTGGACTTTTCTCTGCGCCCGGCAGTTCTCTACATCTACTGTCTAGCTCTCAACATCTACATATCTGGACTTTTCTCTGCGCCTGACAGTCCTCTACATCTACTGTCTACACTACGCGCGTCATGACTGTCGTAAACCAGAAGACCATAGCACGATGTACCTTCTGTTACGATCCTAATCCTTTTATCTTTGCACAGATTACCATTCAGGAGTGTGGTAGCGCTCCGTCCCGCCAAGTCAAATATGTACTACCAAGAGATATTACATGCTACAAGGAACCTTCAATGCAGAAGGAATACTAAAAAATATAAAGAAATGAAAATTGTTATACCTTCAAATGAGGCTCTTGACAGTCTCTCGTCTTCTTATAAAAAACAAACAAAGAAGTCAATATGGGAAAGCATAGGTTTTTCAGCGTGTGAAAAACTTACAGTGGATCAAAAATGATTTTCGGAGCAACCACTTGACAAGGACAATTTCTATCGTAAATATTATTTCTCGACTACATCTCACACAACTATTACCATTATTTTCTTCGATAAGTTAGGAATAGTACGGATAACTGGCAGAAAAATTACACCGTGGGAGTCGTGAACTTGCCTGAATCATCTATCTATCTCCTCGTATATGCACCTACATATGTATAAACCCATTCAGAAGCTGACTGATAAATGCTGGGACTTTTACTAGCAGTTCTCCGTGTATTTACTGGTTCCGAGTTAGTCCTTATCTTTCACTTTGATGGAAACATGTATCTTCGTATGTTTTCAGGGTATCAAGATCATGCTTGTAAATTCCAACCAACAGTCATTACACTGTGGGAGGATTGATACATCTAAGCAGATACAAATTACAATAACGTATTAAAATTTACTGCTTCAATACTTCACATTTTACAGATGGAAACATTTTTTTTTTCTTCTAAATCACGTATGGTCTATGAGACTAGAACAATCTAGAACACATTATAAGGGGAGGTCGCTAGTTCGCTCCATTTTACCTTTTTCTATACCAGTTCGAAAATAAGAAAATGTCTAGTTAAATAAAAAAAATGTCATGCTTTAATACTGTTGTTAAAAATAACTTTTAAAAATAACTTAGAAGACCTTGCCTCGTTCCGTGTGGCTCTCGGCTAAGAATAAGACCACGGGTTGTTCCCCCTGTCCTAAAAGGCGGCTCACAGGAACATCTCTCAGAAGCTGTTGAAAAGATTCAAAAGAAAGATATCTTTATAAAACTTTCAGGAGCTGCTGGAAAGCGGTTCGAATGGCTGCTCAAACAATGCCTTAATCCACAAGAGGCCGGGCAAAAGCCGTAGAGCCACTTCCCAGTAAACAAGCACCAAAAAGAAGCCTCGTTCAGAAGAAACCACTTCAGAGCATCAGGGTGAGAAGCTAATGGAGCAGAAGAGACAGAAGATGCCAACAAACTCAACTATACTCTCTTGTAGAAATAGTTTAGAGGTGGCATTCGAAACCCCAACTGCTTCTCAAAGCTTCATAAACGCCTTGACGTCTTTGAAAGAGGGAGTAATTCTGAAAAACTTTCCGAATGAGTCCCGGCCACAGGCAGGCGAAAATGATCATAACTTATTCTCCCAAAAGAGCAAAAGAAATGCTCTGTCTGAGCAAAGAGGAATCCTTACTGGCTTTTTAACAGGCCACTGTAGCCTCAACTACCATCTAAACAAACGGAAATCGCTCAAGACCCAAAATGCAGTCACTGTAAAGAGGCCCCAGAGACAGCAAAAACATTCTCTGTGAATGTGCAGCAGCCTCTCACGCTCGACTGAAACACTTCACAAGGCTGATTCTAACACCTAAAGAAGTTACCGAAATCAGTCCTAAAAGAATCTTAAGCTACATTAATAGCTTTGATCTCTTTTAGAGTTACAGAGGCAGGTCACAAAATATCTATTTAAGGTCGCATTGACAAAGAGCTTTCGTAGCCGACAGCCCTACTTATACCAATACCAATGCCTCGGGTTTATAATAGGGTTGGAAAATACGTAGAAGGCCATGCCTTGAGTAAGAAGAGGACAGGTACAGGAGCCAACTGGTTTCAGATACCTATCTGACGTTTTTGGGAGCGAACTGGCGTGCGTATTATTATTAGTGTTCTGTATTAGATATAGATTGGATTGAGAAAAGAAGAACATGAAGCGGTTTTTTTTATGTGAACGAAGCGAACCGAAGCTGACCTGGTCACTGAAATTCACTTTTTTTTATTTGACCGGACCGAAAAATCCTGACCAAAGTGGACCGGCTCGTTCGTTCGGTCATGGGTTTTGGTTCGGTAAGAAGAAGAAGAAGTGGATAAAAAATCATAATATTATTATTTTATTTTCACCCATTTTTTTTTTTTTTTTTTTTTTTTTTTTCAAAACTCCCTGTTATGTGAAGAGTTTTAGACACCTACCTACGCATTGAGACACCTACCTACGCATTAAGTTTAGACATTTTCTTTTCTCTTGACTTTTTATTCTCTACTGATTCCTGTATCTTTATTTAGTGCTAGTTATAATTTTGTTTTATTCATATTACTTTTGTCATATTACATGGTCACTTGATGGATATAAGTTTATATAGAGTAAAAAACATAGGTAATCAGTTTTTTTATGAGATTGGGGTTTTCATATAGATTGTTGGGTAATTAAAGTTTAAGCCATTTAAGGTCCAATGGAATTTGATTAATTGAATAAAATCAAAATGAAATGCAACAGTCGCTTGTTTTCATTTTCATTTCAAAAGCAAAATGTAAACACACACCGAAAATGTAAATAAACCAGAGTCCCAAAATCACTTTTTTTTATTCTTCAAATCTTGGTTGACCAGAGTTGACCAAGCGGTCTCGGTCAGGCTTTTCGTTCACATAAAAAAAAACCGCTTATGGTTAGTTTTATATTTACAACTCTTATAAAAAGGAATGTTGACATTCATTTCATACCGGAAGACGAAATGATTAGCAAGTATAAGCTGAAACCCTTGGTCCTGAATTGAAAAATCACAGGATTTTGTATATAATTTGAAGATGTCATCTTTTTAAACTTCCAGGTCGAGTCTTACTCGGAGAGTTTTTGTTGATTTCAAAGCCAGATTTTGATTTTTTTCTTTTAAAAATTATCAATAAATATTTATTACTAATTTACACATGATAATTGAACAATACTTGAAAATAAAAATAGAATATAATCGTTGGTACTTACTTTGATTATGTAAAAAAAAAAAATGAAAAAAAAAACCTTTAAAATAATGGTACCCATGAAAGTTATGTTATGTCGGTATGCTAATTACCGAAAATTTGGTCTCATTCGTACTTCTGACGAGTATGAAAACCACTGTTTATGAGTAAATACTTGAGAGTGTGGAACCCCAATAGGTGGTTTGAAACAGAAAGTAAAAGGTCTATTAATCACAATGATCGAATTATTAAGGGCGAATTCTTTTTTAACTGTAAGTGATTTCAATTTTTGTTTACTGGAAGAAATCTGATAAAAAGTTCCTACAGTAATATGATTTTCTTTATACTTTCATTTAAGTGGTTCAAAGTTCTAAAAAAAATGTTCTTGGTATTCATAAAACTGAAATGAGCTAGACAAAAAATTTACGATAACTATTCAAATTTATGGGATATATATTTGAGTGAGATTTATGATTTAGATTTTATTGCAGTCCCGAGGTCAAGCATCAAGACCAACAGGAATCGTTCAACCACCGTAATATTATGATCCACTAGCTGATCTCATTCTGATAATAATGAAAATTCAAATGACATAAACATAGCAGAAGATCTACCTAGAGATACATTTAATATCCGCTGGAAAATAATTCATAATCACGACTGCACGACAATTTATTAATAAATAACGGAGATAAAGTACCTCTATATCCTTCGAAATATTAGCTATATTATTATCTATCCATTATTATATAATATACAGGGTCCGCCAATAAAAAGGAGCCGCTCGAAATATCTAGGGAACGGATTAAAAAAATTAAAAATGCTAAAACACGTGTACCATTATATCGAGGGGGAAACCTTTTCTATTAGGGTTTGATTATTTTTTATCATTACCATTTTTATCAAAACAGTGCTGGATGTATAGTAAATTTCATTTCACAAGTTTCAGTAATTTTTTATAAGAAATTAACTGTAATTTTTTAAAATTTGTTAAACAAATGTCTTTCTATTTGAAATAATGAAATTTTCATGCCTTTTTGATACCATTAGCTTTACCTGGGGAGATGTCAAGGGGTACCTTTTTTTAAATAATATAAAAACCATCCTTTTTCGAGTATAATTTGTGCTAAATAAATTAAATAATTCATTTTGTTCAATTTAAAATAAAACGGGGCCGGATTTAATTTTAATGAATGTGAAAAATTCTTGTGCAAGTCCTTGTCTCCAGACCTGTTTTCAAGGGTCTCTTAAATTTAGATTAAAAAACAACACTCAGTGCATTTATTTAGCACAGATTATACTTTTAAAATATAGTTTTTGCACAATTTAAAAAAAGATGAGCCCTTGACACCTCCCCTGGTCAAGCTAATGGTAAACATTTAAAATTTAAAAAGGCATGAAAATTTAATTGCATATAGGGTGGTTTCCATTTAACATTCAAAGTTGACCCCCCTGGGCCCCTGGTTATGATAAAAAACCAAAACCTAGTGGAAAAGTTTTCCCCCTCGATATAATGATACATGTATTGTGTTTTAGCATTTTTAAAATTTTAATCCGTTCTCTAGATATTTCGAGTGGCTCCTTTTTTTGGGCGGACCCTGTATATGAACACTACTTTTAATTTTTAGAATTCTATTTAAACTCTAAGTGTCACATCTTTTTATGTTCTTATTAATTTTTGACAAAAACTTTCCTGTTTGGTATTATTTCTATTACACCAAAAACGTATGTAGTCAAACAAACAACATCTTCCGGATGCAAGGAGTAGATACCTACTCGAGATTTTATCTTCTCTTAAATGATTACTTCAATTATATCCGAACAAGAAAGTTGAGGCCTATACCTAATATATCTCACATAATATATGTGAGACATACTCGTAGTAAGAATAATTGTATACACTTATGTATATCATGTGTGTACGATCAATTAAAAAAATATTATGCAACCAGTGCATCATACCTAAGAAGACAAAAAAATAATGACATTAAAAACTAAAACCCGATAAACAAGAAAAAATTAGTGTTCATGTATTTTTTCTTAATAAAGAATTAATTGAGATACATGAATCCTAAACTGGACTACCTACAAGCCTGCCTACTCTTTACTTTCAAGAAACATTATTCTAGAACTTGGATAGGTGACCATTCAAAATTCGAATCCTCGTGATGCTGGCTATTCCCGGCATCACTCAGGCTGGGTGAGATTAATTTGAGTAGCTGGTATGTGAGTTCCTAGCTATTGGAGTTCATAATCCCGTCGAGATATAACAATGCAGTTGAAGTTGAAAAATGTCTTTAAACAGAAGAAAAATAAACCAATCCTGAAAATTTAGTGAAAATATTTAACTTAAGTAGCGGGATGGTTATCACGCTGGACAAGTAAGTGCTTAGAAGGAAAAAAAATCGCAATAATTAGCACTATTAAATAGATAAAAAATTAAATTCAAAATGATATTTTTATCTCAGCAGTTATTTAATTACTCACCCCCAGATTTTGTACAATTATGATGTAATTGCATCATTAATCATGCGTTTGAAAATAATTAATAATAAAAAAAAAATCTCCGACTGGGAACTAAACCCAAGACCTCAAGTTTTTTAAGTTTTTAAAAGGTATCATATTTGTTTTAATCACTTTGTCACAACTATTCAAACTAGCTTTACTAAATCTGTACTGAACTTGGGACTTAAACCACCGACCTCCAGGTTACAAGACTTATCGATCAACTGATATAACCACACAACCAATGAGGTTACGAAAGTATGATACAACAACACATGGCTTTTTATTGTTCTTAATTTCTTGAACCAGATAATATATTATATAAAATGGAGTGAATACAAAGTATGTCTAGTTGTTTAGGTCTAGGTACAACATTTTAGATCGATCTGACATGATAGATCGGATGGCTATGATGGTTCAATAGCCACGCTATACAGGCTGTAACAGTTGTAACACAGATGATTTTTTGTATTTTTGAGATGTGAATTAATAAATAAATAAATTCAAATAAAACTACATGGTTCACAGACTGAAATGTAATATCACATCAGGATCATATTCGAGAGTTTTTCGTGTCTTTGACATCTCCCTGGAAAATCTATTTGTAAAACTCACCATGAGTTCGTCCGGTCTTGATATGAAAGAGAAATAAAAAAGAGTAATTTATGAAAAAATAGCTCTAAGTACCTACCTAATTATCTTCTGTTTCTCTTATGCCGGGTCCACACTAAGCGAACACTGTTAGCGAACAATGTTCGCTTAGTGTGGACCCGGCATAAGAGGGGTACGATTTTTTTTTATTTAAAATAACACGAATAAGTTCGTATGAAATTACAATGTATCACATATTAAAGTTGGTGTTTAAATTCTGTTGAGCAAATTATTACCCCCTGTATTTAAACTTTGTTACTCAAGAAGCCCAAGGTCCCGATTACACTATACAGCATACAGATACACACTTAGGTACGACATTTGGCGATCTGATCCCAGTTAATCATTATTATGGGGTAGAGAGGGGACAGGACAGTTGTCTCCCTGTACGGTGTCATAATGATGGCTATCCAGGTATTCATACATACAGGGTGTTCGGTTCATACCTGCCTATCTTATCAGTAGCTAACTGTTACTTCTGAAGATTTCTGAAAACACTTCAAAAATGGAACCATGCTTTCTGTAGATGATTGGTCAAGTTAATCAATCTAGTTGGAAACCATCATCCCCGCCCCGCCTCCACACATTTATAACACAGAGAGTAGATAATATTATCAACAAAGCTACTCACCAACAAGTATCTTTGATATTCACTTAGGAGGAAGAATATCCCTAGTTTTATGAAATGAAATACCCTGTGATAACCAATCTTAAACTCGTAGAAAGCTTTATTCTGCCTTGTGTTGAAATTGTACCAAAACTGAAATTTATTCCAAAAATCTCTCTTCTCCATAGGTGCGTGTAACTGGCGCGCCTATTACATGATATCTCAAAAATCCTCGTCCCATGCTACCTATTTCTTCTAGACATTCTCACTTACCTCGCTTGGAAACAAAAGGACGTGTGGCTCATCCTGTAGATTGCGGACTCTAGTGTTTTGGTTCATTACTCTATTAAAGCTACAGGGGACAGAAGACAGTTTTACACCTAGCTAGCGTAAGAGCTGTGTTCCTTGAAAGCTCGCTTTATTAACCCATAAGCATTGGTTCGGACTATGACTTTTTTGTGATAATAACGAAAAGAGTAGGTTCATTATACGTATGCAGCTGTTATAGTTTAGCTATGGTATGCTAGGGTCACCATACGTCCCGCTTTCGGCGGGACGGTCCCGCTTTGGAGTCGTTTGTCCCGCTGTCCCGAGCGATCTCTTCGGGACGCTAAAATGTCCCGGTTTTGTCCAAAATCATTAAAATGTCCCGCTTTTTACTTTCCTTATCTTATCATAAAGAAATATTTAATAATTACCTGACAAAGATCGAGCATACTTCGTAAGCTAGTATTTTTTCTTTTCTTTTTTCAATGTAGGTCCAAACACACAGAGCGCAATTTCGTCTATTAATTTGTGTGGTAGGTACCAGTGCACTGCCAGGAGCGCCGCCAAAAAGCGTACTTTTCGAACGTTTCAAAAAAACTAACGAAAAAAATGGTTTTTTTTTTTCTTCTTATTTTTTTATTAAAAATTTCAAATCTCATTTATCCCATTTTTACCTACATGCTGACACTGACTGGGTCGCTATAGACAATGCCTCTACAGCTACTCTATGTCCTCACGAGGCCAGGCTGAGTGACCCCCGAAAACATACACGGTGACAAGCTATTGCCCCCGCCAGGATTTGAACCCAGGTCTCCCGCGTACAAGAGTAGTGCAGTGACAATTAAGCCATGGAAGCTAGTGTACACTGTTAAATAGACTATTTATAACTTTTCACACCAGAAACTCCTACACCCCCTGGTTACTTCTACAAGCGAACGGATTCGTATCCTCACAATCAAGTGTATTGTCTTCCTCTCTTAGGCAAGTTACATAGATACTCATATCTCACCCATCCTGATTTGGGCTGCAAAAACATAAGTTGACAGCACGTATATATTCAAGACCAATTCTTGCACTCTCTAACCAATTGTTTACAATAAAAAACAACAACAACAAAATGAAATAAATCCGCTCATTTGGCTAGAATAGGTAAAAAGGCATCTGCCTCAGAAACTATTGTTGGGTTGATCCCAAACCTGACAAAATATTTTACTGACATGGTGTATACTTCATATGAAATTTCTTTTCTCTCCCATTTCAGGCTATAATTTCAGGAACTCAGAACCGACCTCACGAGCTTGATCGATAAGGCGGTGTACTGTCTTGTAACCTGGAGGTCGGTGGTTCATGTCCTGGTTTCAGCCTAAATTTAGTAAATCGAGTTTGAGTGGTTGTAACATCACGAAAGTAATTAACACAAATATGACAACTTTAACCTTAGGAGATGTTGAATCCAACTTGTCAAATTTTTACCTATCCACGGCACTAACGGATGGTACCATTGACCGGAGAGGTATCGACGGGTTAACTTGGAGCAATACTGATCCGTGTAATAGGGTACCTACTTACATTCGTATTGTAGATTTTCCTGATAAACATTTCTTTTGTGATTTTCTTGTACTGTTTCTTATAAAATAATAAAAACAAGAGGTGTATGATTTGAAACAACTTCTTAGTAAATGGAAAACTGCACTTTTCTTCCTCCATAACTCCAGTAGTTCATTTGCTATGTCTGTATGTGACCACAAGAGTTTCACTGTGATAACTAGTGTACCTATTGAACGTAACCCTGACGCTAATCCATTTAAACTTCCATGTAACGGATAATACATGCTTTTATTCTGACAAAGACATATAACCCACCCATATTTAGGTTTTTCTTTGATAAGTGTTATTAGTGGAATATAATGCAATAATTATTTTCGTATCTATCGCGTAACTCCATAAAATATTTTTGGCGGGTTTTTGTGAAATCATACTCATCAAACAATGCAGTTATTAGTTATTTATGTTTTGCAGTTATTAGAATGCAGTTCTTAGAATTTATGTTTTGTTGTTGTATCTATACAGGTACAACAACAAAACATAAATTCCTACAAAATGCATTCATTTAGCCTCGTAACTGTATACAGAACAGATGCACAATTTCAGCAAAAACAGAGCTGCACTTGTGCAATATGACAGAGCATGACGTTGAAGTTAAACGAGACAGTACAATGTTTCACTTGACGCTGCCCCAGTTTACTAAACCTTACTGGGGAGAAGAAGGGAAATCAAGTTGGATGAGACAGTACAATGTTCCACTTGACGCTGCCCCAGTTTACTAAACCTTACTGGGGAGAAGAAGGGAAATCAAGTTGGATGAGACAGTACAATGTTCCACTTGACGCTGCCCCAGTTTACTAAACCTTACTGGGGAGAAGAAGGGAAATCAAGTTGGATGAGACAGTACAATGTTGCACTTGACGCTGCCCCAGTTTACTAAACCTTACTGGGGAGAAGAAGGGAAATCAAGTTGGATGAGACAGTACAAATGTTCCACTTGACGCTGCCCCAGTTTACTAAACCTTACTGGGGAGAAGAAGGGAAATCAAGTTGGATGAGACAGTACAATGTTCCACTTGACGCTGCCCCAGTTTACTAAACCTTACTGGGAGAGAAGAAGGGAAATCAAGTTGGATGAGACAGTACAATGTTCCACTTGACGCTGCCCCAGTTTACTAAACCTTACTGGGGAGAAGAAGGGAAATCAAGTTGGATGAGACAGTACAATGTTCCAATTGACGCTGCCCCAGTTTACTAAACCTTACTGGGGAGAAGAAGGGAAATCAAGTTGGATGAGACAGTACAATGTTCCACTTGACGCTGCCCCAGTTTACTAAACCTTACTGGGGAGAAGAAGGGAAATCAAGTTGGATGAGACAGTACAATGTTCCACTTGACGCTGCCCCAGTTTACTAAACCTTACTGGGGAGAAGAAGGGAAATCAAGTTGGATGAGACAGTACAATGTTCCACTTGACGCTGCCCCAGTTTACTAAACCTTACTGGGGAGAAGAAGGGAAATCAAGTTGGATGAGACAGTACAATGTTCCACTTGACGCTGCCCCAGTTTACTAAACCTTACTGGGGAGAAGAAGGGAAATCAAGTTGGATGAGACAGTACAATGTTCCAATTGACGCTGCCCCAGTTTACTAAACCTTACTGGGGAGAAGAAGGGAAATCAAGTTGGATGAGACAGTACAATGTTCCACTTGACGCTGCCCCAGTTTACTAAACCTTACTGGGGAGAAGAAGGGAAATCAAGTTGGATGAGACAGTACAATGTTCCACTTGACGCTGCCCCAGTTTACTAAACCTTACTGGGGAGAAGAAGGGAAATCAAGTTGGATGAGACAGTACAATGTTCCACTTGACGCTGCCCCAGTTTACTAAACCTTACTGGGGAGAAGAAGGGAAATCAAGTTGGATGAGACAGTACAATGTTCCAATTGACGCTGCCCCAGTTTACTAAACCTTACTGGGGAGAAGAAGGGAAATCAAGTTGGATGAGACAGTACAATGTTCCACTTGACGCTGACCCAGTTTACTAAACCTTACTGGGGAGAAGAAGGGAAATCAAGTTGGATGAGACAGTACAATGTTCCAATTGACGCTGCCCCAGTTTACTAAACCTTACTGGGGAGAAGAAGGGAAATCAAGTTGGATGAGACAGTACAATGTTCCACTTGACGCTGCCCCAGTTTACTAAACCTTACTGGGGAAAGAAGGGAAATCAAGTTGGATGAGACAGTACAATGTTCCACTTGACGCTGCCCCAGTTTACTAAACCTTACTGGGGAGAAGAAGGGAAATCAAGTTGGATGAGACAGTACGATGTTGCACTTGACGCTGCCCCAGTTTACTAAACCTTACTGGGGAGAAGAACCTTAAATGGGAAATGGAAAATGAAGACTCTGTCGACTTGATCGATATTTTTTAGAGAATTTTGAATGGACTCGGACGTGTACTGACTTTTTACTGATAAAGTATGAGGCATAAAAACACCCATAGCTTTTCTGTTGTATGACGTATTTGTAGAAATATTTGTCCTAACTTCGTATTTATCTCACGACCCAGACTAAAGGTGAGAAATTATTATAGAACTACTTTGTCAGACCACTAACAGAACATGACCTTTTTCATGATCATTGAAACCATCCTGTATTGAAATGTTAGCTCATTATTATCCGTGGGCCTAATCCACCAAATGCCTGCTCCACAGCGTGCCTCCATTGGTTTAGACTTTGAGTGTTTCCTATTCATGGTTATACTCTCAGTCTACCCGCACTAGTAAGAAGCTGACTGCTCTTATCTCGTACCTATATTTCTCTTCTAGTGTACAGTACAATTAGGAAATTTAATTAATACCACTATGTAATAATCAATTAACAAATGTATCAATTTAAATATGAATTCATATTCATAGATTCCTCGAATGGTGCCTAATACCACATTTAATTTTCTAGATCTACATCACTAAAGACCACCCAACAGTTAAGATAATCACACAGGTTCATACGTTTGAAACTAATGCGATCTTCATCAGTGGACCAAAGTAGTGCAAGTTAGTCGGGATTATAATTATTGATTTCTGTTATAAATTTAGGAACTGAAATTTTTAAATCAAAAACATAGAAACTTAGAAAGCACAACTAGTTCATACAAAGTTGATTCAATTTCAGAATAGGAAGTAGGAAGTGTTTTACAAATCTACTTAACAAGAACAACTTCATTAATTTTGTTATTTTTGAGTTCGTTTTTTCTTGCATCAATGGAGGTGTGTTGGTTTGTTGGTATATGAGTGGCTTTAATGGTTTATAAGCATTGGTATTCTAGCTACTTTTTACGTGTCAGACCCAGGTGCCTAGCTAGGTCCAAGGGAAAAGAAATGATAATATTGACCTCTCCTATTTTTATCAATCACAATACCCGAGAATATTATGAAAAGTCCCAGAAGCGTTCATTTTGTAAGAAATCCCAAGACCTACAGAAGGGTAAAGATTCTTTTTTAAGAAAATTATGTCCGATTTCCTTCTCCGTCTGATTATTTCTCTGGATAAATTCCATATAATATACCATATATACTATTATGAAGATAGCAAAGGAAGATATATTAAATATTAACGGTTCTCATAATGGGGAACCTGCATGGAACAATTCTAAACACAGACGGCTAACAGTACTAAAGTGTGTGTAATATTGGTGCCGAATCTAACAGGCCGTCGCGCGTCGATTGGAACTTGAATGAACTATAAAATATTGTAAGTTAGAAATAGGTGCGTAAAAAGCTCTTTGTTATTCTTCGGGATGTACTTACTTTGTACCATAGGTGGCCTAAAAAGTAGTTGATATTCAATTTCCGATCATGAATCGTAGGTCCAGAGCTATAAACTGGATGTGGACCATCTATACTGCCAGCTGGGAAGTGGCAGTGTCACTTTCATGGATGTGCCGGGTTCGATTACTTCAGAGGTAAAATTAATTGCCTAAGTCTACAGGATATAAAAAGAAATATAATTTATCCATTTCTCTTTAACAAGTAATCATGTACACATGGAGCTCCAGAGTTTCAGTACAAGAGACTCAAGAGAGGTTCCTGAATTAGCTAATGTTGCTAAAATATAATGCAGCTTTTCTTGATGCTTCCGCCTAACTTTTAAGACCTGTAACTTCTCAGCCGTCCTGTGACCAATTCATTTTCCAACACATGACAATAACTTGGCCATTATTATGACTAGCAAGTGGCGCCAACAGATGTGACTACTCATGGACCTTGAAATTGGATCCTATTGATTGGATGTGACTGAACACATCCTATAAAAATGTAATAACAACCTGTTGATGTACAACAGATAGATAACAAGTTGTGTTGAAGGTGTTGAACACAATGCTTATAGAATGAAGCGGAGAACATAATGTTGTGAAGCTTTATTCTAAAACTTAATTCGCTTTTTACGACCATCTTCATGACACACGGAAATTCGATCAACAGGAGTTCATAAAATCATAACTCATCTTTATTTTCAATCAGCTGATTTGTATGAATAATGTTATTGGCTTATTTTCTTGGGTATGACCAGTAGTACTTCTGTAAAATACCAAATACAGAAAAACAAATATGAGTGACAACTTCAAAAGCAAAACAATAAACTACTTATTTAGATTATAATCTGGAGGGCACAATTTTATTATAAGATCGCGAGCTAATTTCCCTTTAACACCGTGTACTCCCACACGGCTACAAAGTGTTGTAACTTCTGTTGTAGATAACACTTTCAGATGATTTTTGTTTTGTTTAAAAGTAAAAAAATTAATAATTTAATTATAATCAATATAACAAGAAAAATGGAAAAAAAATTTGCAACTCATGGAAAGAAAAATGTAAGTTGGCTCAAGATTTTAGAGGTTTTTTAAAACATTGTTTATTTCATATTTTTCTTATTAGTATATTAAAGATTTTTTTACTGAATGTGTTTTTATATTGGTTTTTATTTAGATTCAGGCCACGACGAAAGAATAACAAAGACTGATGATTGTGACAGAAGTTCATGCTTAAATGTATTTGCTTAAATGTAAAAAAAAAAATGTATCTGTCTAAATGTACAATCCTGTTAATAACAACTGCACTGAAGACGTCTCATCTCTTCAGGTAATAGTAGTGATTAGAGTAATCATAGGTGCACATGCACATTGATCCAATAAATAGCCGAACCTAATAAATAAGTACGAGATGAGAACCTGGACCAGAGCCGACCTGACTTTGCGTGGTGATTCACGAAAAATCCATCAATATCCAGGGGTTACCAACCTTGTTAGGTTGGTACAAGAATTTATCAATTCATCCGAAAATTTAATCAGGAAATGGAATCGTTCGACCAAAAATATTCCCCGGCCAATGGAAAACTCACCTCGGTATATTCGTAGACTAGAGGTTTTAGGTAATACCTTAAATCTCAGAAATTACCATGTTTTTCCCTTTTTTATTTTGGGTATAACGTTGCTTTCAACTACAGTCATGGTCATATCATAAGGGGGGTTTTACCCTCCATTCGCAGGAAACTCACAAGCCTGCTACCCACCAGTTGGGGGGGTTTAGGGGACAAAACCCTCCCCGAAATTTCCAAGAAACCCCAGCAAAGATGGAATATACGTTAGGCGAGATTTCTGAACCCCGATCAACATCAGCATCACGAAGTCTGTTTCAATCAAAAACGTGTGTCTAGATTTACCATCAGTACAAGACAAATATCTATTTTCAAATGGAGATCTTCTCAATTGTTGTTTATTTGGTCGTTAGTGAATAGTTTTGATGGATCCTACTCTTTACCCCACACACTTTCAGCAGACATGTTGGCAACCCCTGACATTAAATCACACCTCCAGCAACTCATTATTTCATTATCCTGACCATCTCATGTATCCTTATCCTTGGCCATACTTTTCACGGCTCTACAGGTGATGACAGTTTCCTGGTTCTGATGGGTTTGCAGTCGTGGGGGAGGGGAAATTTAACACAGTAAATATTCACCACGGTGGATCATTCTAATGGCATGGAAGTACCTACCTTGACCACAGTTAAACTGTGTAAGGGAAATACATTGACCACAGAAAAACTGTGTATTGGAAATACATTAACCACAGTAAAACTGTGTAATGGACAGTTTGACCACAATAAACTATTTCAATGATACCTTGGTCATAGGCATACATATCTAAGGCGTTTCTCGTACTTTGACAAGGTCCTTTTTTTTTTTTTTTTTTTTTTTTTTTTTTTGAAAAACTGAATTTTGAAACACCAAACAGTTGATACAGCATAAGATGTTCCTCTTAATATGTACATATAGATGTGTATTATTTCTGAAGCTGAGTTATTCAAGAACGAGAATTTTACATTTCTATAATTTCATTACATAACTCACACATAATTATTAATTTTAAAATACGTTTTTACGTGCTCAGTTTTGTAAATTGTAATTTTTATAACTATTACTAAAAATAAAAAAACTAAATATTAATAATAAAAGAAGAAAAAATTACCTACCCATAATTGAACATCAAATAATCAAGTTGAGAATGCCTGCAAGTATGTAATGTTACCGTTTGTAACACTTGGCATTTGCATAATCACAAATACAATACTCGTATTTAACTATGTAATAATGGTTTCTATCCAAAGGGCTGGATCCTTGAAAGGTTACTCACATTCTTCCGCCAAATCTTAGGTAACTAATTTCTTGTACGGATTATAGTATGTTAACAAACCTGGTAATCAGGATGGGTGCTAATTTTCTCGGGTTCAAATAGGTGAATAAACCCTCGTTTTCTGTGAGAAACTTATGTATTTCTTCAAGTACGAGTGCATGCTTATTATTCGTAAACTTTAGCACTTGATCCTTCTTCTTCTAGCTGATCAGTGGCGGAACTATTGGCCCTTTCGACTCAATTCGAGGAAAATCCTTTGTATTGTTAATATGCGTGAAACTTTATTTCTTGGAATAACAATTCCCATTTTGTAATGGGAATTGTTAGTAAAGAGCATACGTCTAAAAGAATTGGACTCCAGGCAGGTTAGTAAGTCATACTTTCAGAGTGTTATCACTTTTGTCATTCTAACATTTTCTAACGGAAATGCCAAGAAAACCTACTTCCAATTCATACTGACCCACATTCATTTTCTTAATGATTTTATTAAGTAATCGGGTTTTCCTCTAGTCTTTGAGACATTGTCCCGGGATGAGAGGGTTTGTTCCTCTAAGTTGCCTCATACCACAGGGGTAACAGCACACGAGGTCCTTGTATTCGCACGGATGGTCAAGGGTCTCACCGAGTTTATCAAATAAAACTCGTCTTGACGAAAGGAAACAAAAAATTCATGTGACTTGGCATTGAGCATAGCGACGGACGTTAAGTTTTCTTTACCAGGCCCTCGATCTAGAAAGCACTCAGTCCCATACCTCATAATCCCCGAATCTCCCTTTCAACCGTCACTCCACGCACTCTGATTGCTTAAATTGAACGAAATAACCAATCAGAGTGCGTTGTGTGGTGGTTGAAAGGGAGATTCGGGGATTATGAGAGTGAGAGTGCTTTCTGGAACGAGGGCCAGGGAGCCAGGGTTTGATCAACCATTCGTCGCCACTGCCTCGCGAGCAAATTTCACGACATTCATCACGAGATTGCGATCTTCATAAAACTTGTTCTTCCCAACACTCCGGCCAGCCATTATTATCTCCACTGGTCTTTAGCTTTTTATTTTAAATTAATTAAATATAAAAAATGCATATCGATTTTCTAAAAATGCATAAAGGGTGCAACGTCGTGTCTTTGGACTTATGAGTCCACTTCCTCTACCTATTAGAACAGCACGAGTTAGTGGCCGGGTATTTACATATCTATGTATGTTCTGGGAGCAGTAGTACTGGAACTTGAAACGCAAAATACGGGGTTGGCAACAAATAAGGAGACACTCGACTGGCGCAGGACCGCTCAGGTTTTGAAAAAAGTCAAATTCCGGCACTGTTGACCGAACAATAACAGATAAAATTAATATCATATTCGTAATCAGCACCTCAAAAGCATTAAATTTGATATGGCATAACCCCCATCTAGCATGAATAATAAAAAAGCTGGTGTGACATACACGACTTTTCTTATCACTCCAAAAGAAGTCAAATTCCGCCACTGGTGACTCAACGGTAACAGTTGGCAGGAAATAAATTTTAAATTCGTAATCAGCACCTCCACATAATTGGACTTGATATGTCAGAACCCAAGAAGAATAATAAAAAAGTTAGTCCAAGCAGGACCCCTCAAAATACTTGAACTTAGTATTTAGTTATCATTGTAATAGGTAAATATTAAACAATTTGTTTTAAAGTAAGATTAGTTCTTTTTAATTTTCTCATTAATATCATAGTTGTAGATTTTATTTGTATCTACCTACTTCAACTCAGGAATTAAAATAATGACAGGTCTTATTCATACCACCCAAACAAGAAAATTCTATATTATATACTTTAGATGGGATTTCAAAGTCACAAATACCTGCCCTGCGTTGACTGGATTACTCAACTCGCGCTCTCGCCAATACCACCCAGTATATGAGATCAGCACATCTTCCTAATTTATGCTCGAGCTTTATGTAAACAAGGCGAGCTCACACGATGATCTCCGAGGCGAGATAATAATAATATGATGCTGACAGGACTCGAACTGAAAGCTGAGGCATAGCTGGGAGGATTTCTCTCTTTAGTAGAGTAGTATGGCCCGGGGCTTGTAGCTATAGTAAAGTCAGTAGCCAGGAGACAGCAGACGTCCGCCGTCTATGTTTTATACCGCCAGGCCGCCCTATGTGCCCTCTACATAATCAATAAGGATACAACACTTCGTGCTAGGGGCTGCCAACAAAGGGGCACTGAGAGTTATGTCTTTGTCGAACCTAAATTTCAAACTCGGCTGTGGGAACATGGAAAGCAAACGCCACACAGCTAAATTATTCGTGGTCTGAGCAATATCTACTTTTTAATTTACCTGGTTGTAAAGTCAGTAGCCAGCTTTTAATTTAAATCACTAGAAGGTAGGTTCAGGTCAATCCCTCACCGCTTCCCCTACACGACCAGTGTATAGTTGGTTTCCTACATTGCTTATTTAAGACTCCCTCAATGTTAATGTTTCGACACGTGTCTTTTTTACCAACATGACTTGTAATAATAAAACTAATATTTTTTTTTTTTTTTATCTCTGTTTACACGCATATTATATGCAATTACGTAAACAGGTAACGGGATTTTAAAATTAAAAAATCTGGTGTAAACATCACACGACTTTCCTTATCCCCCAAAAAGAAGTCGAATTCCACCACTGGTGACTCAACGGTAACAGATAGCTAAAAATCAATGCAAAATTTGTAATCAGCACTTCAAAATCATTGAATTTGATATGTCACAACCCCCTTCTAGGATGAATAATAAAAAAGTTAGTCAAACCGGGTCCCCCCAAAAATACCGGTAAATTGGGGCCGAGCTCCAAAAAGTTCAAGATATCAAAAAATTGATCAGAATAGACTCCTATTATTTTTTTATTCTAAGAAAATGTTGTTCTTTAACTTTTTTTGTATCTTTAACCAATTTAAAGAAGTGGCGCTTGCGGCTAATATTTGCGGCCCTGCGGCCGTAGAATGCGGCCGATTTCAACCAAAAGTTTCGTGGTTCGTCTGGTGTATAAAATTAGTTACCATACCAAATTTCAAGTCTCTAGCTTTTACCGTTCTTGAGTTATCCTGTTCACAGACAGACAGACAGACAGACAGACAGACGGACAGACAGACAGACAGACAGACGCACGGACCAATGGCTGAAAACCACTTTTTTGGTATCCTGAGGCTATGATTCGTCCAGAAATGTGAAAAGCTGGGTAGGTCAAATTTTCGACGAATACAATACTTTCCTTATTATAGGATAAGGAAAGTAAAAATATTACAGGGGAAAGGATAAAGCCTCTTTACACATTTCTTTAAATGGGGTAATATTAGTACTAAGGTCTAAAGTAGAGGAATGTGCGTTGTAAGTTATGAGGGAGGAAATCAATGGAGAGTCGAGGTATATTGTTGTGAAATTATTTTTTATTACTTTCCTTATATGAAAGTAGTTGTAGACAGTGTTGGGTCTGTCTCTGAGAGATAGATTATTTGGGACTCTAATACAGACTTTGTCCATTAATCCTGGACAGTTGATGGTGTTATTTGTGAGGCCATGAACAAATACAAGTCTCTTCAAATCTCTCCTTGCTCCTAGACTAGCCATGGAAAACTGTTGCAATAGGTTTTGATAGGAGATGGCATTAGGATATACAGGATAGTACCCAATATATTTCATAAATAACACTCTAACGAACCTTGCTTGAATCTGCTCTAGTTTATGTATGTGGCATTGATGTTTAGGTGCCCATATGACTGTAGCATATTCGAGCTTGCTTCTTACAAGGGCCGTGTAGAGTGTCATGATTGTACTAAATTCATCAAAATATTTAGAGTGACGTAGAATCAAGCCTAGTGTCATATTTGCTGTAGATATTATTGACGATATGTGTCTATCAAATTTAAGATTTGTTTGAAATGTTACTCCTAGGTCTTTTTTAGAAGTCACTCTATTTATTTGTGTGATATTGATGTTATAATGGCTGTTTATTATATGGGTTTTTCTTCTTGTAATAGTCATGACCTCACATTTATCTGGATGTAATTCTAATTGTATGTTGGAAAGCCAACTGTTCACTGAGTCTATATCATCTTGCAACATTTGACACTCGCTACTTCCACTGATTTCTCTGTAAATTTTAAGATCGTCCGCAAAGAGTAAATAATAATAATACTACTACTCCGCCAGTTAGCCCATGCTTCCTTCCGGTGAGACGTCTAGGATTCCAGGAAATAGAAGTGAAGTGTTACTCATCCGATTCGGACTCTCGTTTCATTCAAACAGAAAAATGCATACCACACCTGTTGGTACATCTAGACATCTGTAAGACATGACAGTTCCACTGTTGCTAATAGAGGAATCTAATCAAGAACTTAATGAACAAATGTATAAACATAATCAATTAAAGTCTAATGCCCAATGAAGTTCCTGATTAAAATCACAAATTAGCCACTATGTTTTTTCTTCACTCCATAGCGTCCTCCAAGCTTCCTTGTTCCTTCATCTCTTTCGCTGAGATATTCCTCACAATTTTCTCTACATTAGATTCGGTCTCCTTTTTTACTTTCCTTATCCTATAGAAAGGAAAGTAAATTTTCAATATCACTAGTCCTCAAGATTTCAAACTGTCCCAGCTTGTTGACCCACACTTCCAGCGCAACATCTCATTTGTTTAGCAGGTTTAGTTACATCTTTTTATTTTCATCATTTTTGTTTAGCATATTCTCATTAACAGTTTTCTGTACGGTTTTTTTGCAGGCGGCGCCACAGGATAATAGGACCCGTCCATCATTTTTGTTTGTTTTAATAAGTCTAGAGTCAGTAACCTCAGAATCTTTCATCGGTTTTCATTCAGCTATCTCTAATTAATTATTAGTTGGAAGATCTAGTAATTGATTTTCAAAACACCCAAACCATTATCCAACACAAATATTATCACATCAATTGTTTTCATCCAACTTGGAATTTCAATTAGCAATCTTCCTCGCAGAACAGCAAGATGGTAGCCAACTAGTCAAATATAGAGGTACACGCACATCTATGTAATTCATTTTTATTTGTTCATTCAAAATCCCTGGTGGGATAGTTTACTATAAATTCATTAACTTAAACTTAAGCTAACTTGAACTCTATTTAAACTAACATAAAGTTAGATATATCTAAACTACAACAAAATATAATAATGAAAAAAAATAAGATTATTAAGCTGGTTGCCGCCCAGCCGCAGCTGAATTTTTTTTGAGGACAAAATCAATCCTCAAAAATGAGTGTATACGTGTGACGTATTTTACCGTTTGTCGATATCTTGAGTGGTTTTCGAGATACAAGGGGTGGGGTTAGACTTTAGTTCTATTAGACCTCTAGTGGTGGTATCACTAAATTACAACAAAAAAACTTGTAACTTGTAAAACTTGAAAGAAAAGAGAGAAAAAAAAAAAACATTTCAAAGATTTTGACCTTCATAACAATGTTAGAACATCATAAAGAAAACCAAGAAAAACAATAAATGGACGAGAAATACAACTGGTAAAGAGGCAACAACAACTAGAATAGCGAAATGTTGCCAGAGAGCCACTTGATTCTCATATTGAACCAGGTAATACTGATTAATTGTCTTTTCGTCAGGCATATGTCTGCCTATACTTCGATTATTGTGGATCACTGTTTTGGTTTTATTTGATCATTTTTGAGGGATCTTTGGTACATACAAGGATCTTTGGTACATACGAGGATCTTTGTTTGATCTAAAGATCATTGGTCTACCTACAATCACTGTCTGGTTTGGTCTTTCATCTGCACCGGGATCAGTGTCTTCTATTGTGCCTCTGATGATTTATTTGCTTTTTTGATGGGTACATTGGCTACCGTAGATTGAAGCTCCATTCTTCTCGCGGCTATGTTTCCTCCTCTTTGTTCAGTTAATACATCAGGTATCACAGTTACTATTGCGTCTCCAATGTTCCTCACTGAACAGTTATTAACACCAGCGCACTTTGTTGCGTTGTGTTTTTTATGTTGTACGCTATTTGTAAAACAAAGCTCTTTTAAAATTAGCTTGTAAAAACAAATTTTACAACAGGACAAAACACATCGACTCATCATCAATCAATAAAGTTCATCAAATTCGATCATTGTGAATATAGTTCTGCTCTTTTTTGTTTTGGGGTTTCGAGAAGAATGGAAAATAATGATCATGAACTAGAAATAAGAACTTTTAAACTTGAAATTTAGATTTCAACATACAGGTGCAGGTTTATGTTGAGTAATATCCAAGAAGGCTTTCCGTCTTGTGAATGTTCACTGGATGAGAACAAAAGCACAGTACAACGTAATAAGTAACAGATTTATACCTACAATTAAATATCTTGGAATCTAAATGATAACATCTCTATTTCTTGCTCTTGGGCTTCCTTATAACTTTTGTTTCATCTTAATTGTTCAATCTTAATCACCCTCTCTAGTCAAATTTATTATTATCATGTGTTTATTATTATTATTATTTGGTATTGCTGCTGTTGCTACTAGTTTGAAATTGTTTCAATATTTATGTAGTATCAGGAGTGCTTTTTTTTTTTTTTTTTTTTTTTTTAAAGTGGGGTTTAACGTCGCTTTCAACTGCCATGGTCATATCACGACGGGGGTTTTACCCTCCATTCGCAGGAAACTCACAAACCTGCTACTCACATTGACCTCACCCAGCCTGAGTGGGGCCGGGAAAAGCCAGCATCACGAGAATTAGAATTTGAATGGTCACCCATCCAAGTCTTAACCTCGCTGGATGTCGCTTAACTTCGGTGTTCTGAAGGGAACCGGTGTATTCAACATGCCATCGACGCTGGCTCAGGAGTGCTTTATTATCTAATATTTGTTTAAAACCTTTGTTCGATATAAGATTCCTCTCATTGAGCAATATCAACGATCTTCATCCATATTTTATCTGTAGAAGATAATCATCCATGAGGTGGAATTCTAGAAAACAATCCATAATTTCTAATCAAGTCCAAATGACGGAGGAGGAACTTAATAAGGGACCACCAAACTTGGGGCGTCCTCTTTTTTAAATTTGAAGTTATATATGATACTTCGTGTTACAATTGAAGTAGAAGTTGAAATCCCAGGCTTATTTTAGATTTGAAGCCTGTTGTTCTAGTAAAAAAATTATTAGAAAATAATTTTGGAACAAAGAAATGCAAAAGTAAGGGCATTTTGCGTTAAACAAACAACAATTTTGATTCCTAAAAATTTACTGTGCGATTCACGTAAAATACATGTTTCACAAAATGGCCTAAAAACCCCACCTCCGCCATTTTGAGAAATAACAAGACTAGGTTTTACACCTAAAAAATAACTCGTAATAAACCCTGAAAGTTTCAGCGATTGCCGATTTTTCCCCCAGTAAACAGGTTATTTTTACTATTTTTATTGTACTTGGGGAATTTGCTTCATCTGTGGATGCAGCGAGCGACTATCAGTCTATCACCTATCACATTCCCTGATATCAACGTCCGTCGCATCGCGTCAATATAATATATTATGTTACCAACAACAACCTAGCATGTGAAATATGATAGCGCTTGTAGATAATTTATTATTGAAATTATGTACCTACTTTGTAGCTTGTGAAGTATATAAAAACAGTACATCGATTTTCAACACATAATTGAAAGTCAATGCACGAATTATTGTCTTCTAAGTACACTTATTCCGATCTAAGTATGAAATAAGTATTGAAGATACCAACAATACTGATTTTTTACGTACTATTAATTAGATCACATTTATTAGAGCAAATATTAATTAGATCACTTCTTTTAAAAGATTATTTTTTATTTACCGAAACTTATAAAACATGGTTCAAAACACCATCAACTGGATGACACCCCAACATGCTTGCAGCATTCCCTCGCTGCACTGCAAGGCCTACTTGTTGCTAATTTTAAATGACCATGCAGTAGAATATCGAAAACTTGACATTAACCTCACTGAATGAATTGGTGTAGAAATAGTTGTTTCGTGAAATTAACCACACATCAAATAGGTTTTCCTATTCTTAATTACTTGCACCTATTTCTCGTGGCGAAACTTGCTGCCCTTACTCTAGTAGTAGGTACTCGTACCTCCATTTCTACATACCTTATTGAGAATAGGTTATTACTCTTACTCGTTAGTAAGTAACTAGGTTAGTTTATCATTATTTACATTTTCCAAGGATTTTTTATACAGGGTGTTTTCGGAACAGATACATATATATTTTGAGGGTAGTTTTGGCTTTTTAAGAACTCTCATACGTGCTTAAGTTGCACTAATTTTGCTTTGTGATAAAATTAAGGCACTTGAAAAAAAATATTCCCCAGTAGGTGTGAGTACAAGAATGAACCTTCCTAATACAGTAGATTGCATCTGAAGCTTTTTTTAAATCATAGTACGGAGTTTAGAAACTGAACGAAAAGTACCCTTTGAAATTATTGGAACTGCTTGGTTATCAGAAGCTGTGGTTCGTGATCTAGCACAATGCAATGCGATTACATTTTAATATGAAGACGAGTTTAATTGCCATAGGCAATAACCCCGCCCTTTAGTTAGGACATAATTATGTATATATTTTGTTTATTTTTTTCCTCTTTATATTTATAATATCAATTTTGTATTTTAATTATTACCAGTATTTGTTTGTATATAATGTTTTTCTAATAAAGAGTTTAATAATAATAATAGTTCACTCCAACCGCGGCCGACCATGGTGAATGAGCAAATGCCACATGTCATACGTCCCAGGTCATTTCAAATTCAGCATTCACCCAAACTTGGATTATCCATCATAATTCCAGAGTATTTTGTACCTACGAGTATCTTGCCGCGATCTCTAATCGTACCTCAATATCCTTTAACTTTAGTAGAACTACAAAATTTATGATAGGGTATTTTTTACAATGGTGATACATAAACTTACCATAGAAAACTCACTCACAATTGAAGGAAGATTGAAAAGACAAAAATATAATTTTTGGAAAGTATGTCTCTTTGTTTTAAATGTTTTTTGGTGCAATGAAAGGCAATATTCTTGACTTATCATTCATAATAATATATTGTTATTTAATTATGGATTAATATAGATACGTAAAGTAAATAATAATTATGAAAAAAATAGAGAAAATTGGAAACAATATGAATTCTAAAAGGGAAAATAAATTCATAAAATATTTCTTCAAAAACGTGTAATAATGCAAGCAACTCTTTGATTAGGCCATATATCTTTATAACAAACCACAATGTCCCACTGCAACTTGGGCTTATATGAGGTGACGGGACATCCTGTAATACTGTATAGATAATAATAATAAAAATGTTCTTTTTTCTTTGCCGCTTTGTTGAGTTTATAACTTGTTTGATAAGTGATAGTGTTAATAGCATCTATGCTGATAACAAATTTAAAAAGATAATGTTTCGCTCAATGCACAACTTGTTTATGTTTTTATAAGCTTATTTTTCCTAATTTTTATGATAAATAAACACTCAAATTTTTATGATAAATGATAAATTTCAAATTTAAAATCCATTTTCAGATGAATATCCGTTAAATAATTTTGAAACAAGTAAAATTAGATCTAAAATAGTCACTTGTGATTTAAAATGAATTTTTTGAGGGTTCTTTTTGTGTAAGTGCGGTTTTATTATTTTGAAATTATAATTATTAAACTAGTTATATTTTTTGTTTTTAACAGAACTCAGAGAACAGTAAAGTTGTTATCAAAACCAAAAAATACAAGTTTAATATGAAAATTTAACAGATTGAAATCATTAATAAATTAACTAATAAACAGTTATTAATTTTACCATCATTTTTTATGTTTTCACTATTTCATCTATAATAATAAAACCTTTTATTTATTGATAACTATAGTTATGTAAACTATTATAATTTGTAATAACATTTTTTGTCTATCGGGAGACTTTTGGCCACAAATTTTGCAATCGAAGGAGGGTATTGGTATGAAATCGAGGGAGTTGACAAACGCCCGGAATAACATTGGATTATAGGACTAATATAATTGCTAAAAACATAGATAATGTTCAGTTTCCCTTCAAACATAACAGAAGGGATAGTCCTGTGGCAAATCCTTGCTGTGGTCACAGTCTATCTACTCTACAAATGGTCCACGTCCACATTTGATTATTGGAAAAAGAAGAAAGTGCGCATTCCGTACAGGCCTTTGCCTCTGGTGGGTCACCTGGGCCGGGTCATCAACAATGACCTCAACATTGGCTATCTTCTCAAGGAGATGTGCGACCACAACATGGAAGAAAGATATTTTGGTGAGTGATCTTCAGATTTACTCGGAGGTAATACTTTTATTTTAAAAATAATCAGAAAAATACAGTCTATGCATCTCCATTGAAACATTTTTAATTAAAATTCAATTTAATCTAGCCTTTTTCATATTCTGGGATATGGCTTAAGCCATTGAAAACAATTTTAATTCTTTTGTTATTTTGAAAATACCAAAAAACTATTTTTAATACATTTGAAAATAAACTGGTGTGACACCAAACAACTATCCTTACCCCTCGAAAATAAGTTAAATTGAATTCGCGACTTTTTAAATTTTATTTAGGGTTTAATCCTACCATTTTATTTTGATGTCGCTAACCGAGTAGCAAAGCTTACCTAATCTGCTAAAAATTGGTGGATTAAGTTCCATAATAATATGTATGTTTTGGAACTGAAAAGTGACTATCGAAAATTTTGGCTGATTATTTTCATTATTATAGGATAAGAAAAGTAAAAATTCATTTCCACTCAAACAAATGTTTACCTTACTGGAATGGTTTGAAAACCGCAATTAAGATTTTATTTCATATAGAGTAGGTAGGTACAAAAAATTAAGATTGTGACTTTTCGTAATTTGGACCACCAAAAAAGCAAACCATGTTTTACACGTATTCAAATCAATGAAGTGTGAATGCAACACTATGTAACTTGACAGAACCGAGACTTTAGTAGTAAATTCTCATTAGTTAATTTATGCATATCATCTAAAAAAAAAACTTGACTTTTACAAATTTATTGAAAAGAAAATCTCGTTCGTCGATTTTTGTGCGTAAAAAATATCAAAGATGTTCCGAGCTTATTATTTATTATATTCAACTATTCATGATTAAAACCAGGTTTGAGGGATTGATTCTCGCACGGTGCTATTATTTCACAACATGAATTTATATCTCTTTAAGAAGAGACGAAACGTTTGTGTATCACTCGCCCCGGAACTTTTCCAAGTTATAATCTCTAATTTGAAATCCAATTCCAGGTTTCTACATGACCAGGAAGCCAGTGCTGATCCTGAATGATGCTGAGCTGGTGGTGCACGTCATGATCAAGGATTTCAGGCTCTTCAATGACAAAGGCTTTGACCCCGACACTGACGTGGACATGATCATGAACAACCTGTTCTTCTTGACGGGACAGCGGTGGAAATTCCAGAGGAGCAAATTCTCGCCCGCCTTCACATCAGGTAGGAAGCAAATGGCGAAGAAATGGCGAATCACTCGCTTATAGCTATCGAAATTTTATTCATATGAGTAATATTTTGAATCTTCTTGTACTCTGCGTTTTTCTAAACCTAGTGGGGTTCGACATTGTTCAACACTCCTACCTCACCATTTTACTCCAACCCTCCTCTTAAGGCCGTACGAATAGGACAAGTAAGTTCATTTATCCTAGCAGTTGTGCCGGGTATTCAAATTATACCAACGTAAAAAGTGAGTGATAATCGCTTTCATTGCTTGGATTCCAAACTTGAGAACCCCGCAGCATTTGATTTCATCATTAATCTAATGGGGAAACAATTTTTGGGTTTTGTAATGATTCAAAACGGCTACTTAATAATAATATCCATGCCATTAGGCTACATAAGTACATATTGCGACACAAGACATGAAAAACTATAAAAATTCAAGAGAATATGAAGTGAACTAATGCGCGAGATTGAGTTCTGTGGCTTTCTCTTCCACCAAACCCCATATTATTTCAAAAAGGCCTCCTTATTATTTCCAGGCAAGTTAAAATCCATGTACTCACAAATACATAATTGCTCTGTGTCGTTCGTCAATCATCTGACAAAGCTATCCCAACAAAATGACCGTCTGGAAGTCAACCTGAAGTCTTCCATCGAAGACCTCTTCACAGATATTGTGTGCAAGTGTATTCTTGGACTAGAAATGCATTCCATCGAGCATCCGGACGAAGAATACAAGGAAATCCAATGTGCAACTTTGAAACCTAACTGGCGACTGCACACGAAACAAGTGCTGCAGTTCCTCTGCCCCTGGATTGATCAGAAGATTCGCATCTCAGGGAAACGCATTGAGAATTGGTTCTTTGAGTTTGCAAAGAAAAATGTTCATATGAGAAAAGAACAGAACATCCAAAGAAACGATCTGCTGCAAACTTTAATCAATGTGTATAGTGAATATCATCAGATAGATGTAAACAGTGAAGGTAAGATACTTGATCTACCTGTTCATTTTTAACAATAGATGGGGTTGCAATAGTTGAGATCATAGCATTTCTATAGACATGGTGATTGTAAATGTCAAATTTTGCGTAGATTACAAAACTCAAACACATTTTTTTGTACATGATAAGTAAGAAAAACTTACTCTACCCACTGAATCAAAGGGTAACTCTCATTTTTTTAAAAAAAAATGCAAAATGGCGGTCATCTTGAAAAATGAGTGAAATGGACCTATACATATATCGTATAGGGAATGATTTTTGTTGGAAATGGTTCAATATATCATCGGTAGGCCGTTGTTCATATGTTTTGAGAACATCCTTAATAATAATAGACTATACAACAACAAAAAAATGTAAACATAACGCACGCCCCAAACGAGAAACGAACATAGATCAGCTTTACCTCAGGCTGACGGTTTGTACTTTTGGTGAGAAAAAGTATTGCTTGCTGAATTTGTTCCAGAATACTTCGGGTTGCGTCAGTTGGCAGCAAACATCTTTGTGTTCATTGTAGCAGGATTCGAAACTTCCGCCTTGACCACGACATTCTTCCTGCACAAGATGGCGCTTCATCCGGACATACAAGAGAGGCTGCGGCGCGAAATTTTGGACGTGAAGGAATCCAAAGAGAACCATGGTCCTCTTGATTATGAGGACTTCAAGAAGATGCCTTATCTGCGAATGGTGCTAAATGGTAAATTCGATTTATCTTATTTCCAAATGTAATCAATTCTCTTTCTTTGAAAGATTGAATTCGGACATTTTTCAATACAAATGTATGATCTTTGCACTGGTGGTATAGCCCTGTTCATAGACACTTATTCAGTCAAATTATTCACGTATATTTACAGTTCATTTTCTGTGTTATAGTATCAAATTTTGTATTTCACAAAGGTACACGCGGAACAGCACAATGTCTCCTCTCCTTATTTCAGAAATTCTCCGCATGTACCCTGTTCTGCCTCTGTACTCCCGCCGCACATTAGTCCCCTATAAGATCCCAGGCTCCGATTTAACATTGGACCCCGGTACCTTCGTGATAACCCCGACAGTGGCCCTCCACTACAGTCCCAAGTATTGGAAAGACCCCCATGTATTTGACCCTGAGCGGTTTTCTGAGGAGAACCTCAGCTCGATTGTTCCGGGGTCGTTCATTCCTTTCAACGAAGGACCTCGCCAATGTATTGGTAAGTGGCAATCGAATGAAATACTTCCCAGTAGATGATCCTAGATCGAATAATTTCATAAATTGGGTTTTTTTATGTATATGTAAATATTAATATCTGTATAAAAAAATCTTATTTTTTACACTAAAATATACAATACCTTACGGTATTCATTATTATTATTATTAAAAGGTCTGATTACAATCCATTTTTTCTGATGTTATTAAAACAATAAACAACTTTTTTTTTTTTTTTTCAGGCAAGAGATTCGCTTATCTTCAAATGAACTCGGCAATCTGCGAAATTCTGACCCATTTCGAAATTCAAAGGACACCCCGGACTGTGGAGCACACAGACTTCGTGGTCGGCGCTATGGTGATGGTCCCCAAGGAAAAACTTCTCGCCGATTTTGTACCCAAGAAATTTATCTGAGAGATAAAGAGTGTTCCTGATTTTTTTGTCAAATACTTGTGATAGTTACTAACCAAACCTCTCTTTCAACTTGAGCTGGCTGATGTAACTTATTATTATTTTTCTTTCTTCCTATTTTGTCTTTAATTACATTTTTAATAAGAAATAAGGATTTACTTGTAACTTTACGCAACGAATAGATAAGAAAAAAATACACCTATTTGAAACATCTTCAGTATACCTTGTTAACTAGTAGCTATACATTTTTATTGCTCGCATAATGATAAATACTTATTATTATGATGTGAGAAAGACTGATTCTGAAACTCTCGTCAAACAGTGATAGAACAAATCCACTAAACTTCTTGGAATTGAGGAAATAGTTTGACTAAAAAAGCATTGCTGTGTATCAGTGTATCAGTCTGTCTGTTCATCAATGTTCATCAAGAGAAAACAAAAGTAATTTATTCTGATTGATATATCTGACATGAAAGTGTGCTGAATCTTTGACAACTTCTGTCATGAATAACAATATTGTCTATTTGTTTCTGTAACTAGCTACTTCCGCGTACTTTGCTACATCATGATAGGGTGGCGTCATCTTGGACGATTCTAATATCCGCCAGAATATTAGAAACCTTGTACAATGTGCGTACTGCGTTCTTTTTATTTTTTGGGCTCCCGCGGCTCGTTATAACCAATCAGAAGAAGTTGCATTTGGAAATTACTTGTTTTTTTGATATCAATGAATTTATAAGATCTTCTTTTGTGTAGACTGCTGAGATGATTGGATTTTCAGTGGGTTTTAAAAGGAGGCATACCTAGGCCAGAACCATGCATAATTTGCTACATGAAGAATTTGATTATCCCTTTGACATCAGTAGGTACATTTTTGTTGTACAATGCACTAGGGCTAGAGCGGGATAGAAGCTCGCTTCTGAGGGTCGGGTCGAAGGGGCTAAAAGATCCCACTTCTTGAACAAAGAAAAATCAAAACGCTCCAATAGAGAAAAATAAAAAAAATACACGGAATATTTCAATGGTTGCTTGCCTTTAAAATAATAACTTTAATGGTTGCATGCCTTTAGCCGTCCTACCCTTGTTGAAGTCGTCGCAAGTCATTCTAACATCATTTCCAATACATCCCGCTTGTTGGATGCTATTCGGTACGCCCAATAAAGTGCACGAAATGGAAATAAGGAAAGAAAGTGAAACCATTGAAACATAAACAGAATGGAAGACGTTGGGTTATGCGAGAGCGAGGATGATATAAACCCGGGTGATGGTAATCAAACAATCAATGGATGTGTGGATAAATGTGTCTGAAACAATAGACTTGCTAGTAAAAGTCACAATCAAAATGACTTGTAATCCAGGCAAATGAGTGTATACTCGAAACCAAAATAGTGGGTCAAATAGGCTATTCTTCTTGTAACTCGTATTTATGTGTAATGTGTATACCCTATTTTTAAAAATATAAAAGTATCTACACTCCTGTGTTACAAAATTTAAGCACAGGAGTAACGACATACGCAGATATTAAGATTATTGTCAATATTTAAACACAAGCTCATGTATTCATGAAAAATTGGTCTCAAAAGTCCAAGAATATGGAAATAAGGATTTAAAAGGCTCCCCTTCTTCTATATTTACAAACATTTTATCAATTTTATTAGAAAATATATTATGGTCTAACACAAAAAATAGGTTTGAGAAATAGTGAGATGAAAACAGCACTAAGTCGTTTTTGCACCATGTCCCACTTTCAATGATGGCGAGTGTTACCCGCGTTATGTTTCTCGCACAGTTCAGTGAATTCAAGTAGGATAGAAACGTTCACACACTAAACTTGCATCACAATTGCACAATAAAAAGCCAATACCAATAATGAAAAGTGGCTCTTGAGAGACAGGCCAGGATAACGCTTCTATCACTTAACCTAGAGTACGGGGTAAGTGTAAATACCGCCAGAAGAAAGTGCTGAAAACTCTGAAAAAGGTGGTGATACCCGAAGCTCAGAGAACTGAAGGATGTACAGATTTTAATATGAGCTGTACGTTACCTGACATTTCCTTTCTCTCCTGTATATATAAGGTCCAAAGTTTAAACATTTGTGTGTTTTGGTACATCCTAATTTTTAAGTAAATACATAGTACAGGTATTGCTAGACTCCCTATACCCTTAACAACCTTATGGCTATCACAGTTATTAATGTTATCGCGTATAGTAGCAATTATTATTGCTCGTGCACTCAATATCTCAGATTTATTTATTGGACAACGTAGTAACAATCATCTAGAAATTATCTAACCAGCTAATAACACATGAAGTCATGTTTACATCAGCTGTGAATAAATTATAATGAATTGTATTTGGAAATCAAAACTCGTTTTCTGCGCTCATCTCCTTTCAGTTGAGTCTGATCGTTGCTCGGTTGCTCCCGTACCCGTAAGCTTTGCTAGTGAATTATAAGCAAACGTATGTATTTGTTTTTGTTTGTTTTTTTTTTTTTTCCCAAGTTAAAAATAGTGGAGTACCCGAAGTCTACAGTGTGTTTTGTGATTTTATGGAAGTTAAGTAGGTATGAAAGTATAAACATTCTGTAAGAATCTAGTATTCCTTCTAGTCTCATCTTGGTGAGTTTTTTATATATAGGATTAAAAACATGCCTGTGTATTATCTATCAAGGCTCCTTTAATAAATTTTCAACCAATTATGATTATTAGTTGAGTTTTCTCATGTGAGTGTACATTGAAACTCGAGCAATGCTACGTTGAATTCCAGCTTTGGTCAAATCTGACCCCTGAGATAAACTCGAGTGATAACAAACATGATATCCTCGGCTAACCTGCCCTCAGGATCTCTCCTGATTACTCTCGGCGTATCTCTGGGCGTGACACTGACTTCATTTATTGTTTACTTCAAACTGCGGTCCAAGTTAAAGTTTAATCGGCCGAAAAGTGCTCTCCCCAAAGTGTGGAAACACGTTGGTAAAATTAAAGACCTCTACATTTATCCTTTAAAATCAGGACATTATATTTCTCTGAACCGGGCGTATTGTGACGTGCAAGGATTGAAATACCCTGTGGAGGATGGGTGCCTGTCTGACAGGAGTTTCATCCTGTTCAATGAGAAGGAGAAGAAGTTCATTTCAAGCAAGCAGTTCCATCATTTGCTCCTTGTGAAGACTGAATACAAGGGAGGGGGAGTTGTTCAATTCAGCGTGTACAACCAGCCGGGGTATGGTAAGTCAAACATTAAGTAGGTAGTCCTTGAAATTTAGGATTTTAAATTTGAGTAAAATATGAACGATACATAGTTCCATAAAAAAAACTATTTAAATCGAGATGGCAAGTAAGTTGTACGTTTGAACGGTACGTTTACCATTCAGCCCAAGTGAGCAGGTATAAGTAGGGCTGACGGCTAAGAAATCTCTTTGTCACTGCGAGATTTAAAAGAGTGACATGCCCTTGTTACTTTAAAAGAGATTTAACATTTTAATGTAGTTTAAGATTCTTTTAGGACTGATTTCACTAACTTCTTTAGGCGTTATACTCATCCTTGTGAAGTGTTTCAGTCGAGTGTTAGAGGTTGCTCTAGATTTGCACAGAATATTTTTATATTTTGGAGCCTCTTTACAGATACGACATTGAGGGTCTTGAGCACCCATGTTATATAGATGGTAGTTGAGACTAGGTTGGCTTATAAGAAAGCCAGTAAGGATTTTTAGTTCCTCTTTGCTCAGGAAGAGCATTTCTTTTAGGCGATTGAGTTATAAACATGTTTGACTGCTTGTGACAAGGTAAACAAGCATGACGAGAATGTCAAGCCTGCTCATTTATTCACTGGCAATATCTCCTGACCTGTACTCCCTTGATTCGCTCTCGAACGTTGAATAGAAAGAATTGGTTAGGCAAATGAGGTGTTCACATTTTCAGCTCAATTCAGCTAGATATAAAAGCACCCTAAAAGCAGTAGAAACTGCACACTACAATGTGTGCATGTTATCTAAAATGAAACTTATTGATTGAACAAAGGACTTTTCGGCTTTCAGAAAAACTCACCATCAACATCCAAGACGTTCTCAACTCTAACAGAACCAAATCCTTCCACCTCTACGTTGACGAAGTCCTCACTGCTTTGGACTGCGGAGATGCGGCTTCCCAATGGTTCGCCAACTACCTCGTGCAGGGTTTGAGTTCAGATATTCGTCTGGGATTTCACAGCAGTGGGAAGCGCACCATTGAGGGGAACCACATGAGCAAGTACACGCGTGTGTACGACAATGTGAGTGACGAGGACCTAGGCGTGTACTCAGACATGACGAGCTGCATGCTTCTCAACCAAAGCTCCCTCACTGACTTGAACGAGAGGATGCAGAACATCGGAGTACCTGATGTGTCCATGCTACAGTTCCGAGGTAAACTTACACAGTAATTGAGGATTTAATCCCTTCAACCCCTTTCAAACAAAATACTGTGGTGAAATGTCTTCTTTTTTTTTTTGTTAATAAGAATTTTCATAATCCCCGTATTGAAACCAAGTATGTGTCTTTGGAAATTCAACCGTAGATTATGTGCAAGGTATCCGCAAAAATACACTTCGTGTTCAAAAGACACCAAGAAAATTAGATTCCTTCAAAATAATTACCTTAAAAACAAGTGCCTAAAAAGGAACTGATATCAAATGAATGCCAAGTTCTCCTAAACTGAAAATCATTTGCCCATGGTAGAAAGGAGTCTCAAGCACAGAAATGAAACTGAGGATTGGACATGACATTTCCCATCATTCTGCTATTTACCAACGCTAAAAGTTAACATTAAAAATCTTGGCAAGTTCAAAGCATTTTTCTAATTTTTGAAACTTGCCAAGATTTTTAATGTTAACTTTTAGCGTTGGTAAATAGCAGAATGATGGGAAATGTCATGTCCAATCCTCAGTTTCATTTCTGTGCTTGAGACTCCTTTCTACCATGGGCAAATGATTTTCAGTTTAGGAGAACTTGGCATTCATTTGATATCAGTTCCTTTTTAGGCACTTGTTTTTAAGGTAATTATTTTGAAGGAATCTAATTTTCTTGGTGTCTTTTGAACACGAAGTGTATTTTTGCGGATATCAGATATTTTTTGTTGGTTACATTTTTTGCAACATTCTAAATCAACCGACATTTCTCCATCGTATGTAAGTAAAGTTCGTTCTTTCTGCCGCACCCTGTATAACCAATTACCTTTGGATTTACCGATGTACCTATCACAGGGAAACTATGAGGTATATACGTAATCACCGGGTACCTGACTCACTTTGTGGTAAGCACTTAGGAACAGTCTCCCAAAATAAAACCAATGGTATTTTTATTTGTTTGGTGCTAAATTGTTGTCAACCAGTTAAAAATTCTTCGGAATTCATACATTCGCAACCCTTAATTTGACATTAAATTACGGGGTGATATTAACGCGAGCTCTCTAATTTGGTAGGTATACTATGAATTATGGAATAAAAACACATTAAAGCTGATTCAAATTAATAAGGTTCCTCTTGTGATCTAAATAATAATATATATTATACAATATTTTAACTAAATGGGTCACAGATAAACTGTAGAATTTTTGACTTTCAGAGAAAAATAATTTTTGATCAATTAGGAATTTCCCAGCAATACTACTAGTATACAATGAAATTAGTTTACAGAAACATAATTTTCAAGAACTTTATTTATTCCAATGAAACATATAGTAGGTAAAACTTGATGGCAAATCTTCTTGGGAAGTAATGAAACTTTCATTTGGATGTCGATTGTTCTACAAATGATTTTTTTTTTTTTTTTTTTTAAAAGATGAGTGTTTCACAGCCGTTTTTATTTCGTAGCCATGAAACAGGAGCTACTGTAGACGCTTGTGGTCTGTATTGTAGTCTGCCCATCCCGTAGTATGCCTCCCCTCTGATGGGCGAGAAGTGACACAATACTTCCCAATTACGTGCTGGGTCAACACGAGCACATCGGAAGGTATCCCTTACAAAAAAAATTGTCGGCACGGGGGATCGAACCCGGGACCTTCCGCATGGCAAGCGAGTGCTTAACCACTGAGCTAATCGCGCGCTCGTTTATTTAATTCGTTTAATTTTATTGTTTCAATAATTCTATCTGCTCTACCCTGTAGAACAAGAACGCACACGCGAAGGAGTAGGTACTCGGTGGGACAAGAAGGGTATCCCTTGTTGCCTATTTGAATGGAATGTTTAGGGTACCTAGGCTACCTATAAAAAAATTATAGGAAACTACCCAGAGTTTTGCAACCGTGCTCCTTTTCTTCTAGAAACTCTGCTTTTCTATGATAACGTACTGGTAATGTAAAAAATTGTCAGGTACCTCGCATCCTGTTATTTCTTTCTATTCCTATTAAACAATACCTGGTCATTTTTTAAGGTCCTATAGAGAGCTAATTGCGAACGAAGAGAAACGAACCTTTAACTCAAGCGGCACTTGTCCGTTTCTATGTAAGTATGTTACTGATTCTAACATGTTTTCTTTCGTACTGATTCTAACATGTTTTCTAGAAGAGGTCTCCAAAGTAAAACAAAAACAACCCTTAAAACAATACAAGATCTAATGTTTGCAGACGATTGTGCCCTTGTGGCTGAATCCTCAGAAAATTTGCAAGAACTTCTAACCCTCTTTGTTACAACAGCACGGAAATTTGGACTAGAAGTAAACAAAGGGAAAACAAAATGTATGTTTGTAAACTCTATTGAAAACGATATATTTATAGATGACTCAAAACTAGAAAATGTATCCACCTTTAAATATCTTGGGACCATCATAAGTAAAAATAGTGACTGTAATGACGAAATAGATCTTCGCATAAGTGGAGCCAGCAGAGCTTTTGGAAGTCTTAACTCAAGAGTCTGGAAAACGCATGATTTAAAACTTGAAACTAAATTAATGATATATAATACCATCGTGCTCAGTACTTTACTATATTCCTCAGAGACATGGACTCTACTACAAAGACACAATAAGAGATTAAACAGCTTCCATCTGCGCTGCTTGAGATCCATCCTGAAAATCAAATGGCAAGACAGAGTTCCAAACGAAGAAGTTCTGACAAAAGCTGGAACACTAAACATAACTGACATGATCAGAATCCGCCGGCTAAGATGGGCTGGACACTTGAGCAGAATGTGTACAGACAGAGTTCCTCAGCAAATAGCATTCTCAGAACTTAAGAACGGCAACAGAGCTCGGTGCAAACCAAAGAAAAGATGGCATGACACTGTAAAAGATGACCTGAAGACACTACGGATTGACATCAACAAATGGCGTGACCTGGCAGCAGACCGGGACCTTTGGAGACAAAAAATAAAAGAAATAGTAAATGAAAACAACAAAACGACAATACATATGAAACAACAAGACAGACAGAAAAAACACAACGAAGAAGAAAACTACAGGTGGTCCTGTCCTCTGTGCTCATTTCTTCGAGAGGGGCGAACTGGAAGACAGTATGTCCAATCTCATCTAAGCCAAAAACACAAAGAACAACTAGAAGCTACGACCAGTACTACCCCATCGACAGATATGATATGTCCACACTGTCCATTTTCAGCCAAAAGCAAGTCTGGACTTAGTAGCCACCTACGTAATAAACACCCAGAAGAATCAAATGTTGCAAACAACATATACAGACCTATCAAAACAAGAATTACCTCGAGCAGAAACCAAGAACAAGCAAACTTAGCAAACATAGGAACACAACCTACAACAACCATGACACCTACCCCAGAAGATACCAATTCATTCCTGTGTCCATGCAATAGAAACTTCAAGTCAGCAGCAGGCCTTGCCAATCATCGACGTGCCAGAAATTGTACAACCATTGTAGATGAGGAAACATCGGAGCGATGAAATCCTGAATCATGTATGTATGATTGTAACGCGATAAAAGTTGTAATCGTAGTCCAATCGAGCTGAAACATTCAGGATTGTTCAAATAATACTTGGACTTTGCTGCATAGTTTTTGGACATCATGTTAAGTAACTTCGAGCTAGGCTAAAATTTGGATCGAAATGGCTTATCACGATAAAAGCTGCAATTTTCGTTCAACTGACTGAAAATTTCAGGGTTTAGCTCTTTCATCCGTGCTTCGCAATGGTTATTAAACCATTACTTGGATTTTCCTGTATAGTTTTTGACCACATCATGTTACATACTTGGCTATCAATGTACAAATTTGAAATTTCCGTATGGTGGCTTAATTGACAGAACTCACATCAACCGAGTCTCGGCTTGCAAGCCTCATTACTACAATAAGCTAAACTTTTACAAGTAAATTTGAATTTAATATTACAATACTAAAGAACCTAAAAAAGATCGAAGGAAGCCAATACCTTCATTCCATTTCATTTACGAGTGATATTTTTCGGTACTCTGAGGTCCGATCCGAAACTCTCAAAACTTCTCAATATATTGTGCGCTACCAGTGACTTAAGGAGCTTATAACTCAAAAACCGTACATTTTTTGAAGATGGCTATTCTGACGAGGAATCATTTGCAAGGACTCAGGAGTATGTCTTTAAAGTTTCAGCTCGATACAATAAATCCTTAATAGCGATTCATGTGATTACGTGAAGAGAGGTCGGTGAACTTCAAATATCAACAAAAAGTGTTATAACTCATAAATAGTTAAAAATATATAAAAAATGTATAGAATAAAATAAGCTCAAAATGTATCATAGAGCCTAAATACAAAGTTTCAGCTTTCTATCTTTAGTGGTATCTGAGATATAGGTAGCGGTATCCGAGATATAGGCGATACCGCCAAAGCGCCGCCGAGTGACCGCGGAAGTTTATTTTTTGAAAACCTCGAGCTGCAAGCATTATGAACTCATAACCAAAATTTCAAATGATAAACTTGAACCATTTGTCCGTGGTAAGACGAATGCGGAAAAAAAAAAAAAATAAAAAAAATAAAGTATGAATTTTTTACTAATTTTGGGGGTGCTCGTAAAAGCGGTTAGGGGTGTCAGAAAAAGGTCAAATAAAAAGTAGTATTCTTCTATTCGACGAGGAAAACACGAATATGAAGAAAAAAAATATAAAAGTTTTGTCTAAGTAGGTCAAAATTACAAAAGAAAATACATACGAACTCGGTTTAGCGTAAGTATAGCACGCTCGTTTTGTTTTTCTTGGCGTTGCAAAACTAGCGTTTTGCTTGATTATTTAGTTAGGCTGCGCTCTTGTTTACTCAGTTCCTAAAGGAGAAGTTTTTTTGTCTCTTCTGATTTATCAACACCAATAGAATAACTACTTTTGGTTAGGTAAACGACAGACTGAAAGCTTCTAAGGTAGTTGTTGCTTCATGGTACAAAAATATACTTCTCAGACTTTACCCTATCATTTATATCATTCAGAGAATGATAGTAAGACCTTACTATTGTTCTATCTGAGTAAAAAAAAAGGTGTACATAAAAAGTTAATTTTGTATTGCACAAGAATCTTGTTGGCGGTGTCCAATGATCAGTTGAGCGAGGCATAAATCACTGCTCATATTTATGTCACTCTTACTTCATATCGAAACGTTAATGGTGTCCTACCTTTATTTCATCACGTGCAATTAACTTATAACACCTTGTGGAGGGATCTTTTCACGTAAAGAAATAGAAACCTCCTGCCATTAGTTATTGACGAGGTTATACACCCACGAGGCGAATACATTTCAGTGAAGCGTAACTGTAAGCCAAAGGATAATTGAACAATCATGTGATCTTTTCACCGCTATCATTCGAGTTTGTTTAACAAATTCTGACATGGTCTTTAAAAAGTCCCATTAAATGTAGTTCACACTTTCCTAAAGCTGTCTATAATGAACGAAAACTTGGAAATGTTTTGTTTTGTTTGGAGAAATAGTTTGAAATGCATAATAAACTAATAAACAATAGGTATGCATTACTAGCAGAGCACTTTTCCGTCAGAATACTACAAAAAGGGGTGAACTACATCGTTTCTTTCTATAAAACCATCAGCAGTCAGCACCACTGCCTCACTTTCCGTCTGCTTTCCTCTTCAGGCAACATCATTGTAGACGGACCGGCACCATTTGCCGAAGACTCCTGGGACTGGATTCGCTTCAACAGCTCGGTGGTCGTGCGGGCCGTCAAGCCTTGCACGCGCTGTGCCCTTACCTGCGTGCACCCCCACACTGGACGCAAGCAAGCGGATCACCAGCCGCTCATGATGCTCAAACAATACCGGGCCGTACCCGACGAACGAACGAAGCAAGTGGAAAACCATGCACCCATGTTCGGTCTCTATGCGGGGGTCCATCAAGCAGGATATGTGGGTGTGGGGGATGATGTGTATGTGGGACTTGACCAGTAGGGATTTCTATAGTTTGAAAAGTATTTGAGTAAATCAAAATTACACAATATCATTGTGATGCAACATGACTCTTTCTTATTTTTAGCAGATGTCTGTGAAACATCAATCAATCTCCTGTTGTAAACACACTCTTGGAGCCCTAATCACTCCAATCACTTACAAACAGTTCTCAATAGTAACAGTAAAACAAGTCAAAGTTGTAAAAAGAAGAGCAAACAGCTGGGAGCTATTGACTCGGGCGAGAATTATGTCAGAGAGCATAAAAAGTGAACCAGGAAGCCAACACCATAGGAACACCGCCTGAGTAGAGCTTTATCAGCCAATCAAATCAAGCTCGAATAAATCCTAGAATTTTTAATAAATTGCAGTGTAATGTAAATGTAATGAACAAGAGTCTTAACAATAGTGCAACGATACCTGCTCAGTGTGATAGACCACGACTTTAACGAGCTAATCCGAAAACGAGCCAAAAGTCAGGCCCGATTTGGCAAGACTTTTGCCTCCCAAACAAACAATACTAAAGGAAACTAGCCAACCTCCGTGGCACAGTGGTTAAGAGCATTGGTTACTGACCCGGAGGTTGCGGGTTCGAATCCCGGCCGGAGCGGAAATTTCTGACCGAAATTTTCCGTTTCCGGAATGGCATGGATGTAAAGGTAAAGTGCCCTGAAGTAATGCGAAAGCGGTTCCGGGGCACACTTACCTTATAAAAAATAAAAAAAGGAAACTTTTGACTTCTGTAAAATCATGCTTTTTACAAAAAACTGTACCTACTCTTCAACACTATTTTGTACTATCCTCAGTCTATGTAGAACACAATTTTTTTTATAGCTGAGCACTTATTCAGTAAATTTTTTAATACATCCTACTGTTTTAAAATTATTATGTTCATTCATTGTATAGGTATAGTAGTTACGAGTTGACGCTTAGCTGGTAGGCTGGCTTTGAGATTAAATTGACTTAAATGAGGATCATGAATTCAACCCTTGACCCGTCCCTACTTGGACAGTAACACAGATTGTATCGCTGAGCCAAGGATACCAAGTTCTCCTACTAACGCCCCTGCCGATTAATAATTACTCTTCAATAAAACTAATTTTATTGATTGTTACTCTCCAGTTAGAACCAATACAGGGGAGAGATAACCGATATTGGACGTGAAATATCAAGCGCTTGGCTCACACGATATTGTGGTTTAACATTTGAGAGTGAAGAAAAAGAAAGGGGAAGTGTTTGTGTTCGGCGGGCCCGGGCGGTTACGATTTGCTTTCTTTTTACGTCATATTGGATAAGACACTCAATTAAACAGAATGTAGGTAACCAATTAAAAACGTGTAACATGAAAACTTGGTTATGATCTTAACCGGCTCGTTACTGCCTTTCGTGCTTCATGAAGGTGAGAAGTGGGTTGTTGTAATGGCAGCATCGCGTCGTCGGTAACGAGATGATGGTCTCTCGGTGGTGATGGCTTAACAAGGCTATGAGCTGTCTCCGTGGCCTACTATTGGATGAAAATAATACCGATGAATCAAATCCAGAAAATAAAGAGATTGACTCATCCCTTTTAGCAAATCACGATTTGTCTACTTACAAACCAAGAGGTCCCAGACCCAACTATCTGGCACCCCAAACCCTTATAAGTAACTGACATAGCCTTACTTTGGATTTTGTTAAACAATTGGAATCAAACTTTAGATAGGTATTAAATAAATTTTATTATTACCTAATTTGTCAAATATTGCATAGTCTAATATTGATTTTGATCCTCCATAAACAATTTCCATGAGATGAAACTTTATTTAAAATAAGTTTATGCAATTCAAAATATATGTTGTATAAGGAAAATAAAATGAAGTTTGATCGAGGGCGATGATGATACCTTTGGAAATTTTGGAATTCTCAACCTCTTGATGAAATGGTATTCGAATATTTTGCTTTCACTTACCGAACATTTGCAGGAGTCTAAGATTTCTACTTCGGTGGTGACGCTGTCTATGGTGGTGTTGTGTCGGTATACCATGTCTGAAACAAGATTTTATATGAAAATTTATCATCTAGTTACATATTATGTATGGTGGTACTGTGATGTTATACCATGTCTGAAACAAGATTTTATATGAAAATTTATCATCTGGTTACATATTATGGTCGTATTGTGTCGGTATACCATGTCTGAAACAAGATTTTATATGAAAAATTTAAATCTGGTTACATTATCATTATGGTGGTATTGTGATGGTATACCATGTCTGAAACAAGATTTTATATGAAAATTTATCATCTGGTTACATATTACGGTGGTATTGTGGTGGTATACAATATCTGGAACAAGATTTTTTATGAAAATTTATCATCTGGTTACATAATATTATTATGGTGGTATTGTGTCGGTATACAATATCTGAAACAATATTTTTATGAAAATTTATCATCTGGTTACAATGTTACATACTTATGTCCATCTTTTTTAAAGTTTTTTCATTAATAGATAATTAAACTCTTAGGGTTTAGACTCTTAGAAAATACTTTGAGCATTAACCTCACCAGGTTTTACTTTTGACTATATTTTTATTATTATTATTATTGTTAAGCCTTTTTTGTAAGCGCAATTCACATTAAATAGTTTTTTTAATCAACTTTTGGGCCAGATTAATTTATTTTATTAAGTGTTCTCTTGCAATAAATTTTTGCTGCATCCTCGGTTCCCTACCGGAAGGACGTTCCCCGAGAGAAGTTTTTTTTTATATTTAAAAATATAAAAAATGAATTTCAATTGAAAAAAAATTGCAAAGATATATATTTAAAAATACTCAAGTACAAATTTTTGTTTTTATTGTTTGGCGTATGAGAAGGGCTACCAATTTTATGCAATTAATGCCAAAATAAAAAAAATGTTGAAATAGATGGTCGATTTTTTACTCTGTTGAATAATTGGTATCAACAGCAACTTTTCCTTTCTTTGAGATTGAAATCAGCCCTAAGTGCTGAATCAAATCAAACATGGCACCAAATTTCAAACGAGGGAGGTGAAGTCCCCTCGTCCATTTTTTACGTCACAATTAATACTATCCATAGTATATCTAAATGTATAAACGCAGGTATCATTTCATTATTCATCAGGGGAGAGCTAAAGAACGACGAAAGTCCATTAAATAATAAAATTATGAATAGTGAGTAGACCAGATGGACTATATCTACTCTGCGAGTTTAGTAAGGACTGGTTGGAGGACAATACACTTGCTTTAGAAAATATTGATTTTTCAGAATATTTCCAGCGTTAGTTTCAATGGTTTGGATCAGCCCTGGCCCGAGTCTATCTGTCCACCCCGGGTAATGTCTCTATTTGGTTTGATTTATCTCGCACGATTCTGCTCTCGGAACATTACTATTTCATTACAGAGAAACTCCAATGCAAACATGCAGAAATAAAAAACTCAAATAAAAGCACTATAAAAACTGTAACTCAATGTACGAACCTCGTTCTAAAATAAACACGTTAATAACATCTAACTTTTATTAAATAAACATGTACAGTTGTACTGAATACTATCCAAGTTTCCAATAGTGCGAGATCTGTTCCCATGACTAATGTACCGAGCTAGTTCCTAGCAAAGGGTAGGGTTGTAGGTGTTGGTGAGAATGAAAGTTCTTTTGGCCTGAAAAAGTATAATTTGCCCACGGCGAGTATAGCACACCTTCACAGGTGATGAATTTATGATTCCAAATGTCGGTCGAGAAATTTTGTGGGGTCTGAGTTCGGTTGTTCTCATGGATTTGAGTGGTGATTTAAATGTTGAGAGTGGGCAAGCTCCGCTCAAAATAAGAAAAAACATTTCATTGAATATTTCAGGTAACTCAAAAAGTTTTGAGTTACCTGAAAACCCTGGACACGCTTTGCTAAACAAAAAAAAGCTTGTTTTGTGCTCTCTGAAGATAGTAATGGTATATCAGAGTCTATTTCTAATAGAATGGTAGATTTACCTTTCATAAAAAGGGAAGAGATTGCCAAAAACATTATATTTAAGGATAACGTTACACCGCCGCGCGCCGTGGACATTGGAAACACGAACAATAATTTATTTACCTAACTAATGAAAGTAAAAAACTTTGATCCCTGATGATGCACGATTGTTATTCCTAGAATTTAAAAGTAATAATTGTAATAACAGTGATAGTTTGTTTCCTTTTACAGATGGATCAAAAACGAACACAACTTTTGGATTTGCCTATCAATGTAAGGATTTTCCACGGACCTATAAACTAAATCCTGTCACAAGTGAGAATTTTAATGCCCGTCAGTGATTTCAGCGTTTCAAGGTGCCTCTTTCAAACATTGAACTTAAGAAGAATTTAGCTCCTTCTGTTTTGAAACAATGTATATTTCACGGATTTTCTTTATTTTGAACCTCTATAACGCTAAGGAAGCCACTCAAACCTCTGAGGTTCAACTCATAAATGGTTGGATTCTACCGCATAGAGATTTCTTCTTTACCTGAGATTACCACCTAACTAGACCACTTGACCACCAAGGTATATAATATAGAAAGTGTACAAGAACTTTGTAACATTATAGCGTTATAGATTCAATGGTAACAATATACAGCGGTATTTTCACCGGTGGAATACACGCAACGCTCAACATTCAAAGCGAATCTCGGTAAATAAAGTTAAGCTGTTAGGAAACATAGTAAATAAGGACCGGGACAAAGTCAATAAAGTACCCAAGGTATCTAAGATACCAGTGGTGTAGTGTGCTGGCGCTAAAACATATTTTTTTTACATTTTGTCAGCATTAAGGTTAATTACCTCATAACAAAGGTATATTATGTGCATGATTTTGATCGACTTTTTCTGGGTTTTCCAAAATTTAACATTTACTGGAGGAATACTCCAGTAAATCATAGTATTCTATTGATATACATCATAACAAAATTATCATCGAACATCAGATATCTCACCCACTACCAGTCTACACTTCGCCACTGCAAGCTCTGTACCTCGGAAGATAAAGATCCAACATCAGATATCTCACCCATTACCAGTCTACACTTCGCCACTGCAAGCTCTGTACCTCGGAAGATAAAGATCCAACATCAGATATCTCACCCATTACCAGTCTACACTTCGCCACTGCAAGCTCTGTACCTCGGAAGATAAAGATCCAACATCAGATATCTCACCCATTACCAGTCTACACTTCGCCACTGCAAGCTCTGTACCTCGGAAGATAAAGATCCAACATCAGATATCTCACCCACTACCAGTCTACACTTCGCCACTGCAAGCTCTGTACCTCGGAAGATAAAGATCCAACATCAGATATCTCACCCACTACCAGTCTACACTTCGCCACTGCAAGCTCTGTACCTCGGAAGATAAAGATCCAACATCAGATATCTCACCCATTACCAGTCTACACTTCGCCACTGCAAACTCTGTACCTCGGAAGATAAAGATCCAACATCAGATATCTCACCCACTACCAGTCTACACTTCGCCACTGCAAGCTCTGTACCTCGGAAGATAAAGATCCAACATCAGATATCTCACCCATTACCAGTCTACGCTTCGCCACTGCAAGCTCTGTACCTGGGAAGATAAAGATCCAACATCAGATATCTCACCCACTACCAGTCTACACTTCGCCACTGCAAGCTCTGTACCTCGGAAGATAAAGATCCAACATCAGATATCTCACCCATTACCAGTCTACACTTCGCCACTGCAAGCTCTGTACCTCGGAAGATAAAGATCCAACATCAGATAGCGATATCTCGCCCATCAGCACGAAGTGCACATTAAACTTCTCCCGATCAGCAGACCAAATGTAATTACCCAGGGGGACCCCACACCCATAAATTGGACCCACAACGTCTAGAGGTGGTCCCCGCATTACACAAGTATGGGACGCATCTGTTACATGTTGTAAGAGCAAGATAATAATGATAATCATGACATGATGACGAAGATAGCGACGATCATGATGAACACAAGCATAGTGATAGTGATAGTGATAGTTGAATTAATGTAGTAACTGGGGCTTTGAAGCCGAAAGACCTAAGTTTCCCAGTTACTGGGGTTTGACGAAGAAAAGGCCGCTGGTTCAATAACGCTACTACAAAGGGGTGTATTAAAAGGTATTTAAGAATATTAAATTTACACGGAAAGATAAAAGGAAGAAATAATCTACTACTACGAAATGAGATTGGATGGTCTTACCTTGAGTACTTGTACCAAGTACTTACGTACGCCTTTAGAAGTGGATCAAAGGGGGTAGATTGAGGAAGGAGCGAAGACGTACCCTGACCACTGGTTGTAACAATCTGAACGAGGCATCGTCGTTCCCAATCTATCGTACCGAATTTCTGTGGCTTTCTTTGTAAGAACATATGATATGCCTATCATCTGATACCGAAGTGTTATCTCTAACAGTTAGGGGCGTAGAGATCGATTGATATGCGCGGGGAAAGTTTGGAGGCAATTCAAACTGGAGTCACATGGCGTGAACATCCCCCCAGCTTTGAAAGAGTGCACTTTCAACCATTCAAAAACAATGCAAATAATAAATGAAAATGGTTAAAAGCAAATAATGCAAAATATCAAGAACAAAGAAAGTTACAGTAAATTAGCAACAATAGATAACTACAACTACAAGATTATATTATGTATATAAAAAAAAAGGGGAATTGCCTGAGCAAAACTACAAAACAAAATAAAAAATTGAACTTATCAAAACTACAAAATAAATCAAACTTGCCTTAGCAAGGTACTCTTAAGAAAAATAGAAATTTGCCTGAACAAATCACCAGTGCTACCACCATGAAGAAAAATAAAATTTATTTACAAGTCTCATCATATTATAATGTGAAACATGACAATAAGTAGGTAAGTACCTACTGCGAAGGTAAGGGGCACAGTTTATTAACTGGCCGCTTCAATTCACCCTTTTGGGTTTTAACTAGAGCCACGCGAGCAACACCGTCCTTCCCAGGATAAGTCTCTACTACTTTAGCAAGTGACCAATGTAAGGGTGGCACATTGTCCTGCTTTATTAAAACTATTTGTCCTGGACTAAGAGGCGGGGAACTAATGTTCCATTTTTCTCGCGACTGTAAGTCATGCAGATATTCTGAGTTCCAACGTTTCCAAAATGTTTGGATAATTTGATCCAATAACTTATATCGAGTGAGTCGATTTGGATTTTCATCTACTACGTCTGAGGCCGGTAGACTTTCTAATGGAATTTGGGTCAAAAAATGTGCAGGAGTGAGGACACTCGGTTCTGAAGGGTCTGAACTCAAGACACATAATGGACGAGAATTCAATAGAGCTTCTATTTGTGCTGAAATAGTACACAGCTCTTCAAGCGAAAGTATTTGAGTTCCTACACACCTATACAAATGTGATTTGACAGCCTTTACATTAGCCTCCGAGATACCATTGAAGTGAGCTCCAGTGGGAGGAGTAAACTGCCAGGTTATCCTATGAACAGATAACTCCTCACTGAATCGAACTTTATATTCGCGAGAATTTAATAATGAGTATAGTTCATCAAGTGCGTTTTTTGCACCAACGAAATTCGTACCGTGGTCTGACAAGACACTTTGGCAAGGACCACGTCGGGCCAAGAAACGCTTGAATGCGTCTAAGAAAGTGGGAGTAGATAGATCAGAAGCGACCTCTAAATGAATAGCTTTTGTTGCCAAACATACGAAGATACAAATGTAGGCCTTCTGACTCTTCTGCCCACGTCTACGAGAAATGGTAATATAGAAGGGTCCCATGAAGTCTAGTGCTATGTTAAGAAACGCTTTAGCCTGCTTAAGAACCCTTTCTTTTGGTAGGTCTGACATAAATGGATTTTGTGACTTGGGAGACAATCTAAAACAAGTATTGCAATCTTGCACGATTTTTCTAACGAAGTTTCTGCCCCCTAAAATCCAATATTTTCTACGAAGTATAGAGAGTAATAAGTGAGGGCCGGTATGAAGATTAGTACGATGGTAATATTGAACTATTAGTTTTACAACATGTACCTTGGCAGGAAGAACAACTGGATGTTGCTGCTCATAACCCAAATCTGAGTTTCTAAGACGACCGCCCACACGAATAACTCCATTGTCCAAGAATGGACTTAATTTGACGAGAACTTTACTACAAGGTAAATTATTTTTCAATTTTTCGATATCAACTGAGAAGTGTTCATTTTGAATTATTTTTATTATTTCTATCTCTGCCTGATTTGAATCTGAAGATTCCAACAAACCATCGCTCCTCCTGGGAAGTCTCTTTAAGAACCGAAGTACGAAAGCAACTACTCGTAATAATCTAAGCCAGGATGAGCACCTGAGAAATAATTGTTTCAACGGATGTTCTGCGACTAAGTTTTCAGTCTCGACCAGCACAACACATTTCCTTTCTGGTACAGAGGTGTCGATCTCTTGACTAAAATGAATGATAGGCCAATCCGCATCAGATTTGATTAACCACGGAGGCCCCTGGAACCAAATAGAAGTAGCACAGAATTCGAAGGGTTTTAAGCCCCGCGATAAACAATCTGCTGGATTTTCAGAACTCAATATTTTACACCAGGCAGTGATATCCACATTCTCTTGTATTTTGCTGACTCGATTAGCTACGAAGGTCTCCCATAAATGAGGGGAAGCATGAATCCACGACAAAACTACAGTTGAATCTGAGAAGCACATTACTTTCTCAATAGTGAATCTAAGTTTATAACTATCTACGACTGTCTGCATTAACTGAGAGAGCAGTAACGCAGCACATAATTCTAAACGAGGAATAGATTGGGACTTAACCGGTGCCACTTTTGATTTAGCACAAATCAAATTTATTTTGACTTCTCCACTAGGATAAGTCACTCTGCTGAAGATCACGCCCCCATACCCCTTGATGCTTGCATCGGCGAATCCGAATAATTGCAGCGTGCATTTTTCTACTACGAATAGGTGTCGAGGGAATGACAAGTTAGCTAGCAAAGGCAACTGATCTTGGAAGGTGTCCCAATTTTCTACGATATTAGGAGGAGGAGTTTCGTCCCACGATAAATCCAAACACCACAACTGTTGAATGAGCTGCTTAGCCCACAAGATAACAGGAGCAAGAAGGCCCAGAGGATCAAATAAACGACTAACAAGTGACAACATGTTGCGTTTGGTGCATGGTTTCTTGTCAATGTTTATTTTAAAATAAAAAATATCCTGGTCGGAGCTCCACTGCAAACCTAATATTTTTACAGAAGAGTCGGCATCCCACTGAATAATTTCCGATAATCTATCCGCAACTGGTACCTTCTCTAAAACCTCCTCTGAATTGGACGCCCACTTAGTGAGAGTGAACCCCCCAGCCTTGAACAAACCCACCATTTGTTCAAAAAGATCACACGCCTGGCGAGAGTTCAGTAAGCTTGTCACTAAATCGTCCATGTACAGGTCGGTCTGAACCCTTCTAGCTGCAAAGGGAAAGTTATGCGCCTCGTCCTCAGCTAACTGCCGCACCGTTCGTAAAGCAAGGAACGGTGAACAAGTTAAACCGAAGGTAACCGTGGTCATCATATAAGTCGTGTGGATGAAACCTCCAGAGAATCTTCTGATATTTCCAATCATCAGGATTCAATTTAATTTGCAAAAACATTTTTCTGATGTCCGCTATCATAACAATAGGAAAAAGACGAAAATTTAATAAAACTACAAAAAGATCCGTGTACAGCTTGGGACCTGCATACAATAAATCATTTAAAGATTTAGTACTTGAAGACTGCATTGAAGCATCGTAGACACATCTAAACTTGGAACTTGCCTTATCAGGCCGGGCTACCATGTGGTGAGGAATGAAAAATCCTGAACGATCAGATTGATCAGGTGCGACGCACAAATAACCTTCATCTAGGTGCTCCTTGATGACGTCATTATAAGCTGACCGCAACTCTGCATGAGACTCAAGCTTTCTCTCCTGGCTGAAAAACCTATTGCGGGCAAGATGATAAGAGTCGCCTAACTCATCTGGGCTGCTCTTGAACGGAAGAGAAACAGTGTACGAACCGTTGTCATTTCTGTAAACGGAAGATGTATATAGTTCCTCACACCTTTTATCATCACTATTTAACATGGCCGGTGCTGAAACATTCTCTATTTCCCAAAAACGTTTTATTAAACTATCAACATGAGGCTCCTGGAATGCACAGAATGAATTTGATGTACTGTCCTCTATATCTATAGAATTCACAGGTACTTGACCCATAACCACATAACCTAGTACAGTATTCAAAGCGACAACACTATTACTAGGACTGGTGACACGGTGACCTAATATCAGAGAAGGGAAAATTTGAGCACCGAGAATGCCAGACACAACGTCTGGTTTCATGAAATCGTCAGCGAGAGGCAATTGTTCCAAGTAATGCAAGTTAGACATATCTACAGGTTGAGAAGGCAACCTGTCTACTATTTTATCTACTACGAGTGCATGGATCGAATATTTAACTCTGTTATCCAACCTAGAGGCGAAAGTAAAATTCACCTGCCCGTGAACGGGATTCGAACCCATACCTAAACCCTTGATAGTTTTGGTAGCATCTTTGTTTAGAGGTAATCCTAACTTCTTACGAGCTGATTCCAATATCAAATTACTTTGACTACCTGAGTCTAATATAAAACGAAAAGAATGGTAAACACCGTGTCTATCCGGGATTCGAACCTGAACTGTAGACAAGAGAATTGTACCTCCGTTACCAATAGGTATCTGATTGTTATCAGAACACAGAGCATTAACGTAAGGTGTATTGTCAACCGAGGAAGAGGGGGGAGAATTATGATTCTCCACATTACCAAGGTGTTGACTACTACGAGAATTTGATGAAGCTTTAGCCTTTAACTCCCGAGGTCCTGATTTGGTACAGTCAGACTTATGATCTTTGAAACAAAGCAACGTGTTATGCTTAATTTTACAATTAAAGCACGTGGAATTATTTTTACACTCATGAACCTTATGGGCACCTGAGAGACAATTGACACAGAGAGAATATTGCTTAATTTTACAGAACCTATCTTGAGGAGAAAGTTTTAAAAACTTCGAGCATTTGAATATGGGATGGTCATTGTGACATATCTCACAAGTTGCACTAGAAGTGCTATTTACAACAAAGGTGTGTGGACCCTTTGATTTTACTGGTGGGAAACCTGACTTAACGCCTGAGGTACCCAGACCACCACTACTATTATTTATACTACTACTACTACTACTACTACTACTAGTGCTAGGTGAAACTCTGTTCAGAATTTTGGCATGCTCTTGAAGAAAAGAAAGTAACTTGTCAAAGGTAGGCAACTCATCTTTTTTAAGTGACATTTCGAAGGTTTTTACAGTTTCTGGGCAAAGTTTACTACAAGCTAAATGAACAAAGATATAATCATCTAGATTTTCAATTTTCAAGGCCTTAAGGGCCAACACAGTAGCACAGAACTTGTCAGTAAACATGCTAAGGCTATTCCCTGACTCAATTTTGAGAGGTTTGAAATTTATGATTGAATCTAAGTAAGAGCTCGAAAGACATCTTTTATCATTATATTTCTTAACGAGATTATCAAAAATAATATTATAATTCTCAGGCGTGGCAGGAATGCCGGCACAAGAACTAAGAGCCCTTCCAGAGAGTCTGGATATTAGGTATTGAACTTTCTGGGCGTTAGAAAGGTCAGTTCTAACATGAATCATCGATTTAAAGGACTCGTAAAAGATTACCCAGTCGGCAAATGACTCTCCGTTGAATGAAGGCAACTCAAGTGCGGGTAACTTTACTTTGACCTCGGAACTAGCATTAACAGTTGAAATATTAGCCTGACTACTATCGGATTTTTTCAATTTTCCGTTTACTTCATCGAACTTATCTTTTACATAACCATAGATGGTTGTGAAGGACTCTAGCATTTGGTAGTTCGGTTTGGAATCTGGCTTGATCTCAATTTGAAGCATATTGATATCATCAACTACCTGACAAAACGATGTATACACACTGTCTAGCATGTTGATTTTGCGCCTGAGACCTTTTAATGTGTTCTCATTTGCCTGAGTCATGCTTTGAGCGAAGTCATTTGCTTCTTGCAGTACTTTAAAGAGGGAATCTCTTTTGGCAATAAGAACTGTGAGCTTGCCTTCAGCCATTTTAATAAAATGTGCTCAAGACAAAGGGAAACAAGGTACTATGGAAAAACGTGGTCAAAGGCTTCCGCTCAAAAAGCAGTGGTAATTTGTTCAATTTTACGCTAAATGAAGCGAAAAGCACTTTAATTATACTATTTTAATAATTAATAAGCAGATAAAGCTGTCACTTAAAGCATGGAAGATGCACTATGAAGCCTAATCTCCCTTACAAGCTACCTAGCCTAGCTGAATGGTTGAAGGTGCACGCCTTCACGACAATGCAAATAACTATAGGTATAGTTTTACTACTACGAAAAAAGAAAACATCCACGGTTTGAAGGACCATGAATTAATGTAGTAACTGGGGCTTTGAAGCCGAAAGACCTAAGTTTCCCAGTTACTGGGGTTTGACGAAGAAAAGGCCGCTGGTTCAATAACGCTACTACAAAGGGGTGTATTAAAAGGTATTTAAGAATATTAAATTTACACGGAAAGATAAAAGGAAGAAATAATCTACTACTACGAAATGAGATTGGATGGTCTTACCTTGAGTACTTGTACCAAGTACTTACGTACGCCTTTAGAAGTGGATCAAAGGGGGTAGATTGAGGAAGGAGCGAAGACGTACCCTGACCACTGGTTGTAACAATCTGAACGAGGCATCGTCGTTCCCAATCTATCGTACCGAATTTCTGTGGCTTTCTTTGTAAGAACATATGATATGCCTATCATCTGATACCGAAGTGTTATCTCTAACAGTTAGGGGCGTAGAGATCGATTGATATGCGCGGGGAAAGTTTGGAGGCAATTCAAACTGGAGTCACATGGCGTGAACAATAGTAATAATAATCGCAGGAGCATGGCGGGATAGCTGCGATATTTATGAACCTTTAGCGATAAACGAGAACTATTAAAGCTTGAACTACGGAATGATGTAGTTTTAATAGACTGTTTTGCGTGTATGAGATTTTACTTAAATGTTAAAAGAATCGTCAAATGCCTGAACTGGATGCAGAGAGACACTTTGGAGCGGATGGTCTGTGATAAATTAACTTAAATAGCCTACGCTTAGCTATTGGAGAGCCAGCTAGCCTTGTTAGCGTTAATACTTTCTCAGTATTTCAGATGTTTTAGGCAGGTTCGATTCCCGCCCGTGACAAAATAATGTGTCCATTTGACATTTTGGACTCTGATAATTTCTATTACTTCCGATGAAAATGGAAAATCATGGACTAATGACGAATTCGCAATCAAACAGATCTGCCTGTTAGTAGTGTCAGTAAGTCACAAGTTTATAATCTGAAATTGAACCATCGTCTTATATTAGTGAGAAAGTCATACATTTGACACTTACAATAAAGTGTTGCGTAATTTTATTGAATAAAGAAGAATTTTAAGAAGAAAAAAAATAATAATGGACTTTTTGATGCTTATTTACATTAAAATTCTCACATCAGATAGAAATCCAAGATTATTATTCCAGTATTCCTAGATCTAACAAACATTTCTTACTGAAATGAACCTCATTAAGTATGGTTTATAATTACATGCCTCCAACAAGTAAACATGTCGTTCAACAGGTAAATATACTATGTTTAGAATTTAGACCCAAGCTCCTTGTTGTCTGTTATGAAACACAGAGAAACAATGCTTGAAAGCTGTCACTTCTAGCAGCTCTAGAGTTTCAACGATTCCTTTGCCTAGTTTACAAGGAATTCCTTGAGGTCGGACATAATTTGAGTTCCCTCCAGGGGTCTCCACATCTCGACACCAGACATTGCTCCAGAAATGAATATGGGTAAGCATCGTTGGGAATGAAATTCAATACCGGAGATACGTCACTCCGGTCAGGTGTGAGTCTAGTGTTCACACTTGCAAGCTAACACTGTTTGAAAGGGATATCTTGGGTGCTTGTTGTGCTAGTTGATTTGATAAGTCATGTATATTTCATAGGTTCTCCTAAGATTTATTTTTCAAATAGATCTACTTTATAGTCTTTTCCAGTTCAAATGGGGTTAGTACTGATCGGACATAATCATCATGATAGCTCAGATGCTTTTAGTTCGGATCTGGTAGAGTTTTCGAATATCAAAGCTGAAAAGAGTCTTACTACTTAATTCGTGTTTATTGCTACCCAAACATTCAGATTCATATGCCTGTAAAGTAGACAGACTTTTAAAATTAGAATTTCATGAAACAGGGTCGAGTAGAGATTTTTTTAATTTGGGTTTAACATCGCTTTCAACTGCATGGTCATATCACGACGGGGGTGTAACCCTCCATTCGCAGTAACTTTTCAAACCTGCTACCCACATTAACCTCACCTCGCCTGGGTTGGGGCGGAATGCCAGCATCACGTAGTCTTCACCTCGCTGGACGTTGCTTAACTTCGATGATCCTACGGTACATTCAACGAGCCATCGACGCGACGCTGGCCCAGTAGAAATTGCGTCCATTTATTATCGACTGAACCATGGCTGTAGAGTTATTTCAATAAAGCCACTGGTGCTATCAAAGGCTTCTTACAATAGTACGCCCAAGAGTAATGATATTGGTTCAAGCCTATTATTAGAAATATCCACGACGTAGGTATGCATATAAATTCAGCGAGATGTACTGATTCTATTGTACTGAGGATTACTATTGAGTAACTGTTCATGACATTGGGATCTCGGGTTTGATCTGGTTTCGGTCGTAAAATGCCACCTTGGCTCGATCCATGGTTTGTTGACTTTTTGACTTGAACACTAACCTTTGGGAATCCTATTATACGGTTAATCCTTGATATGCTAGTTCAGTATAATGATAAATAGTTAGGTAGGTATAGCCGCATGGATATGAATTCTGTGAGGAGGTATAAGAGAATGTCATGGATAATTAAGTGTACTCCTAGGCCCTGTGCTTGCCGCTTGCGCTAGTTGGTTTCTTATTTAGTTCCTGAAACGGAGACTCTGTAGTGCATTTTTGTAAAATTTGTAAACACCTACTTCAGTGTTAAAAATCATATGAACATTTTGGATATTAGTGAAATGAATTCATTTTGTGCTGTATAATATTGTTTTGATGTAGAAGTAGAAGATTCAGAAATTATGTAAATAAATAACAGATGAAGCAAAAAATACTCTTCTTTTTATCAACCTTGTCAATCTATACCGGATATTTTTTTAAAAAAATTGTGCACTAGACCGAATTGTAAAAAAAGCCACAAAAAGATGTTAACAAAAATGTATGCACTTTTTGAATACCACATCAAGATCCTTATCATGATCTGCAACAGGATTCAGTTGATAATCGGTATTGCAAGTTGAAACTTCCAATTTCCTGTTATTGCGGTCGTTGGTTATGCAAAAAGTGTGTCACACAGTCCGAAAAATGCAGTACGTTGGGTTGGGTGCTAAATATTGCCGCTAGAGAAAGTTATTCCACTTATATTATTCGGGAGGAAATTGACACTCTACCATCTTACAATATCTTACATACCTGGCACAATGGACTCAGGTTCAGGTATCGAAGGAATTTCAAATAAATCACTTCTTATATAAAGATGTATTACATGATTCTTAAAGAAGAACAATTAAAGAAGAACAATGATCTGCTAAAGAAAAATGGCAGTTTCCTTAATAAATGATTTCATAACTCTTCTGTCATTAGGTATCTAAGCGATAAAAGAGATTATAGGTATTAAAAAAAAACACAGAAAAAAAACGCCAAAGCTTAAAATCGAACTCACGACTAGCTGTGCTAACCTGTGAACACAAGACCACCCCGCTACCAAGACAGTAAAATCCAGTTCAAGTTCAGACCATTATTAACTTTTTATTTATAATTATGAGACATACATTATAGGACATTATACATGTATCTATATGACCAGATGCCTTGAGTAATTGAGCCATCTAGTGTCACTAGACCAATACTCTTATTGTAATAGGTAGTAGGTATTAGTATGTACATATTTTAATCATTATAATGTGAACGAGACGTGAGCAGGGCTTATGTGAGAGCAGCTTCCCAGATAAGATCAATGTAGCTTAATTAAAACAAAGTGCATGTAATCAATAATGTGCTCGGATCACACCAGCCGGATCCCACATGTGTATGTTGCGGGCAAAGTCTTGATGAGAAATCCGAATCTTGATATATTATGATGTGAAAAACATGGTAGAAAGGAGAGAAGATGAAGAGTAGATAAAAGAAAATTTATTTCACTTGAGCAAAAGAAATTCAAATATCATTTCCAAATAGAAAACATGACGAAATTGGTAGAACCTATAAGTAAAGCTAGACTCGATGGCACGTTGAATACACCAGTTCTCATTCAGTCACTGAAGTTGAGCAACGTCCAGCGAGGCTAGGACTTGGATGGGTAATCATTCAAATTCGAACCCTCGTGATGCTGGCTATTCCCGGCCCCACTCGGGCTGGGTCAGGTTAATTTGAGTAGCCAGTTTGTGAATTTCTCGCGAATGGAGTGTTAATGCCCAGGACATTCTCCACCACACCACATAATAATCATAATATTATGACTACTACTCGAACCGTGACCTTCTGCTCTGGAGTCCAGTCAATCACCGAAATATTTCGTATAAATAATTTGATCAGATATTTCGTTCTTTGTTTATGATTTAGATTAGTATTTGCTTAGGTACACTTTTTAATTTATCTAATCCAAATAAAGCTTAGCACATTAGTACCCAAATTTCTAATGTGGGCGTATGTGAGCGGAATTTTTAGAATCTTGTTTGAAAAAAAAGTTATCATTTTCGTGATGTCACATCTACTGATCTACTCTTTACCTCACATTGCTAAATTTTTACTTAAATTGTTACGAAATTGGCACTCGAACCACCCACCTCCAAGTTACAAGTCTGCCGCCTTATCGATCAAGCTACTGAGGTCAGTTGATATCATATCCTTTACATAATATATCTTCTTTATTATCCGTATCTTATTTTGCCCATATTCCGCCACTGGTCTATGCTCACATCACTGGTCGATGCTCAGCTACTAATTTTTCCTCACAAGGTGTAAGTGAACCACCTAAGAAAGTAGAGAGCCGAAAAATTCTGACTCCCTTGATTTTCGAACCCGGGTCCTCGTGTGTGCAAGACTAGTGCATTACTAAAATCGGCCACAGTGACAAAAGTTACGAAATCTGAATTTTTTTAGAAATTTTATCCAAATACTCGGCATTTTGTGTCTAGATTTCTAGAAACAAATTTTATAAAACTAATTAAATGATATTATAGCTGACATCTCACGTGTCTGTTTCATTTTATGAACTGAATTCTTTGATTCCTCTAAGACACGGGGCATCGAAGGGTTAACGATTATGCATGCATGATTCCTAACCGGTCCTGAGCTCAATAATCAAAATAATGAATAGCGTGATTTACCGTCTCTGTCCTGCGTTGCCTAGGTAACCATTTGTTTACGAACATCCTTCTCAAACACACAATCATCTTCCCTGCGTTGCCTAGGCAACCATTTGTTTACGAAGATCCTTCTCAAACACACAATCATCTTCCCTGTGTAACCATTTGTTTACGAAGATCCTTCTCAAACACACAATCATCTTCCCTGCGTTACCTAGGCAACCAGTTGTTTACGAAAAATCTCATTAAAACAAAATCATCCTCTCTACATTGGTTCCCTAGTCAACCATTTCTTCACGAGGCGAGGATCGTTGTGAAAAATTATATTGCCCGGGACACATTGTCTCTTAAACATAAATGTCAAATCGTAAGGAAGAAATTATATGTCTCTAAGACTCACCTGTGTTGGAACTGTACTCTCCAATAAATCGCTTTGTCAGGTACCGAACTGTGACCGCTGGAACAAAAAATCAATACCAATTTTCTCATTATAACCAAATGATGTACAAATAAACACACTCATATAAACACATCAATTAAAAATTTAAGCGCCTAGAAAATTAAGAAAAATCGCACCATTTAAAAATAATAATAAAATCATGCAAAATCCTTGGCGTTCCATTTCTGTCACTCCCGTCATATTTCCTCACAGATCTTTTTTTTTTGTCGGGAATAAAACCCGGGTCCTCATTGAACAAAGCTAGAACAAATGTGATAAACTTTGATCTCTCAGAGGTAGGTATGAATTTAAATATTTCTTATTAATATGTAAATAAGCTTTTGTTTTAAAAGTAAATGTATACCTACACGTTTATAAAAATGAATGAGGCATTCTAGTAAACGCATGTGTGACCTCACCGTCCTCACATACTGGGGTTCACCTTCACGGCCGGAGCTGTTCTGATTTCTGATGAGGCAACTCCGCTGTAAATCACCCTGCGGCGGACATTGCACAATTGAATCGAAAATAGACACTTCTAAAATGTCATAGAAAGTGAAAGAACCAGAGACTAGGGAAGCGTGGCAAATGCCAGCGGTAGAAATCAAAGCGGCAACAGTGAGGTTCAAATGTCGGGACTATGCCGAGAGGACCCTAGGCTGCTGGGGTAGTACTTCGACAGGGCCGTCGAATCACTCAAGGTAAGTGACGGCGAGCTCAACTATGGTTGGGAAATGGATTTGCTTTATTTTATTTTATTCAAAGAGCTTGAGTTCTGATGGTCTCCCAACCCAAAATGATTCAAAGGTGAACTAGTGATATTGACTGATGAGACTAACCTTGTTTTTCATGAGATCTAAAATTGAGGTCTTCAATATGCTTCCCCACTATCTTTTCCTGTCTTTCCTTTTTTTTCTACCCACACTCCTTCATTTATTTCTTTTTCTCATACTTTTTCTTTCTTGGTATCGAAAAATCCCTCTCTCTCTCTCTCTCTCTCTCTCTCTCTCTCTTTCTCTCCCCTCTCTCTCTCTCTCTCTCTCTTTCTCTCTCTTTATCCTATATTTCCTTTCTATTCTCTCCTCTCTCTTTCATTTATGTATCTTCTCATCTCTCTCTCCTCAGTTGACATTCACCGAATGCCCTATTATAAATCACGTGTCCAGTCTAGTACCAGGGTTCTGGTTGGTTGCTACTTGTCTCCTTGTGTCCTCACAAGCTAACCAGACAAAAATCTAACTGCGCACCTGACAGGCTCACCATTAGGGGAGATACTATGTAGGACCTGTCCCATTACACTTTCTATGATGTCAACTTACTGTCAAAATGATACTAAATGAGAACAGGCTGTCCATCTCGACTTATTGAGTCCCTTTATTGATCAATCCATCCGTTCTTCTAGTAGTAATTTATCATAGCATTATCTTCTGTACATAGCATAATTTATCTATACTTATAAACGAGAGTTTAACTCACTGACTCACTGATTCATCACTGATCTTGCGAACTGGTAAGTCCTAGGAAGCTGAAATTTGGTAGGTAGCTTTGTCTTATAGTCTAGATGTGCAATAAGACGGGATTTATCGAAATTCCACTACAACACCTGCCATTGGCGAAAAAGGATTTTTAGCTTCTAGCGGACCATGCCTCGGCCCGCAAAGCGGGCGACAGCCCGCTAGTTATTTAATAATTACTTATGTCATGACAGTGTTGTGGCAGAAGTGTGAATGAAAAGGTAAAATGTTACATTGGACACGTGATAAGTTGTCTCACACGACTATCCTCTCGTCCTATTTTCTGATGCAATTACCTTGTAGGTACCTCCATGCAAACAAAATGTAGATCCAAGCACAATAGAAACGTCTTTCTCTTACTTTGGCAAACAGCGACGGTGCTGAACTTTACACCCTCGCAACCCAGAGAAGACAAAAAGATAAGATCTGCATTTTTTTTATGTCTTTCGTTGACATAAAAGTTCAACAGGAATACCTGAAGGAAAAGGAGCAGCTGATGCAATATCATGAGAAGCATAATCAGCCCAGATATTGTTCTAATTGGTTAAAAATTAATTAAATAAAGATCGTCCACCTATAAATTTTATTCACTTGGCATGTAGATACTTGAGAAGCGGTGTGCTCTGTTCAAGAATGTAATTTAGTACATACACTCTTTATTATGCAAATACTCTAATCTTCTTATATTATAAATTGATTCGTTTGTGTACGAGTATGTGTGAGAAATTGTCTCTTTGCCACACATCGCAATGGTAGTAACTTTAAAATTAACCAAGTTATGACCTTTACGGTAAGTTAGGTGTATGAATTTTAGTAACTTGATCGATAATGGAGAGAGTTCTTCTGGATTTGATTGTGGCAACCAAGCAACCAGAACAGACAGAGGCACCGTCAGACGTTCCATTCTTGTAGATAGGAATGACAAGCAGAACCTTGTCATTTGGGCATCAATCACCCCCGCTGGGTTGAGCCTGATCCCCGGCCGAACCACCTAAGCATGGCAAGACGCTTTTGTTCTAAAGTCCTTCAAGCATTACGTCGCGACAAGGTTGCAAGCATTGGGTTTCAGATGGGAACGGAATGGTCCAGCGTTCTTCTCATTCATTAGAAACATTCAGACATTACCATACATGGTTCTTGTTTGTCCTGTAGAATATAACGTTTCAAGCTACTTTATTGGATCAATTTTCAAGTCTACATATCCAGATCATCGGAAGTTCGCCAGTTCTAAGGTCCCTAAACCATTCATTTAATGGTTTAGGGAGTCATTATGAGATACTGAGATGCATTTTTCTGCTGAACAATAAAATTCTCATTCAAAATCTTGCTCTCAGCATTTTCCTTTCCCAATTAAATAATTATCTTTTTTGTCCTACTCTGGAGCTGAAGTCCAAGTACTTTTGTTAGCCTAAAGGCCCAAAGTCGTGAAGCAGAACGCGTTGCCTTTGTTCACTGTAATGTCTATCTTGAGTTAAGACAATTCGACAGGCGTGAGTTATGGGCTGTGTTTGTCATTTTCAATTTCGTGTTTGATTTACACGTTTTCATGATGATGTGCGACAGCTCAACAATCCTCAAATTCCTGAGAAGACACAGTTCCGGCCAAGAACTTATTCCAGATAGTCCTAAACCGTTACTCTATTTCTTGAACAATGAACACATCATGTTAAGTGACGGTTGGAAGTTCAAAACACGCCTTAACTGCAGAGTTTTCCTGATTTCCTTTCCTGTCGCGTCTTCGGACTCTGCCTTGTGGAGGGATGGAGAGGGGGATCATCAGTTGGGTGGAAGAGCTCACAGTGTGAGATCCTGGCATCAAAGCTTATACCTTGATTTATTTGAAAATAGGTAACATACTCACTCTTGAGTCTTGAATAAAAAGAGATCATACAAATGTAACTCACTAATATATCTGTGACACAAGTGATATTATATCATTAATATCACAAAGAAACATTATTGGTTTATAGGTATATTTATTTGACCCTTTAACTCCTAAGCATTCCTTCCACGTAATCCCCTCATTCCGACCATTACTGTAACTATTATTGTTTTGATACTATTCTAAAGATTGTTTATCTTGGGATATTTTTACCATAGTTCACGAGATATCAGCCTGATCTCTAGGAAGGCTTAGGCTTGCATTCCGCCTACTAGCCAGGACCCAGGACAGATAAAAGTCGGGCCGCAATTCTGATGTATCGGCCATTCTCTGTCTTATTACAGAAAAAAAAGTTGAAAATGCTAATTTTATCAAAACACTTTCTATTTCACACATTTTAAGATTATTATTAAAAGCTTACCTCGTCCATATACAGGGTTATAAATAATCACATTTTTTACTTTTAACTGGGATAAGTACCTGTGACTAATTACTACGCACTATGCAGGATTTCATGCAACACATGTTCGACCTTTAGGATGCGTTTATCCATGTCACAACCCCCATCTAGCATGAATAGTAAAAAAGTTAGTATCTAGCTGATGGTCTCCAGCCAACTTAACAGGAAAAGTTGGCTTGTTCTAAACCACATATTTCTTGGGCTTTTACTTCACAAGCCAGTATGTCCTTGGTAAACTGCAAGCTATCCATTCACTGTTTATACTGTTTCTAGTTCTCTAGCGAGACTCTTCTAATAGTAGTAGTAGCATGAACAATTACAGAAGAGACCCTGTATTCATAATCCGTATTGCTCTTTGCAACTTTATCTTCCCAGGATATCGGTTTGGTTTATCTGGGTACCTCATCTATCTTCCTAATCTCACTACACAGAATAATCTGGTGGATTTTATTTTCATTGTTTTGCCATGTACCTATACAACTGCGATCTGTTTGTTGTATAGCGAGTTGTCTGTTGTATAGAGAGTTATGTGTTGTATAGAGTATAGAGAGTTGTGTTTGTATAGAGAGTTGTGTGTTGTATAGAGAGTTGTGTGTTGTATAGAGAGTTGTGTGTTGTATAGAGAGTTGTGTGTTGTATAGAGAGTTGTGTGTTGTATAGAGAGTTGTGTGTTGTATAGGGAGTTGTGTGTTGTATAGAGTTTGAGTTGTGTAGCGATTGCCAAGTGTAAATCAAACCAACTTGCACAAATTCGTCCAACAATATTAATGTGGGGTATATTATGTGACACCAGGAGTTATCGTCCTCGTCTCAACAAACTTGTAGTTCGCAGGTGATGTGCAGTTTGAATGGCATGATGAGCTTTTACAGTTGCCATAAAGTGATGTGAATAAACGCTGACCGTTAACTTATTAGCAAAATGTAAACTTTAAAATTTCAGCCTAGCTATTAGACTGAAATTATTCTTGCTGTTTATGAAGAATTAACATATGAATTATCCATTATTCTTGGCATCATTTTACTGAAATTAAAACCCTACTCTTAAAATCATCTCTATAATTAGAGGCTCATATGCTCCGACTATCTGTCTTGAGATAAATTAAAGATTTAGCGAGGAGATCGTGCATCACTCAATCCAGTAGCAGGGTCAGTCGGTATTGTTGAAGATGAAATCATGAACCCAGAGGTTTAACCCTTCATTACAGGTTTCAAATTTGGTGAACATGAAATATGTACATAAAATCTAGAAAAATAACGTCATTATAATAATGAAAATGGAGAATTTTACAAAGATAAATTATACTTATTAATAACTATTAATACTCACAACTTAAGTTGTAGTTTTATTTTACAAAAATATGTACAGACACAAAGAAGGAATACAATGTACAGAAGAAATAAATTATAGGTAATGGTTCCATGATGACGTACAACATTCATGTGCACTGGTAGTCAAGTGGTTAACGCGCTAGTCTGGTAATCCAGGTAGCGTAGGGATCCGTTGGTTCGAATCCCACCCAATGCATGAATTTTTTCTCATTAATTTGAGTTTGTGACCGCATAATAATAAGACTCTGAGGGTTTGCTGGTAGAAAATGTTTTGAGCATTAACCTCGCCTGGTGGTTATCTTCCACTAAAGAGTATTATTATTACAACATACATTTCATTAACAAAGGTAATAAATTGAATAAAAGCAGATAATCAGTTTTTAAAAAATATTTATGTTTTGGGTTTTAATGTTATTTTCAACTGCTCAAGGTCATATCGAGATGGAATTTTACTCTAAATTCACTGGTGACTTACCAAACATGTACCAACGTGTAACCTCACCCAGTCCGGTCACCAAAAATGGACGTTTCTTATCGTAATTGAAAGTACAAAGAAATGGTGTACTCAACGTGCCATCGACACCGCTCTGCCGCTGGTTAGATATTGGTATGGTATATTTTTTTAGGTTGCTCTTAACTGCACGGTAATAAGGTCGGGGTTCCAATAGTATACCTACAATTTGAGCCGAATGATCGAGCGACATATCTTTTTCTGATCATTTTGAAATCAATTGGAATAGTGTCAATAAGGGTTAACACATAACACACATTAGCATGAGAAGCATTATTAGGTACAGCAGTGTTTTCTAATGCCATTTTCAGCTAATTATCATGACTGAACGGTAAGTTCTGCATATTCCTGGTGCGTGAAGATTCTCCGGACGGATGTATGCTTTATTTTGACCCGGTTTCATTTGCAGAAAGGTATGAATATGATTGTAGTCCTCTGCTCTTCGGTAATTTGTCATTATTACGCTCGAGCTCAAGGTAAGCTCAATCACTTGGATTGGATTTTCCTACTGCACTCATTACAAGAATTATTACTACTTCAACGCATCAACTATCAAATCAAGGAAGTGTTTCAGTAAATATGACAACTCCAATTGGATGCATTCTCACATCACCCGAGGGTGGTAGAAGTAAAGTGTTGCTATTGTCTAGTTTCTTTTACATCAACTCAGAAACTCTCAGAGCAGAGTTGACTGACACCGTGTTGTAGCCTGTGTGATGTTAAATGGGATCTTCAACACCTATCATCCTTATATCACCGCGAGGATCAATTTAAATTTTTGAAACGTCCGTCTACAGGTTGGGTCTACCCTCGTTTAGACTTACGTATATTGAAAGATAATTAACAAAGCAAATGATTACAGAATACAGGAGATTTCCAGTCCCGTAAATACGATGTGTTTTTTATCGGACTCCAGGTCCTTTTCAAAAATAAGAACTCAATGGAACCACATTGGAACAAAAAACATGATCGAGATCATAAAATAGTGCATCCTAAAATCCAAACAAAAACATAAAGAAAATAGTTAGAACTCCCGGAATCAAACGCAAGGACTCCGCCTGTAATGCCGATCCAGTATCAATCAAGGAACTCCAATTCCTGATTTGAAAATGCATAGTATACATCATTTTTTCTTAATGAGCGTTAATGGTTGTACCTTTGCAATTAATACTAGTGGTACTTACTAAAACAAGAGATTAAAACTTCCTTCTATACTTTGAACGTCCAGATGATATATGAGTGTACGGAGATAATACAGAGTGTATATGAAACATTCGCGTGTATTTTGATACATCCTGTAAACACCAAGATACCTGCCTTCCTAAGTAATTCGGCTAATCCAAATAATTGAAAACAATAGACCTAAAAGTTGAAACGAAGAACTTCCATCTCTATCTGTACGTTCTCAAAGGGTCCCTATTATATTTGACCAAGGCATTTGACCAATTTAAATAAGGTGCATTCGCCTTCAACCTTCAACTGAGGAAATGATCAGGTGGGACTCCATGTCCTATCAGAACTCTAAAATTGTCCAGGAAACTAATGCATAGCACTGCTTTTACTTTGTTTTTACATTGAGTAAGTTCATGTATATGTCTATCTATCATTTACGTGGTATGTTAGTTTTGTATGTACATATATGTAGCCATTGGCAGTCAAGTTGTAAGGACACATCATCCTTTGAAAGTGAAAGTTGACCATTTCTGGCGAATAATGAAAATCGAGATTCAATTGATTTTGAATTCGAATCAACATCTTTCACATCCCAAGCTGACGGCTAGATGTGTTTGATGCCAACTTCAAAATTTGCTCCCATTGTCATGTCACAGTTGACAAGATAGCGTCTTCGGGTTCGTTACAGAGAATTATTTATTGGATTTATTTCTGTATTTTGCTTGTTTAATGATAAAATATACAGGGAGCAGGTAGAAAACTTCCAAACTCTGATGATCAATCTATAGGTACTCCGAATAGCGAAATACACTCACTCACTGAACTGATTCAACTGATTGAATCGCTCACTCATGCACAAAGGCACAAACGCAATACCTTCTTACCGGTCACCTGAGATTTTGCACAGTAGTTTCTCAATCTGTTAAAATTAGACTTGAAAGGGGGTAGCTTAAAGAGATCTTAGGAAAGCTAACTTCCAAATGATATAACTGAATTTGCTTGTACTCCTCCAAGGGTTTAGCTAAAATTAAAAGTACATACATATTTATGTATATTATGCTCCAGAAACCGCCAAACTTGATTCTATTTTTTCACTCCGCTTGAAAAAGCGCTAAAATCTAAATTTTTGATAAAACTCTATGTGTTCCCCTTATGCTGGGTCTACACAGGTGCAACATGCAACATTGCAACACGTTGCTGCAACATGTGTGTGGTAATTGGAACACTGCTGCAGCAACGTGTTGCCGTTCGTGTTCGTCAGTCATCCATTCTGTTTCTATGTTCAGGTGCCGTCCACACATGTGCAACAAAGATCAAAGATGTTCGGTAGAAAACCGACATCCTCAAAGATAATTTTTGAACATTCATGTTCGTGTTCAGAAGTCGTCCACACAGAGTGAATACATGTTGCAGCAACATGTTGCATGTTGCACCTGTGTAGACCCAGTTTTTATATGCCATGAAAGTTCCCCTTATATGCCATGAAATTTCCCCTTATATGCCATATTTTTGTACAGAAACATGGTTTTTCTCTTGGATAACCAGTTTTTCTTAGAACTATAAAAAATGAAAAAGTCCGATACTAACCTGATTTTCCGACACGAGTTCCACCCAACACAGCAACCCTGATCTTATTCGCATTGGTCATTTCAAAAGCCAATTAGTTTGTAGGGCAATTATTCCAGAAAAAGATCATAGGTAGAAGAAAACTTATCCATTCTTGAGAGAATAATAAATAAATTAAGGAATCACAAAAAAAGTAGATAGATTAACAAAACAAATCAAATTGAGGAAACTTTGAAATTTTATTTAATGAAAGATTAAGATGAACTTTGGATTGTCTAAGAACTGCAGCATTTTCTCAAGTTCTCCAAGACGTGTTGTTTTTCTATTAAAGTTCTGTATTATGATGATTCCAGACTCTTTGACACTAAAATTATTTTCTTTATTTAAACTTTTCTATCGTTTCCTTAGTAGTTTGTTTTAGTTGGATTAAAAAAATTCAACTTAACTTTGCAAAGTTCATTTTATTCAGTTTGGTAAGTAACTGGATTTTTCAATTCAAACATATTAGGTGATAAAGGTAAACGAATAAACTAAAATCAAACTGCGCTTTGGATCTAGTTCAGCTAGGAAAATTAGGTTTCTTTTAAAACAGGTTGCTGAGTAGAAAAATTTAGAATTCTAATCAAATGATCAATTTGACTAAAAATTTTAGCCGTATTAACAAAAAAAGCTATTGGGTAACTCGAGGTAGTAATTGCAACAGACCCTTTCCATTCTTCTAATCTCTTTCAAGGAACTCGAAATTACCGGCGCAAAAATTCCGCTAACACACGTAAATATTTACGGCAAATGAAATCTATCGCGAGAGCTGAGCAGATGGGCAGGAGGTTTGGTTCTGACTCACCCAACACAGAAGTGGAACTGAGCCGGAACCTGCATTCTTAATCCTGAGACTCCTAATCCAGTCAATAGACTCGCGGTAGTAATGAGTATAGTTCATAGTACACTCGTAGTGGAATGCCTTCCTTAGAGTACCTAGTAGTAGTAAACTCTTTATTGAAATTTATTTATATAAATTACAAAGGGCGGGACTATTGCCCAAGACGAACTCTACCATCCAACCCATGACCTTGCACCACTTAGAAATGCTGCCTGTAGCATAACAATAATATCAATATAGTTATTTTAGATGCTGTGTGCGATTATTATGTGGTCAAATATTTTTCACTAAACGAGAAAAAATCCATTTCACAGATTCCAAATCGGCCACTTTACTACTTTAGTGCCGCCAACAACCCACCTGCTGCAGACACTATCTGCAATTCTACACACAGTAAGAAACTAAATCAGTTTAAGTGAAATAAGAAAATATATTGAGACACAATAAATGAACATGACGAAAAAGTCTAAGAAAATCTACACAGAAAACTAGATTAAAAAAAAACTTGATAGGCACTCATAATATTCAGCATAGCGTGTAGGTATTCAGTAAACAATAACATGGTTAACAATTAATAATATCAACAGGTGTTTTTGGTTGCTATGCTAAGAATTGAAAAAGAGAGGGAACACCAAACCGCCAAAATTAAAATCATTCTTCAAAATTCCACCATTTGACTTTTATTGAGGGAAGTTTGCTGGATTTTTAGGGTAACAAGGTTTTTGACCAGTCTGTCATTTAAATAACTTAACATGTATCATTCAGTTTATTTATCAAACAAACAATAAAATTTCATCCAAACCATCCAGCTGAGGCAGTGTGAACAGAACAAAGGTGACATTGCCTCAAATTTTGATAAAAATATCTCGTACTGGAAATACATTATTTACATACCTAGATACGTATAAAAAAAATTCAACAATGAAACAAATATTAGTACAAAATAGTTTAATGAAAAATGCGTACCTACTATATTGGTTTCTTCTATGTAGAATTAGGTTTGGGGTTACACGGACGATAGAATTTTGAAAATTCCCATATCTAGCCGTATACTAGTAAAATTATATCTATGAGGAAGAAATTTTTCGTTTGATTCAATCTAAATTATAGGAAACTAAAATAATGGATACCGAAAAGCCGCAAGTTTCAAGAAAAGCAAAAACTAAAGAGGAAGAAAACGCACAGAAGTGTTTGGATGTCATACTGAACTATTCCAGGAACTCCAATAAACAAAGAGAATATGTTGCACATCCACAGACAATGTTGAAAGATGATTTGAAACGAGACTTCGGCTGTACAACAGGTGATGATCTAGGAATAAATCAACAAATAATTGCTGGGAAAAAACTTGAAGTGGAAAATTGTCACAGTTTTCAATCAATAAAATCGAATGAGATCAATGAATTCATCAACAAATATATTTGCTCGGATGGTTCAACTAACAATTATTCTAAACCTAATAATACTGTAGCACTCAAGCATAATGAATTGTTCCGGTTAAAAGCAGGAGGCTTATTTTTAAGTAGACCAATGGAAGATACACCTCTAGAAATCCCTGGTCGAAATAAACCAGTCCGTGTCTGTACCTGTCCTCCAGACAAAAGTAAAAGTATGAGACGTCTGAACATAAAGTATCATGAAGAGAAAAACCTTAACCTTTCAGACATGGAAGAATCATTGAATTTAGAAATAGTTCATGCAAAATCCGGAAATAACGAAAGTAATGGGCTAAACAAAGCAAGTGTAAAACGACTTATTGACAGGCTTTTGTCTGACCAAATCGACAGGAGTGAGGAGATTGCAGCACAAGCGCAACGAAATAACATAATGGACAGTAGTTCAGAGACAAATAAACAAACCATGAGACACTTCATGGAAGCACTGAAATCATCCGACAACTTGGAGAGTAATGAGAACAAGGAACGAGATGTGAGCTGTTTCCTGAAATCTATGGTATCTGACAATATTGAAAGAAGCGAGACAATTAATCATGTGAGTTTTGCTCCAGAACCTCAATGTCCGGTCACACTCGATAGTAATGTGAACTCGAGTGATGATACGGAAGATGATAACTCTGAAGACCAAGAAAAAATAACAACCAATGGTACAACTAAAGCCAAAGTAACCATTTTAGAGTTTGATAGAATTTTTAACGAAGAAGTCAAAAGAAGAAGAGGAAAAGATTCGAACAGCGACTTAACCCATCCATCAGTCAAGGTCAAAACAGAGAACAACACAAAAGAAGAAGTTTGCACTAGTGTAAAGACAGCGCTCATTCACTCTGCCGTCACTGGCCTACCCCATGACATACCCTTCAATGAAGACTTTGAACTCATGAACGCAATCGACAAATTCATCCAAGCCGACAATGCCTGCAAGTTCGAGGAAGCTCTCAGGGCTGCAGAGCAGGCAGCAAAGTCAGCACCGGCGGGATTTGAGGAGGAAGCAGCCGCCTCAGCTGCTAAGAATTTTCAATTTCAGTGCGACCAAAGAGACAACTTCAATACTATTCTGCTGGACGAGAAAAAGAAACCCATTGAAATTGTTGCATATGTTGGATCTACTAATGCTAAAAAGAATCCTCCTTGTTCAGAAGTTCTGAAATCAAAATGAAAGAAAATGAAAAGAAAAATATTATGAAAAGTCGAAAATATAATTATTAAAATTATTCAATGTAAATATATGTATAATCTTATTGTTCTGAACAAAGTAAATAAAATCATAGGGGGAACACAATAATAAAAAAAGGGGGAAATTAATGAACATATCAAAGTCTCACTAATGTTAACAATCTATAATTCAGAGCGTAATGAACATAATTATCATTTACATGGCAACTCGTTCGGAAACGTTAGTTTAAGAAGTTAAGGGGACAGTCTCTAGTTTTCGGTCCATTCCCTATCGAAACAAGTAGGTATTTGTAAAAAAGTATCACTGCTCTGGATCTTTCAGTCCCTTATGACCTCAGCCAGTCTTTGTGTCAGTAAAAATAAAATAAAAAAACACCACTTCAGATAGGTATTTCACATTTGAAAGTTAAGATATTCCTTTTCCACGTTCTGTCTCTCAAAATCTAGATTCTCAAATCACTCGTTTGGATCAATTCAGGCTAAATACCACACAATAAAATTATCTACAGAATGGAAAATTTTATTTCTAATTCCATGAACAAGAGCTCCTCGGGACAAGTGATCATCATCTCATCACCATTAACTTTCATTCCGAAGGTTATAGGTTTGCATTACTGAGCCAGCACAATTTCAGTCATCGATCAATTTTTGATGAACGGAACTAAGTGACTGAAATGAAAGAAAAAAGTAAAGGATAATGATATTTTTTTCAGTTCTAGAGGTACATTCAAAAGGTGGTGATATTTGAAAAAATCTCCCCACAAGAAATGCAGTGCCATGGTGCAAGAGATAAGGCGACGTGTTTTCTCCAGTCTCCTCGAATTCAATTCGGACCCACAAATTTATTTTTACAAAATATCTTTTACGTCGCTTTCAAATGACTGGTCATATTATCTGAACGGGGGTTTCACTCTCCATCTCAAATTAACCTCTGCTTGAGTGGGGCCGGGAAAACGCAGCATCACACTGGGGTTAGAATATGAATGGTCAACAAAACAAGCTACCACTGTTAACGAGTTAACCAGTGTTAAAGTCGAGAAGGCACACGAATTCTCAATTCCATGATGGACATTCAAAGAACTCTTCTACTCAACCCACCTTGAAATACTTGACGGTTTTGACCCTCAGCTCCTGCGTTGCATCTTCGTCGCAAACCATAAGGGTGCAGGGATGCATCTGGAACGCACTCACTGTCCACATGTGGTTCACTCCCTCTTCTATGGCCTTGTACAGCGCGAATGCTTTGTGTGATCCTGTGATCAGAATCATGACCTGGCAATGAGGAAGCAAAGAAAAACTTCATTAGACTTCTTCCAGAATTACATAGTTATGCTTGGTTCAAAGAAAGACAGGTATTTTATAAAAATACATCACATAGAAGTCAGTATGAGATTTTGACAGCACGAAACCTATTTTTCGTTAAACGTTTTTATTAAAAGGGGTATTGGAGATTATTTCCACATTGCCATCTCGACGGTCAAAGTCACAAGAGTACCCACCCTCACAGTCAAAGCCTCCTTCATCCCCCTCACACTCAACTCCTGGGCGTCCATAACAGTGCCCCGCCCACACTAACCCCCTGGGCGTCCATAACAGTGCCCCGCCCACACTAACCCCCTGGGCGTTCATAACAGTGCCCACCCTACACTCACCTCCTGGGCGTCCATAACAGTGCCCCGCCCACACTCACCTCCTGGGCGTCCATAACAGTGCCCACCCCCACACTCACCTCCTGGGCGTCCATAACAGTGCCCACCCCCACACTCACCTCCTGGGCGTCCATAACAGTGCCCCGCCCACACTCACCTCCTGGGTGTCCATAACAGTGCCCACCCTACACTCACCTCCTGGGCGTCCATAACAGTGCCCCACCCACACTCACCTCCTGGGCGTCCATAACAGTGCCCACCCCCACACTCACCTCCTGGGCGTCCATAACAGTGCCCCGCCCACACTCACCTCCTGGGCGTCCATAACAGTGCCCACCCCCACACTCACCTCCTGGGCGTCCATAACAGTGCCCCGCCCACACTCACCTCCTGGGCGTCCATAACAGTGCCCCGCCCACACTCACCTCCTGGGCGTCCATAACAGTGCCCCGCCCACACTCACCTCCTGGGCGTCCATAACAGTGCCCACCCCCACACTCACCTCCTGGGTGTCCATAACAGTGCCCCGCCCACACTTACCTCCTGGGCGTCCATAACAGTGCCCACCCCCCACTCACCTCCTGGGCGTCCATAACAGTGCCCACCCCCACACTCACCTCCTGGGTGTCCATAACAGTGCCCCGCCCACACTCACCTCCTGGGTGTCCATAACAGTGCCCACCCCCACACTCACCTCCTGGGCGTCCATAACAGTGCCCCGCCCACACTCACCTCCTGGGCGTCCATAACAGTGCCCACCCCCACACTCACCTCCTGGGCGTCCATAATAGTGCCCACCCCCACACTCACCTCCTGGGCGTCCATAACAGTGCCCACCCCCACACTCACCTCCTGGGCGTCCATAACAGTGCCCCGCCCACACTCACCTCCTGGGCGTCCATAACAGTGCCCCGCCCACACTCACAACCTGGGCGTCCATAACAGTGCCCCGCCCACACTCACCTCCTGGGCGTCCATAACAGTGCCCACCCCCACACTCACCTCCTGGGTGTCCATAACAGTGCCCCGCCCACACTTACCTCCTGGGCGTCCATAACAGTGCCCACCCCCACACTCACCTCCTGGGCGTCCATAATAGTGCCCACCCCCACACTCACCTCCTGGGCGTCCATAACAGTGCCCACCCCCACAGTCAAAGCCTCCTTGGGCACCTTCTTGATGTCGTTCTCAAAGAACCTCGCGTTGGCCTCCAAGGTTTCCTGGGCGAGGGTTTTGAGTCGCGTCCTGGAGGTTAAGGAGGAGCCAGGCTCGTTGAAGGCAATGTGCCCGTCAGGACCTATACCTGGGGAGGCGGGAGGATCTCTTGATTGGTGTTGTTAAAGTAACCAGAGATTAAGTTTATGTCAGAGTTAGTGACAATAAGAATTCAAGAGCTCTGATGGGAGGTAGAAAATATTTGTTCTAATTCAAAATTGAAATGGGTCAAATAAAAGAAAGAAGTTTGAGCCACTGTCTGGCAATCAAGTTGTGCAGAGTACAGCAGAGATTCGTGAGGTCAATGCTCGACCAGTGTAAGAGCTATTGTGTTTTTTGCATTTGGTATATCGCTATTTCGCTGGGCAAACAACCCAGCTACTCAAATTATCCTCATCCAACCTAAGTCTCAAATCTTTCAATCTCTCACCTACTATAAGTACACCCACACGAACATACAATACAACAGCAACCATCATTGACAATACTATATTCAGAAATATAAACCCATCATACTTCCTAGGGAAAAAACATATACAATGGCTCATCATGAAAACGCACAACTAATTACAATTTCTCTAACCAACTGCCACACTCATGCCACAAAAAAGTCATTAGCAAATAAGACAAAATTGAAAGAACTAAATTTCGATCACAGAAGAAACTTGACCTGGTCTTGTGGAAAAAGATTTGGGAGTTAACGCATACATACAAAAAAAAATCTCAATACTTTCCTATCACATTTTAACAACTCATTTCACAAAAAAAAAAAAATTTAAATACTACATCTAAAAATGGGTCACAAGAAATTAAAGAATAATTTCAAAAGACAATTATTCATACTTAGCACACAATCAAATAATCAAACAAATATACAACACTTTCAGATCAAATAGAATTATAAAAGCAGCTAAAGAACTTAATGCTGTTGACTCACACAAGAAATCCAAATCTACCTAGCTCATCAAGAAACATACTTTTTCAAATACTAAACATTTCCAACCTTTATATTATCAAATTCTCTATTAACTACTTTTAATGAATCTCTTGAATCTCGCATTTTCCCATCTAATTTTAAAGACTCACTGATCATACCACTTTTCAAGAAGGGAAAAAGAACATCAATAGAAAATTATCGACCCATTTCCCTTATATCCACCTTTGGCAAGATAATTGAAAAACTATTGCCAATTGCCATGTATTTTTCACTATAACTTTGTACCTCATCGAAAGATATTTTGTACAAATAAATAAATTACAATTACAATAAGGGTGGCCGGGAATAGTCAGCAGAACATGTATTGTCATAATGACTATGGATGAATTTACAATCAGAACCATCACCAACCCATTTCCTCACCACGCTGGACGTTACTTTACTTCAGCTATCTCTTCTTATTCTTCTTTCACTTTGCCTTTTCCCAAACATATTTGGAGTCGGCATAAACAACCTACTTCCACATTTTAGGACTGCTGGTTACAGCCAAATGGCTGGTTATAACAACAAAAACATTTTAGGACTGAATGGCCTTCCTAACTCTAACCTTGTTGAGTGCGCCTATGATTTGTGGTATTGTCTTTTGGCCTGACATGGCTGGTATATGTTTACGTCCCCCAGTGTGACCCTGATCCTTACCTCCGATGAAGAGATGCACACCCCCCGCCTCCCTTATGTCCCTCTCGTACTGTTGACATTCAGCGTGAAGGTCGGGGGCGTTGCCATTCAGGAGGTGAACGTTCGCCGGCTGAATGTCGATGTGGGAGAAGAAGTTGTGCCACATGTAGTAGTGGTAGCTCTCGGGGTGGTCACGAGGCAGGGCTGAAATAGTTTCGCCAATGTATTTATTCAATGACACCATACTAAGCAAGGTTGATCTAGGCATTTTAGGTGAAGCAATGGGTTGACATTTAAGTAAATTTATTGTAAAGGTCAAAATTTAGGCGGCAACAACGAGGACCTTGGGCTTAAACCCTACACCCTAGACCCCTGACCCTGGTACCTACAGGTTGTTAAAGACGATTTTCTGGACTCCGTCGTGGCCGCTTCAGGACCCCCAAATTATTGAAATCAGTATGATCTGTAGAACCCGTTCCAGAAACACTTTCCACTCTCAAAATCTCCGGTTCAACCGTCACCCAACGCACTCTGATTGATCATTGCGTTCAAATTAACCAATCAGAGCTGAGAGGGAGATTATAAGAGTGAGAGTGCTTTCTGGAACGAGGGCCAGGACCCCAACAGGAATCAGAATAATGAATGAATTCATTTCTCTCACCCACGTACTCGTCCATGTTGAAGGTTTTGACATACTTGAACGAGATCTTGCCTTGCTTGTGAAACTCTATAAGTTTCTTGTACATTCCCAGAGGGGTGCCTCCTGTGAACAGAAATTCAAGCCTTAACTTGTTAAAATTTGTCTTGTACTCAACCTCGACACCAAGGATACCAAACATTTATTTATCTTGATGTTTCATTGCGAATAATATAACTACTTAGAAAAATGTGTGCAGGGCTGCAGGTTTCTTACTTTTTAGTTGTTCTTTAGGATTTTACTTGTCAATTTCGAGATATACCTGACAATTTTCCGCAGTAGATTAGAAAAATATGAGAACCATTTGCCATGTATTTTTCACTATAATTTCATCAATTTTTTGTATAACCGCCCAACATTTATAAATAAGTATGCAACATGCAACTTTCCTCTTAGCAATTTTTCATGTTTCATTGCGAATAATATAACTACTTAGAAAAATGTGTGCAGGGCTGCAGGTTTCTGACTTTTTAGTTGTTCCTTAGGATTTTACTTGTAAATTTCAAGGTATACCTGAAATTTTCCGTAGTAGGTTAGAAAAACAAAATGAGAACCATTTGAACAAAAGAAGAACCAATTGTATTTCCAATGAAGAATTCAATTGTGCTATTATCATCTTTCTAAGACCTACAGTTCAGAAGCTGGGGGTTCGAGTGCTTCTGAGGTAAGGAAATTCAAGTTCGCAAAATGTTGTCAAAATTGACTGAAGTGACTGTCAGAAATGTATTTGAGAGAACCACTCAAGGAAAAAGTATTACCTGTAGGTAACCCGAGTACGAAATACTTGTCCGGGCCTGGTTTGAAGTCCGTGATCTTCTTGAGCACATAGCGGGCGGACCAGTCTGCCACGCTGGTGACGTCATCCGCTATGATGAGCTTCATGGCAATGGGCGGGGCAGATCGGGAGTTGTCTGGATTAAATTTGTTTTTTTATGAACTGGGACCCTCTTCCAAACAATTTCTTCCGCACAATATCTAAAAAGTAGGAGACATTAGTTTATCATTTTTAAACGCCTAGAACTCGTTCCAGAAACAACTCTCTCTCCATGGGCGTAGCCAGCATCCGCTCTAGGGGGGGGCAACTAAGATATCCGTGTCGAAAGTAGGGGGGGGGGGTGTGTGGGGTCCTTTGTGTGCGGAAAAAGGCAGTGGAAGCGATTTTAGCCCAGGCAAATTAGTGCTAAAATGGGGTCTAGCGTCAAAAAATTGCTCAATAGCTGGAAATCGTTTTAAACCCTTAAAGGGGTCCTGAATAATGGGTATATGAGTTTGCGACGGATTTTAGGTTGTGCTTCCGAGTTTAGGGCCTAAATAGTGCAAATTTTTTGCACTTTTTTTAAAATTGCGCCTATAACTCAAAATGTATTTATTCTACAGAAAATTTTACTCAGTTCTTATCTAAGGAACATAAAATTATGCGTCTAATGACGTTTGAATCATTAAAAAAGGTTAAGCCGTTCAGCCACAATCGCTCCTCAAAGATGGGTGGTTTTTTCAAACATAGCTCAAATTTTGAAAATTCTCAACTTTTAACGCCTGTAAGTCAAAAAGGACTGCACCAATTGAAAAATTTAATAGAATCGAACTTGTAGAAAATGTAATTTTAAGTAAAATACTGTTTAAAATTTGAAATTTGCTCACTCCAGTGCTGAGATACGAATTTTAAACCGAAAGAGTTCCTAGAGCCAAATTTTCGCTAAGGCAGTGCAACGCAAAAAACTTCGTCTGAACTCTAAAATTATCACATTCTTACAACTTTTCAAGCAAAACTGAACGTTATCTACTGAATTCAGTCGAATAGGTAGTTTAAAATATTGAGAAACTTGCACTGAATTTTACTAAGATCTTCACTGAACATGTTGTGATTTCAAGACAGGTGGCACACTATGGAGGATGTAACTTGTTTTTTATGCGGGAACGTTGTGCAAGAAGGAATATTAATAATAATATAATAATAAAAATGCATTTTCTTTGTGTTGTTATGTCACAGTTTTAGTGGGTAGCGCAGAATCATAGAACTTTGCCAGTTTAATTTACAATATCTTGTATTATTTGTATGCCTATGATTCAGCCACTGGTCGCTGCTTCATATCAAAGCAGCTACTCTTATTTCCTCACGACTCGCGAAGTATGAGGAGTGGACCCCGAACATCCAAGTACAGAGCTAGAGAGCAGAAAAAATCCCATCCCGCTGGGAATTGAACCCAGGTCACCATGCGTGCAATGCCTAGCGCGCTAACTCACTCGGCTACAGTGACTACAACATATCAAAGGCAAAGATAGAGGAATATTAAAGGAAAAGTCACTTCGAATGTTCATTGAGGACAGCAGGAGGAGAAATGATGTGCATCACACGTGGTTACAGACTCAAAGAACTGTTATACTTCACGAGAAGTGTCGCAAAGGTGTCTACACGAAGGAGTCAAACACTGTAAAGGCCGAAAAAGAAGCAAGAAACGGAAGCCGTGTGACAAGAGGCCGTGAGGAAATACCAAAATTCAACTTCAAGGAGCTCTGCTTCTACTGTGGAAAAGATATGGAGGTTCTGGGTACTAACGACTTCTTAGGAGTGAACCACTTTTCATGGCCATCAATGGTATCCATATTTATATCGGCGTTGTCATATACGAATTGAATTAATGAATTTTTAGTGATGATAAGGCCATGATACGTTCCATGCTTTGGGGGGGTATTCAGTGCTTCACTCCTAAGAAGTCGTTAGTACCTAGAACCTCAATACTGAAGGTGAAATCAATCCCACTAGTGACCAGTTTGAGCGAACTCTCCCTGTTCACGCCATGTGACTCCAGTTTGAATTGACTCCAAACTTACCCCGCGCATATCACTCGATCTCTACGCCCCTAACTGTTAGAGATAACACTTCGATATCAGATGATAGGCATATCATATGATCTTACAAAGAAAGCCAGAGATTCGGTACGATAGATTGGGAACGACGATGCCTCGTTCAGATTGTAACAACCAGTGGTCAGGGTACACCGGTACATCTTCTCTCCTTCCTCGATCTACCACCTTTGATCCCCTTCTAAAGGCGTGAGTACTTGGTACAAGTACTCAAGGTAAGATCATCCAATCTCATTTCATAGTAGTAGTTTATTTCTTCCTTTTATCTTTCCGTGTAAATTTAATACTCTTTAATACACCTACACCTTTCGTAGTAGCGTTATTGAACCAGCGGCCTTTTCTTCGTTAAACCCCAGTAACTGGGAAACTTAGGTCTTTCGGCTTCAAAGCCCCAGTTACTACATTAATTCACTCCCCTCGTCCAGATATACCTTGAGCTGCATCAGGATCCATAGATGGGCGTGAATTAAAGAACATACCACGACAAGAATCGTACTTGCCTTCAGCGGCTACGAGGTCTGATTCAGTTGCCATCTTACGCAATACCACCACCCCCATTTCATCTTCTCTGGCAATTGCAGAACCTTTAATTTTTTGCATTATTTCTTGTGTCTGAATTTTACGTCTATGAAGAGGAAGCTTTTTCTGTTTAACCTTGAAGCTTTCAGAGGCATCTTTTCCACAGTAGAAGCAGAGCTCCTTGAAGTTGAATTTTGGTATTTCCTCACGGCCTCTTGTCACACGGCTTCCGTTTCCTGCTTCTTTTTCGGCCTTTACAATGTTTGACTCCTTCGTGTAGACACCTTTGCGACACTTCTCGTGAAGTATAACAGATTTCTGAGTCTGTAACCACGTGTGATGCCCATCATTCCTCCTCTTGCTGGCCTCAATAAACGTTCGAAGTGACTTTTCCTTTAATATTCCTCTCTCCGCTCCTTCCTGCACAATGTTCCCGCATATAAAACAAGTTACATCCTCCATAGTGTGCCTGCTGTCTTGAAATCACATGTTCAGTAAACAGATCTTAGTAAAATTGAGTGCAAGTTTCTCAATATTTTAAACTACCTATTCGACTGAATTTAGTAGATAACGTTCAGTTTTGCTTGAAAAGTTGTAAGAATGTGATAATTTTAGAGTTCAGACGAAGTTTTTTGCGTTGCACTGCCTTAGCGAAAATTTGGCTCTAGGAACTCTTTCGGTTTAAAATTCATATCTCAGCACTGGAGTGAGCAAATTTCAAATTTTAAACAGTATTTTACTTAAAATTACATTTTCTACAAGTTCGATTCTATTAAATTTTTCAATTGGTGCAGTCCTTTTTGACTTACAGGCGTTAAAAGTTGAGAATTTTCAAAATTTGAGCTATGTTTGAAAAAACCACCCATCTTTGAGGAGCGATTGTGGCTGAACGGCTTAACCTTTTTTAATGATTCAAACGTCATTAGACGCATAATTTTATGTTCCTTAGATAAGAACTGAGTAAAATTTTCTGTAGAATAAATACATTTTGAGTTATAGGCGCAATTTTAAAAAAAGTGCAAAAAATTTGCACTATTTAGGCCCTAAACTCGGAAGCACAACCTAAAATCCGTCGCAAACTCATATACCCATTATTCAGGACCCCTTTAAGGGTTTAAAACGATTTCCAGCTATTGAGCAATTTTTTGACGCTAGAGCACTAATTTGCCTGGGCTATTTGTTTTGTTGTTGATGAAATCCAAAGGTCCCACAACAAACTGAATATATATTTGTAATTTGTACCTACACATACAACGAATACAGACAGCTTTTCTTCTCTCTCAATAATATTTTAGAACAGGCTTTTTATTTATTGAATGGAATACAGGTAACAATGTTATTGAAACTTATTTGATGCAAAGTTAATTTATATAAAAAAAAAAAAAAATTAAAATCGAAAGCGCATTACTTTTGAGGTTTTTTGAGTATAAATCTCGATTCGTCGCGAGGACATATACTTTATTATACATATTTAGAACCGCAATTTTATTGCAAATCTAAAACTGTGCCGATCGTAACGATTTGGGTAGTACTTTTTGAGCGAGGAGCCTTTTTGTACGGTCGAAACGTTGAAAATTGCCGTAACGAAAAATCTTTATTGACCTAATATGACCCTACCTTGACCGATTTAAGAAGAAAAAAAAAAGTTACTAATAATTGCAACTTTTAGAGACAGCTTTTAAAATGCGAAAAATTAGATCAAAAGGTCAAAAAAAATGGTCAAAATTTAAAAAAATAAAAAAAAATCGACCTATTTTTCATTTTTTTCAATCTTTCATTATTTTGACCTATTTGCCCTTTAAAAAAAAAATCTGAAATTTTAATGGCAAAAAATAGAAGACATTTGTGTGGTTTTACCAAAAAAATTGTCTTGTTACTATAAAGTTAACGCCCCCAAAGAATCCGGCAAAAACAGGTCTGACGCAACAAATTTGACCTAAATTTGCCTTAAAAGTTTTTTGGCCTTAACTCGAGATTAGTCGCCTTGACCACATCGTTTATGGCATTTTTGAATTTTCCAGGTCAATGCGCATCGAATGATATATAATAGGTCTAGTTTTGATAAAATTTTACAGTCACTTTGGGCAAATTAAAATTTTCCGAAAATTTTAATCAATGAACCGGCCCCGCCCACATGGACTGGGTTATATATGAAGCTTTTCTTTTAGAAAATTCTTGTAGCTGACAATTTTCCGGTTCGATCGATATGCAATATGCCCTGTTAACGTTTATAATAGCTCCGGAAAACGGCCCGGAAAAATCACTAAAAAAAATTAATTTTTCAAATAATTAAAAAAAAATCAAATGAATTAAAAACATGGTTAACGATTAAAATTTTCATTTTTTTTTTTTTTTTTTTGCAAAAATGTAGGAAATCACATGGAGAATCACCTTTCCTGTTTGACCCTCAACCCCCTTTTTTTCAAAAAGCCGAAAAAACGTCTCCTTCTGCCTTAAAACGGCGTTTGAAAAAATCGTTTTAATCGTCGCCTTGAAACTAATCGATTTTAAGGCTTAAGGCGGTAATGTTATACCTCTTTGGATTTGCGTCGTCAAGGCGAAATGAACGATATGTAACATCATGCGCTTGCGACACTTTATCGGTGCATAATCACCGATTGAAAAAAAAGCAGCCATTTTTTGACATATGTCAAACTTTTGACATATCAGTTTAAACTTTAAGCTGTTTTTATGACATATTCTTGTAGCTGTTTTTTATGACATATTCTTGTTGCTTCATCTGCAAGACAGAAGGAGTTAGAGCGGCATATATGGTTTTCCAAAAAGGCCTTAATATGGCTCTAATTCGGCCCTAGTAGGTGACAATAGGCCCTAACACTAACCCTAGATAGTGGCTATTCATACCTGTCGGTGGAACCCAGTTTAAACCTGATCGGCACCAAAAGGCCATTTGCTCGCCCCGATTTTCCATTGGAGCGCCTCACTAATTATATAGCCAGGGAGAGCTTTGATATTTTTTTTTAGGGTCTACTTGATATTTTTACCCTTTTAAAAATCCTTTGATTTTTGATTTTAAGGTTTTTCAATGTTTTTTATTTTATCGAAAAATATTTTTCAAAAAATATCATATGTAAATATAAGTTGCCCCTTCCATGTTGCATACTATTGAGGTTTCTCTAGGGGGGGGCAGCTGCCCCCCCTGCCCCCCCCTGACTACGCCCATGTCTCTCTCTCTCTCATAAACCCCAAATTTCCCTCTCAACCGTCACACAACACTTGAACATACTCTGATTGATTCGCCGATTTTCACTAATCAGAGTGCGTTGAGTGACGGTTGAAACGGAGATTTGGGGATAATGAAAGTGAAAGTGGTTTCTGGAACCAGGGCCTGATCCATCTTTTTTCTGACCCTCCGTTGTGACATTAATTTTACGGCTGAACTTCGCAGCTCACTGATTCACCCAGCTTGCCCCTGGTGTTGAAACAGACCACTTGTTTTACTTCACTACTGTAAATCAGTAGCTATGAATGATGTCGACCTATTAGACACCGCATTATCTCACGGGGCTGTAATAATATCATTGTCAACGAGACAATTCAACCCGAGATGGTTATTGCTACACATTACTCTCAATGACAAACACGTGTAGCTAGGGCCTGCTTCCTGTAGTCAGGGAATGGCTGAGCACGACAAATAGTAAGTCGCCATCTCATGCCATAACATGTATAGTAACAATACTCTTCAGTGGAAGGTAATCACTAGGTGAAGTTAATGCACTAGGTGAGGTCAAGAAACCCATTTTCTACCGCCTAACCCTCAGAATCTTATTATTATGTGGTCACAAACTCAAATAAGGAGAAATTCAAACCAACGAATACCTGGATTAACCGACTAGCGCGTTAACCACTTGGCTACAAATGCACATATTTATTCCCTTCAAGGTGCTACTAAAACTTACCTTTCTTAGTTTCAGTATGAGCGCACGGTTAGCTGCGTGCTAAATTACTATTCTAGCAATTCAGAGGGTCCCGGGTCGAAAAAAAAATAAATCCAGATTTGATATTTTTTTTTTTAGGTATTCAAAATTTGGCTACAGTTGTTTGTAAGGCATAGACCAGCACCAACACCTAAATGGGAAGTATTGAGTCACTTCCTACCCTTCAGAGGGGAAGCATAGGTACTACGGGATGGGCAAGCTACTCGTACACAGACCACAAGTGTCTAAAGGAGTTTCATGGCTAGGAAATAAAAAAGTCTGTGAAATACTTATCTTCGAATAAATAAATCACATACGTGGCACAAGTGGTCACCGTTGCCAAGTGGGTAATAAAATAATAGTAGGTAGTTTTACTGTTCGAATCCCAGCGAGGTCATGTGATGAAATATTACAAAGAAACATTACATAATTATCGTATTAATTGTTTGCAATAGGACTGTTTTCATTATTTTAGGTATTTGGAAAATTCTTAGCTTCGTTGATAATGAATGAATAAATGACGACTTATCAATTTATGACTTAGTAAGTATTTTCCTCAGTGCTTTGTGCTAGTAGCATAGATAATAGCTACTAATGACTGCAACCCAGTTGCGCTATAGCGGCAGGAATTTGATTTCGGTGTCAACAAGACAATTGATTTTGATTTGAATGGTTATTACTTCACCTTGCATTATCAGGTTGATAACGCGATGCATTGCTTCATACGTAACCTTCTAGTCAAAGTGTAATCTTTATCTTCTAGTAGGAATATTAATCCTGTGTTTGTCACAATGATCGTCCTCTGTTAGTACACTCTCTTGAATTTTAAATACCTACTTATCAATTTGATTTTGCATTAAAGAGTGGCATAGCCATTGTAATTAAGCATTTATTCCTCGTGAAGGATTCTAGATATAAATTACGTTCCTTGTTATAGGATAAGAAAAGTAAAAAAAACTGTGGCTTAGGCCGATTAATATGATGTGTTTATTCAGGTTGACTACATGATCAGGAAGGGAGTTTACCAGCTACTGAAATTAACCTCACCCAGCCTGAGTGGGGCTCGGAAAAGCCAGCAGAACGTGAATTGCTATGAGAACCCGAATAGATTGGAAACCAGAACGATCCCCAATCCATGTCCTCACCACGCTGGTCGTTGCCTAACTTCAATGGTCGGATGAGAACTGGACTAGTCAACGTACCATGTACGCTGCACTGGATTATTTTTTATTTTTTTCTTACAAGAGTTCGGTTAAATTGAAACCCATGGAGAGGGGTATTGAAAGTAAGGTCTTGATGTATAGATACTTGATGTGATATTATGTATTTCCAATAATAGCGCAACCGCGCTCCTTAATATCGGAAGTATTGTGTTCGTTTATGTAAAAGAAAAAAATATTTTTTTTATCAGATTTCCATTTTTGGAAGGTAGGTAATTCTTAAAAAAATAAGTTTAGTACTAACACCAATGGCAATAAATCTGAGTGGTAAAGAATTTAAATAATAAAAAAAATATCTTTCACCACTCCGGCTGGGTGAGGTTCATTTGACTAGCTGGGTTGTTTGCCCAGCGAATGGTAGGTAAAAACCCCGTCGTGTTATGACCATGTAGTTGAAAACGACATTAAATCCATATAAACATCGAAGAACAAACTTTAATATAGAAGTGTATCAACTAAAAATAACTATTTAGATTTTAGACAAATCATCAAGAGCCCAAGATTTTACACTGACACCGTTTTCTGTAATTTCTCGTCTACTTTAGGTAAGGCCGAATTATAAAGCAGGATTAAAGTTAAAATAAGCCAGACTGTCCCTCACCTCTGGCTATAGTGCACTGTGATTGGTTGAAAATCAGAGGGGCGTCGTGTCTGGCTAAGCTTAACTTTAATCCTGTTTCATAATGTAGCCCAAAGTAGTTAGTTTTCCTTTGTTTATATTGTTCCTATGTATCGTTAATGTATGTTTGTATTGTTTGTTCAACAAACTCAAGGGTGGTAAGATTAATAAAAGGATCATTCAAATAAACCGAACAGTATTTTCAGTAAAAACTCTTATAAAGTTCGAAAGTAAGTGAACAATGTTAAAAATATGAAACGTGATAAAAAAATACTTACCTTTATTTGACACAATCTAAAAAAAAAAAAAAAAAACAAACAAAACAAAATTTAATATCACTCACCGAGAGCTCACCGAATGAAAACAAAGATAATAATGAATTTCTAATACTGTAAGCACGTAATGTAGGCCCGTATCACCTAATTAAACGATTCAACTAATCTCATGTAGTCTAAATACACATCCCGAGCCAGGTAGTGTTATCACTAAACTGAACTCTGATTGAATTAACTTATTACTGTGTTAGAACTGAGAAGATGATAACTGATATGGTTGCCATAGCGCCGCTGTAAACAAGATAACAAGATTCGTTCACAGAAAATAAGAGGTGACGGATGGCGACGCTGTAAACTAGATAAGAAGATTCGTTCACAAATAAAAATGGGAGGCAACATTAATGAAAAGTGCAACATTTCTCAATTACTTTTTTTGATAGGATGGATTTCTATTGTATGAATCTTATGGTTTTTTTTCACGTAAACTGCAACCGTCAGAATAGAAAAAATTAATCAATTTTGATGTGAAAGCACATGCATATTTGTTTCATTTTATTTTTAAATGAGAAACACTGGACTGAGATTTTCGCCATTTTTTTCTCATATTTTGCATATTATAGGTGTAGAAAGTTGAGATACATATCGTAATGTTAGCAAAACTTGATGAATCAAAGAAAACACCACTAGATAAAAAAGAACACACACATTACCGTAAGCTCGCAATGTGCCAAAAAATTGTATTAAAAAAAAAAGAGCAAATGAGTAGTCATCGTGGCCGAGTGAGTTGGTGCCCTAGGCTTGCAAGCATGGTGACCTGGGTTCGATCCGCACCAGGGCAGGAATTTTTATGCTCTGTAATTGGGGTCCACACATATCTCGTGAGGAAAAATGAGTAGCTGCTTTGATGTGAGCAGCTACCAGTGGTGGAATTATGTGCAAAAATAAGGTATTGATATATTCAAGGAAAAGGAAGAAGTCCGAGGGTAGTGCGCTGGGATTGGTTGAAACTTCGACTTATCTTAACTTAATTCTGTTTCATAATTTAGCTTGTAGTCCTTTCTTGCCGGAAATATAAATAAAGTATTTATAAATCATAATTAATCCTTTGAAGTCTTTGAACCAAATGCCTTTTCCATGGTCAGCTGGTTACAACCCCGTCCTTCCTAAGCTGATACAAAATTGAAACTAATTAGAAAAGAATAACACGAAAAAAACATTTTTATTTTCAATAATATTTCGTCTTTACTTACTTTTTTTTTTCATAAATAAAATACAAATAACAAAATGAAAAGAAAAATTAATATGACATAATAACATAGATAATAAACTAAGAACAGAAATAAAAACCAAGATAATAGAAGAATTATGAGCTGCCGTTAATCGATGGTTTGATAAACAATATTTAGATCAATTAGTGAATCTTATTAGACAATCACTTCTTCGGGTGTAATTATACATTTCTCAAACGATGACAAGCCGTCAGTAAATAATAAAAATCATAGCGAATCTATAGACCCTTTCACTGTATCTTCGTATTGCTAATACATGTTGCGTAACAATAAGAGAATCTCTGAGATAATAATACTGAGCATAAAATATTTTTAGGTTGGAAAATTTCTAGCAGCAAAGTACATTTACTTAGTAACCAACCAGCTATTTAATAGTAATGCCCAGGATCTTTAGATACATAGATTATGATTTTCTGGAGTCTTTCAGTTGAGTAATTTAACCCTAAAAATGCATATTTCAACCATGAAGACCTAGAATATAAACTCAATCCATTAATGTTTGAAGGGTAGTGACAGTGATTTAGGAAAAATTTCATCATGTAATTGCAAGAAAAAGTTAACCTTTGATTTCTTTCTATGCATTAACAGAAAGAAAACAGGATTCTTAATTCAATTCTCTCTTCCATATACAGTCGAACCTAGATACAAGAGAAATATTTCCAGGTCCAATTTACCTCTCTATAAGGCAAAAAAAACCTCTTTTTAACAGAAAAAAATTCCGGTTCTTTGAGTTATAGGTTCGACTGACATAAACACACTACAAGATTGGATTCAAAATAGATTGTGAGAGAAAGTGAAACATTTTCCAGTGAAATAATTCTCACTGCCCTCTACACATTTAAGAAATTAAAAATTAGATAATAAGAATAAAGTAGTTAATATTTTAAAATGAAAAGAACAATGGCTTGTGTGGGCAACTCATTCACAAGTTTGTTCATTGTTAGTTTCAGTCTAAAATAAGTTCCATCCAGTATACGCGTAAATAATAATAAATAGACAACATGGGGACAGGTTGAGCTACTTTGTTTTAGTAGATTCTCTATACAATTAGAAGTAATTTAGATTTTTAAGATATTTTATTTTCATTTTTGATAGTAATTACACAAAAAAAAACAATACCCACTTATTTGGATGTTTTCGATGATTTCAACCCGAAAGGGAAAACACAAAGTCGTGGGTAAAAAGTAATGTAAAGTACTTACATAAAAGATGATATACAGTCAAACCTGGATATAAGAGAACGATTTCCAGGTCAAATTTACCTCTTCTATAAGAGAAAATTATCCGATCCCTTGAGTTTTCTTATATCAAGGTAAGACTATATTCCAAGGTAAGAAATAAAGTTGGCTAGAGACCATCATTACCCCTCCAGAAGTAGCCAAGCTGGTTACAACAACAACAACAACAATATAAGTGAAATTTGGCTTGGGATAAATCATCCTTTCTACGTACAAATAAAAAGTGCAGAACATTGTATTTTATTGAAAATTATGGAAGGCTAAAGGCAACACACCACTTAGTTAGGTACACACATGAAATATTACAAGGAGACAGGACAAGTCTACAAGAAACAGAAACAATAAAATAAAATCATTGGAAGTTGGATGAAACATAATGAATGAATGCTAATACTGCACACCATATCCTTGCACAAAACACTGGCACTGGGTGAGACTTCACTGAAACATCCTCGAGACCAGTATTTTGTTCAAACATAGGGCTGTCTAGTCTGTATGCAAACTTATGTTCATATCTTAGGTTTAATAAAGAAGACTTGATAAAATAAATGACTTTTTTTCACATTTAAAACCAAGAAAAGTAAGCATTAAAATTTGAAGTTCACCTAAATTCATCAATAGTTCTAGGTGACATCTAAACGACGTCGTAAATAAAGTTGATTCGAAAAAAGCATGGGATATGAATTGTCTTTGAATCTTTTGTGATAAATCTTAATTTGAACGAAATAAATAATGCTTACATTCTTTTATATTCGAGAATTCACTTTTCAAATTAACAACAATATACGGACTGCATTTCGTAAGGAAAAAATAAACTGAGTAATTTGTTACATGATTGCAATATGGTTGGCGATAAATATATAGAAAAAAATCTTTTTTAGATAGATTTTAACTCTAGGCAACATTGAAATGAGTCTTCCTAAATACAGCGTATGGGTTGTACCGAGTGTCCTGTTGCTGACGTGATGGTGCATAGTAGTAAACAATTTCAATGGATGGAATAAATATATAAAATGTCAAATAAATAAATATCGTCTCTCGAAAAGATGGAATCACTAATAATTCATTAGTTAGAAAATGGCGACGGATGCACAGTTTTACTAGTATTCACTAACTCTACGCTTGATCGAGGGAAGAAAATGGGCGAAAAAGAAGAAATCAATGAAATGTGAATCATACATTCTTGTCTAGAAAAAATTGAAATTTCCATATTAACATTTAAACACAATGTGGTTAGCAAAGTAACCAAGTTGTCCAATCTAGTCAAGGTTTACTTGTAAGAAGATCAAGTATTAATCGTTTCGAGAAACAAAACGCTGGTAGACCAACTCTCGCGTGTTGTACACTACAGTGACTGGACTGTAACTTACAAGTGTAGCACCATCCTTTCGAGAAACACTATCTAAAATAAGTTCAAATTGTCCATCCAAAATTCTTACCATCTATTTTTCCATTACGATGAAAAACAGGGCCCAAGATACAAATTATAAATGAATCTCTTACCGGATGGTTCAGAAGTAAACATTCATCGCATACCGGGTGGTTCAGAAGTAAACAGTCCTCTACCGGATGTTTCAAAAGTAAACATTCCTATGATACCGAATGGGTCAGAAGTAAACATTAATCTCATACCGGATGATTCAGAAGTATACATTTCTCTGATACCGGGTGGTTCAGAAGTATACAATCCTCTCATACTGGGTAGTTCAGAAGTAAACATTCCTCTCATACCGGGTGGTTCAGAAGTAAACATTCCTCTCATACCGGGTGGTTCAGAAGTATACAATCCTCTCATACCGGGTGATTCAGAAGTAAACATTCCTCTCATACCGGGTGGTTCAGAAGTAAACATTCCTCTCATACCGGGTGGTTCAGAAGTAGACATTCCTCTCATACCGGGTGGTTCAGAAGTAAACATTCCTCTCATACCGGGTGGTTCAGAAGTAGACATTCCTCTCATACCGGGTGGTTCAGAAGTAAACATTCCTCTCATACCGGGTGGTTCAGAAGTAAACATTCCTCTCATACCGGGTGGTTCAGAAGTAAACATTCCTCTCATACCGGGTGGTTCAGAAGTAGACATTCCTCTCATACCGGGTGGGTGTACCAGGGGCGGACTCAGGGGACAGGTTCGACGTAGTTGGCGGGGTAGAGCCCCACCCTACCATCTTTCCTCCCCTTACACCAACCCTGCTCATCTTCATCTTCCAGTTTTTCAAAGAGTTCACCTGGAACAAAGAATAAACATTGATTCTTTTTTTTTTCAAAGGAGATTGTTCGAGATGCAAGTTTTACCCTCCATCACTTGGGAACTCACAAAAAATAGAAACTGACCTCACCAAGTTTGTGTTGGTCTAGTAATACGAGGGTTCAATTTTTATAAGATACCAAGGCTCCCGGCCTTGGTAGGATCTAAAAAATTCACTCGAGACAATAAGGGCTGAAAAATGATTAAATTTAATCTAAGTGATTGACTGAAACTCCGGAGGGCGCGTCTGCCTTAGCTTAACTTTAACCATGTTTCATGATATATTATGGCGTTTACACTTAGTACAAGGAGCACCAGACTCACCCTGCTTGAAGCTGAGCTCATCATTCTACACTTAGTACAAGCTGCACCAGACTCACCCTGCTTGAAGCTGAGCTCATCATTCTACACTTAGTACAAGCTGCACCAGACTCACCCTGCTTGAAGCTGAGCTCATCATTCTACACTTAGTACAAGGTGCACCAGACTCACCCTGCTTGAAGCTGAGCTCATCATTCTACACTTAGTACAAGGTGCACCAGACTTACCCTGCTTGAAGCTGAGCTCATCATTCTACACTTAGTACAAGCTGCACCAGACTCACCCTGCTTGAAGCTGAGCTCATCATTCTACACTTAGTACAAGCTGCACCAGACTCACCCTGCTTGAAGCTGAGCTCATCATTCTACACTTAGTACAAGGTGCACCAGACTTACCCTGCTTGAAGCTGAGCTCATCATTCTACACTTAGTACAAGCTGCACCAGACTCACCCTGCTTGAAGCTGAGCTCATCATTCTACACTTAGTACAAGCTGCACCAGACTCACCCTGCTTGAAGCTGAGTTCATCATTCTACACTTAGTACAAGGTGCACCAGACTCACCCTGCTTGAAGCTGAGCTCATCATTCTACACTTAGTACAAGGTGCACCAGACTCACCCTGCTTGAAGCTGAGCTCATCATTCTACACTTAGTACAAGCTGCACCAGACTCACCCTGCTTGAAGCTGAGCTCATCATTCTACACTTAGTACAAGGTGCACCAGACTCACCCTGCTTGAAGCTGAGCTCATCATTCTACACTTAGTACAAGGTGCACCAGACTCACCCTGCTTGAAGCTGAGCTCATCATTCTACACTTAGTACAAGCTGCACCAGACTCACCCTGCTTGAAGCTGAGCTCATCATTCTACACTTAGTACAAGGTGCACCAGACTCACCCTGCTTGAAGCTGAGCTCATCATTCTCTGCGCCCTCGTAGTCGTAGAGAGCCCGCACCGGGACCCCTGGCTCCCCCGTGTCCACGAGCTCCCCCGCCCCCCCGTCCTCTCCCCCCTCCTCATCCCATTCCTCCTCGTCAAACGGGTTGCTCTCCCCTCCGCCGCCGCCCCCGCCGCCCCCGGGCGAGGAGTCGTTGTGGTGGGCGGTGCCGGTGGGCGTGCCGCCGCCAGCCCGCCCATTCGTGCCGCCGTTCCTGTGGAAACAGAGAGGAGATTGTTCAGGCTGAAGTTGCTTTAAAGGAAACATATCTCATGTTAATCTGAACCGTGATGTCACATTTACCTTACTATTTTTTGACGTAATTGTCGAACCATCGACCTATAGGTTACGAGTCCGCCATTTTATCGATAAATTTCGAATTGGGACAGGTGCTAATCTCCTGATATCAGGTATTGGAACTCCTGACTGATAAAGCACCTCTTGCATACTGCTGAAAGATAACGAATTTCAAAAACTACTGACTACAAATCTACTGCTTCTAAAACATTAATGAGTGATGACGGCTGAGAGTAGATTTTTTAATGTTGGTAAAATGAATGTCAGTCACTTCTACAGTCATGGTTCATGAAAAAGCATCTACGTGGGACAACATAATACTGTCTTTTTCTTTAACATTGTCTTTTCTCAATCCTACTTTGAGTTGGCAATCCTCATTATTGCAAAGATACTCAACACAATAAATAATATTAACATGTTCGGATTCTGATAGGATTGAAAATTAGTTACAACTTTACACTATAACTTTTCTTCAGTACTATTTTCTGTGTAATTGTTTCTAATAAAGCTACAACCTATGTTGTGAATGTTGATTAATAATAAAATTATTGATACAGGAGTGCTGACTAAACTACAATGTGTTTGTTACCTGCAGAATATTTGAGAGATGAAGACAAGGATCTGAACAGAGCTCTGAGTAGATCAGACATGCAGCATGCAAAGCACAAGGTGTACAAACAAAACTTGGGGAGCCAAAGAAAGAGTCACAACTTTTTCAACTCTCATTTAAGTGACAGTTTGAGCCTCCGTGGCAATATAGGCCCTACACTAAGAAAGCAATTTTTTATATTTCCTTATGAATTCAATTAAATTGAACCAATCTAGGTATTCGAATCTATTATACCTCCCCTCTGATGGGCGAGAAGTGACACAATAGTTCCCATTTAGGTGCTGGGTCAACACGAGCGCACCGCAAGGTATTCGTTACAAACAACTGTAACCAAAAAAATTTAATACATGGCAAGCGAGTATCTTACCAATGAACTACATTATAAGCTATATCATTTAGAAAAATGTGCTGGTAGCATATCGACTCTAAAAATCATAATTCAGTTGACTTTTCTGACGATAGATCTGATTGATGTCTTATAAAAAAGCCTTATTTTAAATGTGATTCCGTAGCAAAGTGCGGGAAAACGGATAGAGCAAATTAAATGGAAAAAAAAGTTTCAAAAGAAAGCTTGTACTAATAATGAGTGTGGGGGCGGGGCTTACGTTATGGTCTGCGACTTGTTGCTGATGATCTGGGCGCCCTGCTTGCCCTCCTTGCTGGGGGAGGGGGAGGGGGGCTTGGGCTGGGGGGTGGGCAGCGTGATGTCAGACACGGTGATGCGGTGGTTGCTGCTGAGGTGGTTCAGGCTGGCTGGCTTCTTCACGTGGTTCTTGCTGTTCACACTCGGCAGATCCTGGGGGAGAACATATGATAATATTTTTTTTTTTTAATTAAACTTCCGCCCTAGTCGGCGTCTCAATAGCAACTAACTTTTAGGCCTATTTCCTAAAGTTAAAAAATGTCGGTCCTATGTTTACAAAAGTTATTAATTAAATATTTCATTCTAGTAATTAAAAACACCTCGCGTTCGCGACAACTGAGGTCGGTTTACATATAATAATAATAATACAGTCGAACCTGAATTAAGAGAACAATTTCCAGGTCCACTTTGTCTCTCTAAGAGGGACAATGACCTCGTTATAAGAGAAACTTGGATATAATATATAAAAAAAACTTCTGGTGCCTTGAGTTCTTTTATATCCTACTCTTTAGTGGAAGGTAACCACCAGCGAGGAGTATATCTGTATAGTAATTCAAACACGGTTAAAAGTTTAAAGTTATCATATTTGTGTTAATCGCTTTCGTGATGTCACAACTACTCAAACTCGCTTGACTAAATCTACGCTGAGACCGGGACTTGAACCACCGACCTCCAGGTTACAAGTCCGCTGCCTTATCGATCGAGCTACTGAGGTCGGTTTACATATAATAATAATAATACAATCTATAAGAGGACCTGAATATATGAGGACAATTTCCAGGTCCACTTTGTCTCTCTATAAGGGACAATGACCTGGTTATAAGAGAAATCTGGATATAATAATAAAAAAAACTTCTAGCTCTTGAGTTCTCTCATATCCCGGTTTCACTGTAATACTCTTTAGTGGAAGGTAACCACCAGCGAGGAGTATATCTGTATAGTAATTCAAACACGGTTTAACATTGCATACGTCAATTAGGATGAAACTAATCTAAAAGATATAAATAATTAAGAGTAAAAAATTATTTAAGTTTTAGTTCATAAAATTCATCATCATTTGAATGTAAACATTTGGGAATTACATGTTCTTTGAGTCTAATTTTAAATATATTTCTATTAATATAGGCTAATTCTCTCAGATCAGAGGATAGTTTGTTAAAATAGATAATTCCAGTTTTTAGGGGTGATTCAAAACCAATTTTAGATTTGAATAAATTTCTGTGAACTTGATTTGAAGAACGAGTATTGTAGTCATGAATAGTATTATTTATTGTAAGTTTATCTAGATTAGATTGGATGTATAATAATAGCTCATAAATGTTTAGTCCATAAACAGCTAGGAGACCTTCTTCTAGAAACTTTTCTTTGCAAGAGTCTCTATACCCCAGTTCACAAATGATTGACTGCTGCTTTTTGTACAGTAAATAGTTTTTTATACGTAAGTCTGCAGCACTACCCCATATTTCAATGCTTTATCATAATTTAGAGTAAAAAATACTAAAATAAATAACCTTGAGATTTGATTTATCAATGTATGATGAAAGAATCAATCTCAGTAGAGAGATCGATAAGGCGATGGACACGTAACCTGGAGGTCGGTGGTTCGAGTCTCAAGTATGACTAATATTTAGTAAGGCGGGTATGAGTAAAGTGACATCACGAGTGTGATTAACACAAATTTAATAATAATAAGGCAACAAAACTTTACTTTGTCTTTTACTCCCTACTCAACAAGGGTCGATATTAGAGGGCAACCTCTAATGGCAGAGCCGCTTATCTGATTAGAAGTGCCTAGGGCGCCGAAATCTAACCCTCACATCATTGGAGACCGCATAAAGAAACAAGAAACATTGATTCAATGCAATAATAAGTCGAAGAAAAGTGTCAAGAGAGGGACAAATAAAATCATTAGTAGCTATTATAACTGTAGTCATTGAATTTTGAATTTTAGAACAGAAATATTATTATTAGATACTGGAACATTTTCATTGTTTATAACCAGAATCATATCCCCACACATCTCAGACATCAGTTATTACAATAGTTGGAATGAATAATTTCGGTAAGTTGTGTATTATGGGCTCTAAAAATCATTCTAGTTTAGTAAAATTAATGACTACTCTACAATGTTATACGAAATAATATTTATCGAACGCTTAAGAAAAGTAAGAGAAAAACTAAAACAAGAAAAAACGTACGCAATATCAATGAACTAATCAAAATGACTAATCAGCTACTAAAAAATGTTACACACGCTATAATTATTAAACGTTAGAGCGAGAATTTTACAGAAATTCGGGATTTTGACCACATGATAACACGTCTTGGGCTTACTGCTGGAATAGTGGGACTTGTTAGTCCTAATCGGGCAGTATTAAAAATGCAATATTATTATATCAAGTACCCCAATGGGTTTCGAAATTCAAAATATCGAACGGCCCACTTTTGGGACTTATTCCCCTTGACGTACGCCCATGTGTGAGTAGAATAGATAAGGGGGTGGTCGCGATAGTTACAAGCCGCCCATGTGTGACTAGACTAGATAGTTACATGCAGGTCCTCTCCCACGGGCCGCTGGTTGATGAGCGTGATGGTCCCGGCCGGGAGAGCCTCCTTCACTTTGCCCTTGGAAATGTCCCGGAACTCTTCCGTGTATTCCTAAACATACAAGTGAAGCAACACGACACGCATGCAACAAAGGAAACAAACACAAACAAATCAGTGGAGAGAAAAATAGAAAAGTCCAAGGAAAAATAATAAAAAGTCATATAAAAAAACATGAAAAATAATTAATTTATCTTCAGAAAAAAATTATAATAAATACATAGTCCATATTTTCTGATACTATAAATTCAATACAAATAAGAAAGAGGAAAAACTAATTAAAATTTCTTAAACACACTTGAATAAAGCAAGCATTAAAATCTTTACTCAATGGCGAACTGTCAACCCAAATTTTGTTTCCCCTTTTACAAAAAATTAGAACGTGAAATATATTCAGGATATGAACTTTTTTGTTCGTGTTTGATTTCAAGTTACTTGGATAAGTTAGACCAAACCATTAATGTAATAAGCAATAAAATTCATTAATTGGCTTTACAATGGAAGCAATGAAAAACCACTTTACTTCTTGTTAGATACAAGTGTGCGCTTCTGAAAAGAACTAACACCAATATCTAAAATTATGAAGCATTTGTTTAGGTTAGTTGGCTTGTATTATTGTAGTGTCTGATTAATAATTTCATTGGTAAAAGTCTATTGTCTCAATACTGTCTGAAAGGTCACTTGTGAGACTGACCACTGACGTCATGTATTCCTAGTAACATGTTTATGAATTAGCCTGCGATATGACCAGAAAACATGTAAAGGGCTCTTGTTTTGAAACAGAAAGGTTCATGTAGAATATCCTTGTAGAATGTTATACAGCCACGAGTATTAGTGAACTAAACATAATGATTTTTCACTAATGTTGTCATTTCTTGTGCTCAACCCTATTGAATGAGAGAAACAATTAAAATTTATTATTTTAACGGACTGCTACAAAATTGTAGTTGCCTTTCGGACACAGCATTACAATCAATCAGGGACATTGTATTCATAGATTTTTTTTCTTTCTTCTATCTGATGAGGTTTATTCTTTCTGGTATTCTTTAGGTTTATTCTTTATTCTTTCGAGTTTGGTTTGAATATAAATGTTTTGTATGATGTGAAGTGTATCTTTCATAACTGTTAGACAGAGTTCTTCGAGTCTTCGCCTTTGTATATTATTGGTTATGAAAAATTGTTTTAGGTGCGGTGATGCTGTTCCTCGCACGCCAAACCACAATCCAGACACGATCCAGTGTTCAATTCCGTACTTTTCACGGAAATAGGGAATTGTGGGAACATAGATGGATCTCTTTTCTTCGTTTATGTCAATATCTTGAGACTCATTGTTAGTTTCCCATCGAAGGGTCGGGTCTAAAATCATGCCACGGTTTTTCTGTCTGTCTAGGGCAACAATATCAGCTCTACGATTTTGTTTACTTCCGTCCTCCGTTATAGCTTCACAATGAACTTCCTCGTATACTTCCCAATTCTGTTCTTTAAGGAAATTTGCCAATGAACTTCTGATCTTGTGGTGAGCATTATTTCTAAGATTCTCAGATCGAGGACAGACGCCGCGGATATGGGGAATGGTTTCCATGAGTTTCATCTCTCTGCAGGTAGGGTTCCTACAGAGGGGATTCCCCGCACTACGGCCTCCTGTTGCTCGATTGGACATTGAGTTCATTGACAATTTTATGGCATTTGTCCATTCACTGCTCGTAAGTCCTTTTTTATTTGATATCCAATTATTTGTTGCTGGGCAGGATTGAAACCACTTGACACCAATGCCTCTTTGAGGCATTTCGGTCCATTTTCTAAACTCTCCCAGTCTCAATTCCGTGCGGATGGAGCGAACTGACACATCAGCGTCTGACGTCACAGCTAGGCGTTCTTTACACATTGAAATCTCTGCTTCGAAATTTCGAGCAACATGAAGATGACTGTCATTGTGTTTCATAAGCGTTTGACAGATGTTGATGTGTTGTAATGGTGCTTCCCATGATGTGCGTACAAGACCTAAGCCTCTGACGTTTCGACGCGAGTAGTACACAGGAATTGGTGTGTCTGAAGGAAGCCCAACAACTTCACGGACACCTTGACGAATGAGTGAGTCTACGTCATTGAGAAATGTTGTTTGCAAGAGGTCAACAGGAGTTGTTTGCATAGGATATACCAACTTGGGGAAAACATATTGGTTAATAATATTCATTTTTTGATCACCTCTCAATAAAGGAGATGTTACCAACTGTCTGAAGTCTTTTTCCAGTTCTGTTAGAAAGCTTTTCTTGTCAAAAACAATTCCATCTGAAAAGTTTATTCCAAGGTAACGAATTTTTTGATCTTTTGTGATTGATGTGATCGTTGAACTGTCTGCAAGAATAAGTTGGCTACTGTGTAAATTGCCTTTAATGACATTGATGGCGACTGATTTTGTAGCATTGATTGACATTCCGACTTGTTGAAAGGCAGATATGGCTAATTCAACAAGTGCAAGTGCGCTATTTTCATTATTTGCTATTATAGCTGTGTCGTCAGCGAATGCAAGAGCTACTATTTCTTCCAAGTCTGGGTCCATTTTGAAGCCATACTCAGCTGCAACAGAAGGGTCCGTTATCAGTTTCAACACAAAGTCTTGACAGAGGTTGAAGAGGGTCGGTGATAATGGCGCCCCTTGACAGACGCCCCGTTTCAAATTAATTAGTTTGGAAGCTTGTTTATTGTTTTCGATTTTGGTTGAATTTCCTGTGGCTAGAGAAATCACAAGATCACACAGGTTGTTGGGTATGTTGAGTGACTTCAGAGTGTTTTGCATATGCTGATGGCCACAAACGTCAAATGCCTTGGATAAGTCAAGCATTACGATACAACAATCCTTTTTCTTTTCTTTAGCTATCCGCAAGCAGCCTTCAACAATTGATGCATTTATATGTGTACCAGCCATGCCTACAACAAATCCCCGCTGATGTTGACTGAATCTTACACGTTCGCGAAGAGACTGGTCTAAACTTCTTTCAATGATTCTGCGCAGGACATTAAATATTGTAATGGGCCTCCAATTCTGGATATCTTGATCATCACCTTTTCCTTTGTAAATTAATATTGTTCGACCAACACGAAATGATTGAGGGACATAATTCCAAGACAACATTATCTTGACAATTCCAAGAATAGCACTATCACATTTGATACTTCTTACTGTTCGAAGTACAACACCATCTGGTCCAGGGGAGGTGTCGATGGATATCTTCTTTATTGCACGGGTTATTGCTTCGAGTGTAATTTCAAACATGTCATCTTCCACAAAAGTACTGGATTTCTTTTCGTACGCATCTCTAACCATGTTGTTCGGGGTTTCATACAACGATTTGAAATGTAATTCGATGTCGGACATGCTTCGTTTTAATTTCACAGTTTTAGTTGCATTAAGTACGGAATGTGCAACTTTTCGACGCTGGTTTGCATATTGCCACTGTGCAAGATCATATTTGTATTGATCGCTTAATCTTTTCTTTCGTCTTTGTGAACTTCTTTGAGGGTTAGAACTTTTACTGTAACCTTTATCATTATTTATATCGTTCCCTTTTTTTCTTTTTCTAAAGTACGCAACAGTGGGGTGAACTGGCCCAGGGAGGTGACTATTAGCTTCAAAGAGAAAAGTCACGAAACTAGACATTTCCTTTTCAAATTCCATTCTATTCTCGTCAGAAAAAGGCAGTACAATATACTTGTTGAATTGGTCTGCATAACAAGAAGCTTGATCTATCAATTTCTTAATCTTTTCTTCTTCAACATTACCAGTGTTAACTTCAATCATTTGATCAGAAGGTGACTGCAGAGCTGGCGGAGTAGACGCAGGCTGAGAACTTGAGAAACCAGATGTTGAATGAATAAGATTTTGCGCTCTTATTTCTGCACACTTGCCGGAACCTTTTGCGAGGTGTTTGTTCAGATGTACAAAACTTCTGCCACAACCCGCGCAAGTTTTCTTTTCTTTATCGGTGGATACATCTGTGACGACTGTGGCAAGTGAGGTGGAATGGGTTGAATTTACATTTTGGAATGATTTGAGTGATTGGCAAAACTTTTGATGAATCTTAACACCTTTGTTATTCTTGAATTTTTTTGTACAGTAATTGCATACATTAGAGTTAATCTGTTCAGAACTAGGATGGCATTTTTTTCTCGAGTTCTGAAAATCGGTCTTCTCAAAGGGAGGTTCATTATTGTGTGATGTTGAAGTATCGCCTTTGGTCTTTTCGAGGACATCAGTATAAATAGGAGACTGCGGAGGTGTTGCAAACTCATCCGGTTCAACCAGACCATTGTCTGATGATTCGTCAAAGGATGAGTCATATTTGTAACGGGGTCTGCAATACCGGGGGTCGCGGTTGTACTGTATACCCCTATTTCCATCCGACGTTGATTGGGACATTGTCACATTTTCAGGTTGAAGAAACTTTTGAGATTAGGTCTATAAAACGGGGCAAGATAAAAACAACAAGAATTTGGAAAAAATCTCAAAAAAATTTGGAAATCTCAAAAAAATAAATTTTGGAAAAAGTTCATATTAAAATGAGATGCTGAATGTAACAATTGTAACATGTACCTCAAGCATTTTAATTATAATATTCATGAAACATAAACAAATCTGAAATATAAATAAATAAATGCGAGATCAAAAAATCTACAATTCAAGCAAAACCGATACCCACGGCGCGGAAAAAAATTAATACAATGTACAACCATGAAAAAAATGTAAAATAAATGAGGGAATATCTCTAAAAAGATGATTCCAACTTAATAAACAAGGCGAAGAGACAAAAGACAAGCAAGCGTACCTCAAACTGGGGCCAGTTCATGGCCATGTTGACACCGTGGTTGTTGGACCACCACTTCAAGTCCTTCTCGTGGTCCGCATTGTTGATGGTGTGATAGAACTCTTCGTAGATTTGAGGCAAGCTGCGGAGAGAATAAGGTTGGGTAAGTAACATTGTTGATGGTGTGATAGAACTCTTCGTAGATTTGAGGCAAGCTGCGGAGAGAATAAGGTTGGGTAAGTAAGAGTCCCCACACAGGTATCTGAAAAAAAGGGATGGTCTCTCTCTCACTCACCCATTCACTCACTCACTCATTCTCTCACTTACCCATTCACTCACTCACTTTCTCTCTCCTTTTCACACTTACTCTCTATTTCTTTACCACTACTTTCTGAGCGTCCCTCCACTAACGTAAAATAGGTGAATACTATGGACTAAATAATCATCTGATTCTCACGGAATTATTATTTTATGGCAGTGTAAACTTATTCAACCTTCTATATGGACCCAATGTGAGTTATATAGATTCTATATAGATTCTATATAACTCACAGATTCTATAAAAATAACTCACATGAGATCCTGCGGTATGTTGATGCGTTTGTGTTACTCACATGGGGTCCTGGGAAATGTTGAGGCGCCTGTGTCTACTCACATGGGGTCCTGGGAAATGTTGAGGCGCCTGTGTCTACTCACATGGGGTCCTGGGAAATGTTGAGGCGCCTGTGTCTACTCACATGGGGTCCTGGGAAATGTTACTCACATGGGGTCCTGGGAAATGTTGAGGTGCTTGTGTCTACTCACATGGGGTCCTGGGAAATGTTGAGGCGCCTGTGTCTGCTCACATGGGGTCCTGGGGTATGTTACTCACATGGGGTCCTGGGAAATGTTGAGGCGCTTGTGTCTACTCACATGGGGTCCTGGGAAATGTTACTCACATGGGGTCCTGGGAAATGTTGAGCCGCTTGTGTATGGAGAAGAGCGTCTCCTTGAAGAAGAGCAGCCGCGTGGTCTCCATGTCCTGGCACTTGTCGAACACATGACCCATGTCCTCCATGTACTTGGGCGTGTGCTGGTTCAGCTCAGCCAGGGCCAGCTCGTACTTCTCCCGGGCCCGCGTCACCTCCTCCTTGGCTTTCTGCACCCGGTCCTGCATCTTCTTCAGCTAGGGGGACACAAGAGGGGATTGTAAAGGTAAGGTCCTGCATCTTCTTCAGCTAGGGGGACACAAGAGGGGATTGTAAAGGTAAGGTCCTGCATCTTCTTGAGCTGGGGGGACACAAGAGGGGATTGTAAAGGTAAGGGCCTGCATCTTCTTCAGCTGGGGGACACAAGAGGGGATTGTAAAGGTAAGGTCCTGCATCTTCTTCAGCTAGGACACAAGAGGGGATTGTAAAGGTAAGGTCCTGCATCTTCTTCAGCTAGGACACAAGAGGGGATTGTAAAGGTAAGGTCCTGCATCTTCTTCAGCTAGGACACAAGAGGGGATTGTAAAGGTAAGGTCCTGCATCTTCTTCAGCTAGGACACAAGAGGGGATTGTAAAGGTAAGGTCCTGCATCTTCTTCAGCTGGGGGGACACAAGAGGGGATTGTAAAGGTAAGGGCCTGCATCTTCTTGAGCTGGGGGGACACAAGAGGGGATTGTAAAGGTAAGGGCCTGCATCTTCTTGAGCTGGGGGGACACAAGAGGGGATTGTAAAGGTAAGGGCCTGCATCTTCTTCAGCTAGGGGGACACAAGAGGGGATTGTAAAGGTAAGGGCCTGCATCTTCTTCAGCTGGGACACAAGAGGGAAATGTAAAAGTAAGACTCAGGATTGCTTCGTATCAAGCTCTAATGGAGTTTTATTCAGGTCCGACGCTAAATTAAGTCTTGTGGAGAAATCAACTGATTGTCTCCTTACATCGTGCGAAGTCTCCCCATAAAACCAGATGGCCCCTAGAACTAACCATCTATCAAAGAACATGAGGCTTACAACTTGGAAGCTCAGGGTATAATTTACTTGTGTGTGTGTACAGTGCCCAAGACCAAACGTAAATGGTTTGTTTTTTCAAGGCCCACTTTTATAGCGTCTAGGCTTTTATATTGTATATTGTATTTTATTTATATTGTATTTTACTTTTATATTGTATTTCATGCCAACCCTTTGTAACATACTATTACAAATAAATACATTCAATTCAAAATTCAAATAGCGTCTAGGCGACTTAGAGCTCAGACGCTATAAATGAAAATGATAATGCCGGCCTGGAGCCTCCCCTGGACTCACCTGGTCCATGGACAGCGAGCTGTCAGCCGCCGCGTTCCTCTCCTGGTTGGCGGCTGAGCGCTCCGACTTGCACGCCACATGGTAGTCGTTCTTGCTCTTGTTCACTTTGGTCAGCAGCTTGCACCACGGCTTCTGGGCCCGCTTGAATGCATCCTCCATCTCTTTCCTCTCCTTGATGTGCAGCACGGTCTAGAGAGAGAGAGGGAAATATTACTATATGAGTAGGAGAAAGAAATAAAGAGTTCACTTGGGTCAACAGTTTTATTAAACAAGTTAGATCAAGTTTTATTTACAAAATAATGACATAGAATATATACATACATAGATAATAAAATTAACAAAACAAAACTTGATCAAGGGCGGTGCTAATGCCAACGGCATTCTTTTCAACCCCTTTCGGTCTGCGTTCGGTCAATTATATCTGAATGAAAGTCATTTTTACAATAGTTATTTCGGGTGCCTCTATAGTCTATAGTCTCGCTGGGAGACGTTAAACAGATTCGGTACCAGCCATGTCAGGCAAAAAGACAATAACACAACTCATAGGACCCCTCAATAGGGTTGATGTTAGGAAAGTTGGGTAAATGTTACGTGAAAGAAGATTTCGGGTACCATGGTCAAATTCGCAAATAAATCAATGCTCTGTCAGAGTTGAGCACACGAGTCTCATCCCCACCCGCAAGGCTTAGCTGATGGTAGACCAAGACAAGCAATTAATTAATTGACTCACGATGTGGTGATTAAGTGATAATCAAGCTAGTACATCCCGAGGATATCACAGTAAGTATTATCATGCTTAAGAAACCCTGAGTCAGTATCAGTACGAATGATAAACTAATTAACTGACTAATTAATTAATATTACAAAGATTAGATAAAAGGGTATCAATAAAATGATAGAGACCTAACTGTGCGTATAGCCAATATGATAGAGACCTAACTGTGCGTATAGCCAATATGATAGAGACCTAACTGTGCGTATAGCCAACATGGAGCCGAATTATGAAACATGATTAAATATCAAGGATTTGTTAATCCAAGCCACTATCACTGAACAGCTGATATACATGCGGTGTGATTGGTTGAAATTCCCACGAGAGGGCGTGTTAAGGGATTAGTTAATCTAATCCTGTTTCATAATTCGGGAGTTAATGGATGCTCAATGTTCATATTCATACTGAACTAAAATTTCTGACACGCGCGTCGCGCATTCACTATACTCGGGTGCATCTCAACTGATTTGAATTTATGATGTGAGGTGCATTGGTTTTCATGAAAGTAGATATAGTACAATTTGTAATAAGTTGTAATTTTTAATTTGTAATAATTCGTACAATACATATTATCAGCTGTCCTGTGATGACCAGGCGCCGTCGATGGGAAAATGCTTTAGGGTGCTGCCAACCGGACTAAAATGGGATTTATAGAATCGCTCTCTTAGTACCTAACGAGTTTCTGTTTGTTTATCATTGTAATTATCAGTTAGTTATTGTTCTAGAAATGTGTACTGATTTTCACTGTGTGCGAGCTAGGGCTTGAAAAAGCTTCTTTTTTTTCCTTTTCGTCTGGGGATGCTGCACTATGAGGTGACACTTCGTCTCCAGACCACAGTAACCTTTCCATCAGACTCACTGTGAACACTGTCCTGATCTATTGAATCCTTGCACATCAAAGGCTCACTTAAGGTTCCTCTTAGTTATTACCGTCTTACTCCTTGCTCAAGCAGCCTCCATGGTAATAATAACACTCTTCAGTGGAAGGTAACCACCAGGTGAGGTTAATGCTCAAAGCATTTTCTACCACCTAACCTTCAGAGTCTTGTTACTATGTGGTCACAAACTCAAATTAATGAGGAACAATTCGTACACTGGGTGAGATTCGAACCAACGGATCCCTACGCTACCTGGATTACCAGACTAGCGCGTTAACCACTTAACTACCAGTGCACATGGTAAATAAATTAATAAAACTGCTCTGCTGACTTACCCACGGTTGTTTAATTTAGTGAATGTATCTTTCTGCCACTGTTTGTAGTACACATATGGCATTGTCCACCAGAGGATTTCGACAGCCGGGATGTGAACCCACAACCTTTGGATCTAGAGGCAGAGGCTTTTTTCCTTCACCACAAAGTGTAGTCACCGTGGCTGAATGGGTAGCGCGCGCTAAGCTTGTAAGCATGGTGATCTGGTTTCGAATCCCAGTGGAGTGATGGAGTCGGAATGTACTTAAGATGTTACACTAAACTTTACTCTATGCTAGAGCACTTACTTTATGATAAGTATCTTTCTGCCACTGTTTCACTGTCTGGATGACGTCATTGCACAGCTCATCTCTCACTCTCACATGCAGGTCGCACAGTCTGTCTGCCTCCACCAGGACCCCCTTCCAGGCCGCCTCCGTGGTGCCGTACTCCGGACCTGCCCGACACATGAGGAAGCAAGAAAATTAGAATAAATACATTCATTCTTGAAAGGAATCATGAAGCAGATGTGGACCCCAAGCACCTAGGTTTGAGAAAAGGCAAAGTAAAAGAAGAAGGATAATTAAAAGAAAATTAAGAAAACAGAACTAATATAGAACCACCTGTATTCCCACAAAAAAATCTTTCCTCTAAAGAACAATAGAAAAGTTTGTCAAGGGAAAAAACACAACTAAAAAAGCACAGTTAGGTTTCAGATTCACCCAGCCTGTTGAGAATATTTAGAATGTTGGATTCATTCCAGCAAAAAAGTTCAAAAGCCAAACTGGTGTTGCGAACACTTTCAAACTCTCTCCCTATTTTACATTTAAATATGCTCCGACACAATGACAGGTGTTCAAAACAAAACATTTAAGCATTTAAGACATTAAGTGACATTGAATGCTAATTTAGTTTGTAGACTTGACAGGGTAGGTCAGTAAAGCGAGTCAATTAAGTCTCAATACATTTCATAATGAACTGACACAATAGTAAGCCATACAGTATTCTTTTCATCTTTTTAATATTCCAATTTGATATTTAATTTATCTCCTTTTATTCATGTAAATGGAGCAAAGGTTATATCAATAGAATATATTATTTTACACCAACAAGTGCTGGTTATCAGTGGTTACATGGGGGTTTGAATTATAAGAATACGACTAGCAGGGAACCTACACACTGGGCTGATAGAAGTCTGCATTGAACATCAGTTATACTCTGTATTTCGTAAGAAGAAATTCGAATTTTCAAAATATTCTGACAAATAGCATGTGAGAAACAAAGATTTTTGGGAATATTTGCCAATAATAATAATAACACTTTTTAGTGGAAGGTAACCACCAGGCGAGGGTAATGCTAAAAGCATTTAATACCACCTAACCCTCAGAGTCCTATTATTATGTGGTCACAAACTCAAATTAATGAGGAAAAATGTATGCACTATGTGGGATTCGAACCAACGGATCCCTAAGCTACCTGGATCACCAGACTAGCGCCTTAACCATTTGGTCCCCCTCCTGTCCATATTTTGTAAACAAATCCCTTCTTCCCTTTCCGATTTCTTCTCACGAAATACAGAGTAGAGCCTGCTGTTACTTCATGCAGAAATTCAAGTTTAAACCCCAGGTGTTGATATTAAAAAGATACCTACAGCAATAATGGAATGAATGGGTAAATGTAAAAAATGTTCCTCTTTGATATGCCACAGCACAAACCACAACACTGAAAATAGCCGTCATGAATAAATAATGAAACCTTTAGTGGAAGGTAACCACTTGAACCACTGGGTCAAGGTAATGCTTCTACCACCTCCCCAGCTCAGAGTTATGTGGTCAGAGGAAAAGCCTCTTGAATTTCAATTTTGTGCAGAAAAAGCTCTGGAAGTACACGTCTTCTAATTATTCTCGTACTTTTCCAAGTTGTAGAAAATAGATGGATTCTAGTGGAGGCGCTGTGCAAGCTACCTCATATTTTTATTTTATTTGACGATGTGGTAACTGGTAACTAAAATAAAGGTAGATAATTAATGTATACCATTAATGATAGAATTGATTTCGGATGAATAAATTAATGTTAAAGAAGGTTTCCTCCCTGGGTTAGTAAGGAATAGCTTCAGTGTGTTATGTGTTGATTGATATTTTAGTATTGTAGGGCTGGATATTCTTGTAGCCACAGAAAGTAGATGGTGTTCCTGCATAAATAAGTAAATAGCCTGCAAGAAAATTAATGAGAAAGAGCATGAGCCACCCTGTAGATGTACAGCAGTAATGATGGTGTCTCCACCCAGTACAATTTATTTGAACATCAATACGACAATGATGCTTAAATCAAGAAGGTCATATTGGTTGATCTCATCGCTAGTCATTCATATGGCACACACGTTCTTGCACATGTGCATATATTAAATAATATTTATGTTTTGGATACGGGTGATGAGACGATGTTCTATCTTGAGGAGTTGCAGATAGATCCTTTGTATAAGTAATATATTGCGGAGTTGCAGATAGATCCTTTGTAGAAGTAATATATTGCGGAGTTGCAGATAGATCCTTTGTATAAGTAATATATTGCGGAGTTGCAGATAGATCATTTGTATAAGTAATATATTGCGGAGTTGCAGATAGATCCTTTGTAAAAGTAATATATATTGCGGAGTTGCAGATAGATCCTTTGTATAAGTAATAAATCTTGAGAGAACAGAACTTCGTCAGGGCGAAACTAGATGTCTGGTCAGGCTGAGTGGTCTTGGATCAGAAACCAACTGTTCTGTCCAGAAAGTTGATAATCATGCAAAAATTGAAATATTTACACTCGTACAAAAATGCTTTTCTAACTTTGAAAATTATCCTTGCCGCATTATACCATATCAACAACAATTTTATTGCTGTTGGGGTCGACTCTTCTTGTACGCATTGTCTTCTGTTAGAAATGTAGTCCATGGTGAGATAGGTGAGGTTGTGTTTTGATAAAGGGGCATGTTGTTCATTTATCTAACTAAGAGTGTTTCAATCTTGGTCTTTCTAGTAAGTTAAAAAAAAAGTTATGACTTTCTAGAAAGTCATGTCTTTCAAAATTATTATACAATCTATCTTTATTCGATAAGTTATGTACATGTTCAATCTATCTTTGGTGCACTTGGAAACAGAAATCGGATTTCAAAATGAGTCGATTCGAGAGAAAAAAAAAATCATCGATTCCACGAACCGCTCTCACATGTTGAATTTGTTCATACCGGCGGCGCAGCGATCGGAATGCACCTTTTCAGCCGGCCGGTTACTCAAAGTTCATTGAAACCATGTCACACCGGTGAGTCCGGTGACTCCACCAGACAATCCCCCGGGTGACGCAACCCTGTGCGATGTCGCCAAGGTAATTTCTCTTTGCCTTATCCATACGAGTCGCATGCAATGAGGAACTCGAGTCCTTTTATTGCGATTGATAAGTGATATATGTAATTCAGGTGTGTACACTGAACTCAATCAAGTGGCGTAATGTGCGGAGATATCTCTGTGTAGAGTGGAGATGTGACTGTTTCTACAAGTGTATGAGGAGCGTATGACTATTTTACAGATATTACTTTTTATATTTGTGTGGAGGACGTAAATACAAACGGTACCAGCCATATCACATATCAGGCTATAAGACAATAGCACCAATCATTGGCGCCCAAATCAGGGTTGGGGTTAGGAAGGCCATTCAGCTGTAAAATGTGGAGGTAAGAGTACCAGAACCAACCTCAACCATGAGGAAGAGGTTGAACAATGCCAACCCCAAGTAGGTTCGGGTAAAGGCAAAGTGTAAGAAAAAGAGTTGTGTTAAGATATGTATGGCTTTTATAGACATGTGTGTAGAGATATTTAAAAATGTGTAGATATTAGATTGTTTTATAGAGGAGAGGTGACGTGATCAAAGGTGTGCGGAGATACGAGTTATGAAGTTATGAGTCTTTACAAAGACGTTAACATTAGACGAGTGGTTATATGACTACAAAACGTCTCCTACAAGTTGAAATATTTCGAGTAGTTTGCAAGGAATGACCACAAAAAAGTTGCTCAAGAACTTGCAACACGTCTAGAAATATAAAAAGTATTGAAATCGGAGCAAACATTTTTTTTTTTTTACAAAAATATTTCCCATATCTTCGATAAGAATAGGCATACTTGGGGGGTCATAGACATGTTTATGTTCAGTAAAACCAAATGCTCACACTCATGTCCGCCACTACTCATGGTGGTTGTAGGGCACTGGTCTAACCACCTGTACCTGACCAGACATAACTCCATCAAGCATAAGTGACACACCGTATTATGTAGTGCCCCGTTCCTCGATGAAAGTTACAAGAGTAACACATGCATATCATGACCTGTGCATTTGATTCAAGTAATAATTTATTTGAATTATAAAAGTGAGAGTCAACTGCGACAAAGTTGATGATGCAGAAATGAGTTCTGTTCTGCTCATTTCATTCATCCGAGCTTTGCAATAACTTTCAGGACATGTCACATGTAGGGTATTGGAAATTACTGAGTCAAAACATTCAATTCAATTTCATGGTAATCAATTGATGTGTGTGGTATGTCAAACTATGAGAGCAGATGTTTGATAACGTAAAATCAACAACCATGATTGGTGTGATGAGTTTGGGTTGGGTCTCAACTAGCATAAAATTACATTATTACAGAACAGGATTTGGTGCGTCTTACTGAAGAACAAGCTAATACATAAGGCCTAATAAATGACTTGCTTGATACTGTCCTTTTTGTCGAATTATATGTAGAGAGGATAAATTCGAAACTGAACACTAGAAGTAGTATAACAGTTTTGCTAAACCTCAGCCGAGCCATCTGAGTTTCTTACTGATGCAATTTCAATTATTGGTCTTTAAAATAACCCTGTTTTCTCCTCATTTATTGCTCTCTTCAATAAATCATGTACCTCACCTGCTAAAAGTTAACAAAACAACAAAACATTTTTTCCTGCATTGTATTATCTGTAATTGTATTTTTCATAAATAAAGGTAGGAGGTGAAAAATTGTTATTTTTCCTAAATTAATCTCAAAGCTTTATTTTTCAAATGATGGTCAACTCCACTCAAAAATGGCTGTAAATTCTAAGTATAGAAAAGAAATTCCAACTTGATCGGAAAGTACAAACAGCGGTTTTTGCCCCCATTGGCCTCGCAAAACGGACCAAGCCTCTTTCTTTACCTTTTTTTCAAAGATTTTTTTTTTTTACTTTCTACTATCGATAAATAAATAGGCCTTAGACAGTGACATCTTGTTCCTCACCCTTCTCAATGAGCTCATTCCACTTCTTGTTCCAGCCCTTCAGACTCTTGGCGTATGCTTTCTCTATGTCTGCCCTCTCCTGAATCAGCACGATCAGGTCGTTGCATAGCTTGTAGCCGTCCTCTATCCGCTTGGTGGTCCTCTTGTAGTTGCCTGGCTCCCAGAAGGAGTCGGAGGAAGCGATGAGCATGTTCTCATCACTGTGATGTGACATGCTCCCTCCCTCACCTGGCCCTGGAGGGAGTGAAGTGCGCCGTCTGTGAACACGAACGAAAATGGGGTTTGTTTAGATTTTTTTGACGTTCAATATCAACGAAAAATCGTATTTATGATAAGAAAAAAGGTCGCTCGCCCGAAACGTAAACTTCTAAACAATCTAGAATGTAGAGACCGTAAACGAAAGTATAGCTACTTGCGGAAACTGATGAAAAATATGTACAATACAAGCACAAAAATAAGTTATTTCTTAAGATAGACAATGTAAGCCTTACGCATAACCATGCGTTTTTTAGATGGATGCATGAGAAATCTGGAAATTAGACAGTGCTTGAATTTTCAACCAAACTGACTCATTGACCCAGGCCATAGCATAAGACTTCGTAGTTTGACGAAATTTACCTGAGCACAGAGTTTTTCCTAAAATACCTCGTAGGAAGACCTTGGATTTATCACACAGCTATGCTGATAATAATGTTCTGCTTTGCTTACGTCGCAGTATTGGCTCCTCCACTTCAAGTGGCCTGAGCTCTCGATAGCTTTCTATAGTTTCCACTACCTTCTCAATCACCGACATTCTATACATTTTTTTCCACCACAAATTAATGCTACTTATACCTATTATTACATACTTAATCTTGTGAGAGCCAGCGTCGACAGCACGTTGAAAATACCAGTTCTCATTCAGTCACTGAAGTTAGGCAACGTCCAGTGAGGCTAGGACTTGGATGGATGACCATTCAAATTCAAACCCATTTCCCAGCACCACTCAATCTGGGTGAGGATAATTTGAGTAGCTCGTCTGTGAGTTTCTAGCGAATGGAGAATAAAACTTATGGACGCTAGGTTCAATCCATCTTAGGGAGCTTTTTCCGCCTCCTTACACAGATATTTCCTTAAATGTGCCTACACCTTCTTAATAATTCACGTTTAGCCAACACCTTCTCTTAAATATCTCAGGAGGAACTGTCAGAGTAAGCTCGCCCAAAACAAGCTCATACTTTGTTCAAACGTCAGTCATTAGCGCCAAACAAATGGGGCTCTCAAATATTCAACACTACAGTTGTTATTATTATTATTCTGCTTGATGAATGACTTAACAAGTGATTAGACTGATGATTAGTACAAGAGCGCTAATTAGTAGATGTGCTACAGCTAGCTCAGAGTCCTTAGAGTAGTCTTGTATTTTGGAGTCCGAGGTTCGATAAAAAATATCATCCTCGAATGACTTGGCTCTAGATAGAAATGTTGAGCAAAAAAAAAATGAAAAGTCGTTCCTTCAATTACAGGAGATTCCGTTGGATCACCGTGGTTAAGCAACGACGAGCTTGGACAGAAAATTAATTGATACTTGTCGTGGAGAGTTAATCTCACGGTGTCATAAGCATAAATACACAGTTGAAATCAAACTTTAAACGCAATAAAGTTACCTACACTTCAATCGAGTTTCAAGAGGTTTATCAAGTAAATTTACTCCAATTAAATTATTACTTCCGATAATATTTAAAATTATAAATTAAATCGGACGTATGTATTGTGTTCGTCTGTAAAATGCATTCCTTGCATCGGGCAAATCTCAGAACCTACTGAAGGGCTTTCATGTAGGCGTATTGCAGATGGTTAGTTGGTCACATTGACTCTAAATTCAATAACTTCGAACTAACGGATTTTGAAGATAATAACATTAATAACCATACGTTGGACCTCAAACTTTTTACTTGAACGCTTATATATCGTGAACCTCACACCCGATTTTGATGAAATTCTGTATGTATGTGCTTATTAGCGTAATATACATTTGTAATTATAATCCGATAATTTGGGCCAAAGTTTAAAAATAAAATCTTTTGTACAAAAAAGAATGTAGAAAAAACGAAATTTTACCATAAATACTTGAAGAAACTCGGTGAAAAACTAGGCGATTTGATAAAAACTCTCAGCATATAGCGATAAAGGAAAGTCGATAAAATTTTAATGGCAAGTGCATACAATGTGAACCATTCATGAGAAAGTATTGTGTCCATAATATGAAGTGTATTTCCGTGAATTCCATAACTCTGAAGTCAATGTTTGCATTATACACGGTGTAGCTACAGATAAGCTAGGTGTACTCCTGTCCCAATCAGTTATCACCTATGTGCTGATACTGATAAGGGACACTATCACGAGAGTGTCAAGTATAGGGTGCGTGTGCTGTTGTGTCGAGGTGGATTAAGAAGAATGGAATATTACCTAGAAACACCCAAAATATACAGCGACGCCGAAGGCTAGATGATACTTGACGTAACAGCACACATGGGTGTGTCAGGGCATGGCATTATGGGTCCCTTAAACTTGCCATATTTTAATTTTTAGTTCGTTAAAGTTATTTCTTTATAATTGAATTTATTGATGAAGATGAAAAGTATTTTTGTTTAATAAAGAAAAATCTTTCGAAAGTAAAAAAAAATAGAATTGCGTTTACGTCGACGTGACGGCATGATCTCTGAATCGGCTAGCGGCACTTTAAATTTTTGTGACCGACTGAGTATAGATCGAAAAAGCGGCGGATTCGAAACCTGCAATGATTTTTCGACGAGTTTGAGCAAAGATAAGGAATTTAGTTTTCACTAGGTATGCCCAGTCTGAGCAATATTAACATCAAAATTATTGTGATAAAGACAAAATATGATAACTTAATTTTAACTTAACAAGTTAACATTGTGAAAGTTTAGACCTCAGCCCCTCCAGGCAACGCTGTAAGCAATCGCAGTTGGCTTGAAAAATGTTTGATAATCGATATTGGATAATTTTATACCTTAGGAAATAAGGGATTTTCTTGTATGATAATGATAAAATGAGTAGTAAAATCTTCCTTTTACTTCCGAGAAATTTCTAATATTAAAAATCGGAAGTATTGTGTTCGTTTTTGTAAAAAATAATAATATTTTTTTGCTCCTATTTCAATTTTTTTTTTCTTTTTCTAAAAACACCAAGAAACGTAAATTTACCTGTTCCAAAGACACCTGACTATTAGCACTACTCGTCTATGCTAATGGCATGAGGACAATCTCCAACTCTTCAGATCTCAATATTATTAATATCATTGTAACGGGACGTCCGCAAGGATATCACACTGTGTCATTGATCCTGGGGACCATGGGAGACACTGGACCAGTGGCGATGGCCGGACGTGTATCTGTAATGATAATATCGCCTTACTTATACTGCCTGATTAGGACTAATGAGTCCCATTATTCCAGCAGTAAGCCCAAGACGTATTATTATGTGGTGTATAACTATAAAATCCCAAATGGGGTATACCTTGTCCTGTTCCAACTGGGTTTCGAACTTGCGACCTCTGGATTGCCAGCCAGACGTCTTGACCACTGAGCTACCGGGACATTTGTATGTACTTTCTTGATACAATATTTGGGATGAAACCTACATATCTGTGTGGAAACTTATCGCTACAACGATTCCCATCTGATCACTGAATCGAACTCAACAGACGCAAGGTCGATCCTGCCCAGTGGTTGGATATTGGTGACCGTGACTGTCTGAAGGTGCTGCCTGACACTCGTGAGGACTATTGAGGTGCTGATGATGGCTAAAAGTGGCAAGATTAATTTATCGAAGTTTCCGTTTGTGCAAAACGAGACACCCTCCCTATATTTGGTTTTTTAAGGTGACATATCAACTGCATGGTTAATATGGTTATACATCACAATGTGGAGGATTTTATTAGGGTCGTTTTTTCACAACATACCTACTCGCTAAATTGGAAATGTGGAACTTGACTTCTGATAAACTGAATGACAAAGAGACACAATAGTTGAATAGGTGGAGCTGGGATCATTAAAGTTAGGCAACTTCGAGCGTGGAGAATACCCCAGTGGTGTCGGTCATGTACGAATCTAGCAGAGAGAGAGGGGGGGGGGCTGCCTAAAATTGCTGTTATTCAGGTTTTGCCCCCAGGCAACAGGCGAGGTTAATGCTTAAAACATTTTCTACCACCTAAATAATTATCTGGTCATATACTCAAATAAATGAGTAAAATTCATACAATGGTTGGGATTGGAACCAATGGATCCCTACGCTACCTTCTAGATTAACAGACTAGCGCCTAAACCACTTAACCACATGACCACAAATGCACGGTGTGATAATAGCAGTCGAAACCTACCGTGTATTGCACACGTCGGGGCTAGTATAGCAAAATATTTGAAGACCTCCACTGGTCCATAGAACGGAGGAAACTTAAGGTAATGAGAGAACCGGGCAAGGTGAATAATACCAGACCCGTTCTATAATTCGGAGATGATTATGAACATAGCGGTACAGGAGATCTAGCCAAGGACTAAGACCAGGAAGGAGTTAGTCAAGGACATGACAAATCAGGATGATACTCGACACTTTTATGGTTCCTTATCATATTTTACTGCTAAACTAATTACAGTAATAACACACAATCCCCTTATTTCTCTGAAAAAATATGACATGGGTGTAATAATATCCTCAAAGAATTGGACACCTGTTGAATTTAAAATTTAACGGTGGAACTAAATAAATGCTAATGTCATTGCCATCGACGGATGACACCAGATTTGCTCAATCATTGCACGTGTGCACCTGACTCTCAGCCTGAAGGTCGCGGGTTCGACTGGGTCGTTCGATTCCAGGCTAATAATTTTTTTTTTAAGAAATCTTTCTTACTCTCAAAGAAAATATTTCAGAGCTCCAAAAGAAGACAAAGTTCCTTTCATTCTATACGTTCCTATTTGAGAAGTTCTTCCTGAGGTATCCTAAACATGCAGATTGAGTTCTGAAATATGAATCACGCATCAAGGATTGCATTGTCTTACACAGCAGCGTTATCTGCGCTATTGTTACTAAACAATGCTCGCGACCATATTATATTTTCATAGTCGGTAAGCACTAAACATAGATCTAACTGAATGAATGTAGAGTCTATTACTGACATATACGTATACGAGTCATAAACAGATTTAATAATAGTTATGATAATGAAAGTAGAAGACTCTTTCAACCAGCGGAGTTGCGATATCTGTGGTGCATTCAACATGTCTTGGAACATCAAGTTAAGCTACGTCGATGATCGATAGGACATACTGTATTGACGATTTTGATTTCGATTCCATCAGTGGTAATGACGACAATCAGTAGTCACCGTGGCCGAGTGGAGTAGAGAACTAGAATTGCATGCACAGTGATCTGGGTTCAATCTCCAGCGAGGTAGAATTTTTTCTACACTTAGATATTCGGTGTCCACTGTCGACTCATACCACGAGAGGGAAAATGAATAGCTAATTGAATGGATGGATAGACCGAATATTAGTGACCTTAGGCGTGATGAGAAATAATATGTTATCTGGGAAAAAATAATAATAATAATAATAATATCGCCTTATTTATACTGCCCGATTAAGACTATTAAAGTCCCATTATTCCAGCAGTAAGCCCAAGACATATTATTATGTGTTAAAAATCCCAAATGGGAGGATAACTTGTCATGTCCCGGCTGGGTTTCGAACCCACGACCTCTGGAATCTCTGGATTCACAGAGTGCCGCCTTTACCACTGAGCTACCGGGACAGACGTGTTAGGAACGTGATGCTGAGCTACCCACTAAAGTTGGTGACATAATAACAAAAAAAAACCACATACCATATCAATGATGGCAGTCCATGTTCTGCAGGTATTTCGAACCTCATCACGGTTGGTGATGACATGTGAGTAGATGTAGCTATAGGTAGTTTACCCAACAAATGGTATGTCAGAGAGGCGACTATAGAATAGGCAATAGGTGAGTTCGGTGCGAAGATTACCCGCACCTTTTTCGCACGTATGAATTCGGTGCCGCCGAAAAAAGGTGATGTATGAGTTCGGTGCGGTCCTAATGACTTATAAATTGATTGTTTTTTTTATAATGTACTCTGTTGCTTGTTAACAGTCATCCTGCTGTTATTAAGTTAGTAGATTATGTTGTAGACAGTTACATTCAGCAATGCTGTCCATTTCCTCCTTGAAGGCCATGCCTAGGGTTAATAGTAGGGTTAGGTAAAATACAATGAAGGCCATGCCTTGGGTTTATAGTAGGGTTAGGTAAAATACAATGAAGGCCATGCCTTGGGTTTATAGTAGGGTTAGATAAAATACAATGAAGGCCATGCCTTGGGTTTATAGTAGGGTTAGGTAAAATACAATGAAGGCCATGCCTTGGGTTTATAGTAGGGTTAGGTAAAATACAATGAAGGCCATGCCTTGGGTTTATAGTAGGGTTAGGTAAAATACAAGCAAGGCCATGCCTTGGTTTTATAGTAGGGTTAGGTAAAATACAATGAAGGCCATGCCTCGGTTTATTAATTGAAGGCCATGCCTATAAGGAAAAAAATACTATAATTACCTGATCATCAGGGCAAGTACCAGGGCACCGAATTCATACATGACCTTTTTTAGGCGGCACCGAATTCATACATGACCTTTTTTAGGCGGCACCGAACTCATACATTTTTTTATTTTCCGCACCGAACTCATACGTAGCCATAGAATATTATAATTATGAAGACCGACCTCAGTAGCTGGATCGATAAGGCGACGGACTTGCAACCTGGAGGTCGGTGTCCTAAGTTCAGCAAAGATCTAGTAAAGTGAGGAAACTAACACATCACAAAAGTGATAATCACAAATATGATAACTTTTAAACTTTTATTCCCGTTAGGTGAGTTCAAACTCGGAAAATTCCTACTACCCTGTGCATGTCTAACAAAACAGCGCCGAATACCAGTCTACAACCAAAGTTTAAAATTCATTTTGGCTTCAAAACTTTTCCCGTTTTAAAATCTGCAGCAATGTTCTTTGCAGATGGATGAGTCTGTGGGGAATTTCAATTTAAGAATTGAAAATTTTAACAAGCATTTCAAAATTCCCATTACCTACTTGTTTACCATCAGTTTCTGTACTTTGTTACACGAAATTCACACTAAAAGCTACACACGACTACCTACGTACATTGGGTGAACAGGGCCTCGTTCCTCACTTTCAAAATATCTAAATCTACCTTTTCACACCCAAATTTTTTTAAAAAGAAATTTGACGGTTGTAAGTGAGATATGGGGATTTTGAGAGTGAGAGGTCTTTCTGGAACGAGACGAGGTACAGCTGAACAATATGGTGGTAATGGATTTTTACTCCCATCCTGATTTATTGGCTTGGTAAAATATTTTTCTAATAAAATAAGCATAATATAAAGTTAGAGTCTCTCATTCTGATGTAGGTTTTCTATCTCACAGAATTCTCACTAAAATAGTTCTTTGTCCTTGTGTTTTCTGTCAATCGGATTTGTATTTTCATCAGGAGTATCGAGACTAATAACAGAAAAAAATAATAATACTCTTTGGTGGAAGGTAACAATCCAGACGAGGTTAATGCTCATAGCATTTTCTACCACCTAACCTTCAGAGTCTTATTATTATGTGCTTACATACACAAAGAAAGAACGAAAAATTCATGCATTGGGTGGAATTCGAACCAACGGATATCTACGCTGCCTGGATTACCAGACTAGATAGAACCTTAACCACTTGACTATCAATAAAAAGAGAAAATAATATTCCTAAAAAATTTAATACAACTGTGTGGACATTGTTCCAACACAATCTAGCACCATGCGTCCATGCACCTCAGTGAGACAAAGTTGAAATTCTTGAGACCTAAAATCAATCCATGTTAGGCACTCCTGAATTCCCCGACTCGAAATCGGAAATTCCTGTCAAATACCCGACTAAACAGTTATTGATACTATAGATAGTTTGAACCACAGTGGAATTTGTTTACTTAACTACCTAAATAGGTTAACTAAACAAGTACACCTACTGAGGTGGTTTAGCTTAGAATAGCTGTTGAATCAGGACCGTTCGGAGGCTAGAGAATTAAAGAGAAGAGAGAAAAAGGGTGCTTTTTTGGTTGCAAAACAATATCTAATATTAGATTTATTTTGTTTCTTAGACATTTTGACAGACATATTAAAAAAAGTGCTTTGTGAGTTTGAAAAAGAAGTCTGCAAAATATATTTTATAAATTGGAAAAATGTTCAAATAGTGTCTTATTTAATATTATTGATAGATAATTTATAATGATTTCAAAAATGAAAAAGGAAATCAAACATTAAAAACTAAAGTTTTTGTTTCAGCTGTTCTTCAGGTTGATTTCTCTATCTTTCTCAAAGGTGTATTACATTTCTTCATATTTGAGAAAATAATGTCTCACCTCTGATGGGCTAGAAGTGACACAGTATTTGCTTAGGTGCTGAGTTAACACGAGCGCACCGGATCCCTTAAAAACAACTGTAATGAAATTTAAGGACATAATTTTTTTTGTCGGATGGGCGGATTGAACCCGGGATCTTCCGCATGGGAAGCCAGTGCTCAATCACTTAGCTAATCACGCGCTCATATCAGTCGATCGATCATTCGTCTTGAGGCCGTCTTTTACCATTAGAAAACTGCCCCTGAGTCAAATCAGCAAAAATCAGGGCCGCCCTACATTTGAAGTGGAGATAACAGGGGACAAAACGCGGAGTGAAGATTAGACACTAGACAGGTATGTGGCAATTATGGCGAGGTGTGGGGTCATGGAGTGTTCTGGGGTCGGAAATCATGTTCCAACATGCACTGAATCTGAATGCACAGAGAGGTTTTGATAAAGTGATCGAGGTTCATTGGTCATTGGTCATTGGTAGTCAAGTGGTTAAGGCGCTAGTCAGGTAATCCAGGTAACCTGTCAAGCCTGGATTTATGAGAACAATTTTCAGATCAAATTTACCTCTCAATAAGGGAAAATAACCTTATTATAAGAGAAACCTGGATATGAGAGAGAAAAAGTACTCTTATATCCAGGTTTGACTGTATTACTAGTGTATGTATAATTGTATATGTATATTGTATATAATCATTTATACTATAACTATTCATGTTATCTTTATGACTAGGTATAACTAAAACTAGCACTATGTTATATTATCCTGACAACAAAAAACTATTTCTTAATGTTATGTTTATGACTAGGTATTACTAAAACTAGCACCATGTTATACTATCCTGACAACAAAAAACTATTTCTTAATGACCTATGATTATGACTTGGGAATGCAAATTTTATAGCCATCCCTACATTCCCTCCTGCCTATGAAACACCGGTGTATATTTTCATTATCTTTCACTTGGTCAGACTGAAGTGTCCCATTGTGCTCCATCAACTCGATATTGAACGCAAAATCAACTGCTGGGTATCTCTAACCATCGACCTTGACACTGTAGGCACCAGCGTAGGCAAGGGGGGATTATGTGGTTCAATTTATTATTTAGTAAGAAGAAGATCCTTCGGTTTTTGGCGAGGTCGGCGATAATCCAAATAAGGCCACTAAATCAACTATTATTATCAATAACATAGTATGCACGAACTTCTCTCAGAAGATCAAACAATTTTTCTTTCAATTTCTTCACTTTTCCCTGGTGAAAAACTAACCTCATTTTCCAGTCTCTCTTTTGAGATTTAACTCTCACCAAAAAAAATTACGGTCAAGATTCCTGAGGTATGTAAATACTTATCTACCCTACCCTACCCTAGTAGAGTTGGATCCCAGAACAAACTCCTATTCTGGAGGTTGGTAGTTCGAGTCTGAGGCATTGATAATTATAATAAGGCTGTAATACTGAGTGATTGTAACATCAATCTTGTGCTTACCACAAATATGTTGATAACCTAGTAAGTATCTATAATTTATTATGACATATGTACAATGCCAGGTCAGGTTTCATTTACTCATAAAAATTTCATATCAGAAGAAAGATACAAAAGAACACTAATCACTCAGAGATGGCTTGTCTTTGGATTGGAATACTATTATTCACTCAGTGTAAATTTTTACAAGGGTTGAAAAAAAGTATCTAAAATTATATGGTTGTTTTTTATTCACTGTCGAATAATTGGTATATGTACCCTAGCATTGCATAGGTTTTAATTGGTACATGTTCCCTAGTATGACATAAGTTTTAATTGGTATATGTTCCCTAGAATAGCACAGTATTATAGGTTTCAATTTTGAATTTTGAACTCATGCCAATAAAATCAATACAAACCCTATGAAGATGGCATCAGAATGAATAAAATTACTTCACAATGGGAAATCACCACATTGGCACATCTATGCCATCACTATCGGCACATGGATGAAACTTTGGCGCTGAATCCAACTGATGTAACACGGCCGCTATTACATGACCAGCAGGAACTCATGTGTAACTACTAGAACTAGAAGAATGTATAATGAACTAGATTGTGTGTGAACCAATTAAACATGCAGTCTGTTGTTCTCCGAGGAATTTCAGCAGCAAGTGTTTCTGTCTGGTCTTAAAGTCACTCTCCCCTCATGCCAGATTTACAATCCTTAATCCACACCCGGAAACTGTTCCTACTATACGAGTATGTATGTGTATGTAGTACCTCTCCTGTATAATGTGATAGTAAATCTGTCTGAAGAAAGGAAAGGTACCCCTGCACTGCTATAGTCAAGTGGTTAAGACGCTCGTCTGGTAATCCAGGTAGCGAGGGATCCGTTGGTTCGAATCCCACCCAGTGCATGAATTTTTCCTTATGACTTCGAGTATATTATGACCACATAATAATGAGAATAAGAAGGCTCAAAGGGTTAGGTGGTAGAAAAAGCTTTAAACATTCACCTCGCCTGGTGGTTACCTTTAGTATTATTATTATTACAGGTATCTTCCGACCTCCCCGTACATATTATTTTCTTTTTCTTTTTTAGCAAGTTTTTTCTGAATATTTTTCCTGTACCTGTCACCAATAAATTTTTGGTTTGAAGTAGTTGGTTATACAAGATGGAAGTTTTAACCTGCATTCAATTCATCTTCCACAGTAAATAACCTCACCCTGCCTGAGTGAGGACGTGCAATTTCTGCTACCTACGAATGAAATGTTCATTTAGAATTGATGTTCCAACAATTGATTTCCACCACGAGGCTAGAGTTTTATGCAAAAATTAATTTACGACAACTTGACAAACTATACTCAAAATATTATTATGAGAGAGAAAGAAAGAGGAGAGAAAGGGGAGAGAAAAAGAGAGGGTGGAAGAGAGAAGAAAGAAGGCAAAAACAAGGAGGATGGAGAGAGAAAAAGAGAGAGAGAAAGAGAGAAGGGAAGAAAAGAGAATGAGAGAGATATAAGAAAAAAGAAGAGCAATGGGAGAAAAAAAGAGAGGAGAGAGAAAGAAAAGAGACAAAGGAAAGAGAGAGGAAAAAGAAGAAGAGAAAATAAGGAAGAACGAGAGGGGAGAGAGAGAGAGTAGGGAGGAAGAGGAAATAGGAGAGAGGGAGATCGTGAATTATGAGCAATTAATTACTTAGTTTAGTGTTTATTAACTAGGCGTTTAATTGTTTCGCTTAATCGTGACTCGTGATGGTGCACACCACTTCACTTGCCAATATTACTACACTTCATTAACTCCACCAACACAGCTCCACATCCAGTGAAACAACTACACATAGTGTTTATTATTTACGCACCAACACACTATACTACGCACAGTGTGGAGAGTGCACTTTCCAGAACATAACCACTCTATTTCTATCGCCATTCATTGTTTATTATACGCACAACACACTATACTACGCACAGTGAGAGAGTGCACTTTCCAGAACATAACCACTCATATTTCTATGCCACTCATTGTTTATTAACGCACAAAACACTTTACCATGCACTGTGAGAGAATGCACTTTCCAGAACATCACAGATAGTCGAATAGTCTCAAGACCTCAGTAGCTTTGGGAAGGACTTGTACCTGGGGGACGAAGGCTCGGGTCCCAAGTTCAAATTTACTGTTAGAATACAAGTTCCTCAGGAGGTTATGAAATGTCCAGAAATTTTAACATCGGAGCAAAAAAATATTATTTTTTACAAAATCAAACACAATATTTCCGATTTCTAATATGTGTTAGAAATTATCGGAAGTAAAACTACCACCAGTCCAAAACACACCGACTATAAAGTACACAGAAATATTGTCAAGAATACTCTCATACAAATAATAAAAGAATCTGGACTTATCTGCAAATACGTCAGATAATATACATTGTAAGAAAATAATTTCTCAACTATGATCGCGGTAACATAACAATTACTTCTTGGTTGCCAGATAGAAAGAGCTAATGGCCCTCGGTATGGAATAGGGAATATCTATGTAATGTATCCAGCCTTCCTGGACAGAGCTAGGTATGTTATGTACCCATCCTGAGTAGACCGGAAGTCATCAACTACAGAGGTAGCAGGGAGGGGGTAACAGACATGGCTTTATTTGTTAACGTCGTGTTTTATTCGTGAAATGAGTTGATGTAGTTTTTTAGAACGGACGTCAGCAAGAGAGAGAGAAGGAGAGACACAGGGAGAGGGAGAGAAAGAGAGAGAGAGAGAGATAGAGGGAGAAAAAGAGGGAGAGAAAGAGGGAGAGATGGAGAGAGAGATAGCAGAGAGCACTTTCATGAAATATAATAAAATATAAAAAGAAGATATTTTCTGTGTGAATGAATAAGCAACTTTTAAATATATTCAAAGATCCACTTCTATAGGTAAATACATTATTTGTGGATCCCAAAATATGATAAACTTCAAAACAAATCACTTCGCAGTGTCAAAGCAAGATGTATCAAATCTTAGTGAGAATCTGCTATCTTGACTAATATCTTATAAGAAAAAATTGTACATCAGCGTGTAACAAAAAGATAAAATCGCACTCCTTACTCTGTGCTAATTTAATTTGCAAATTGACAAGAATCAGATGAGCGGCGTGGCGGTCACCGCAGTCGACTTCTAACTGGAAGTCCTCGGGTTCGATGGACTAGAACCTGTATGGAAGGACTACAAGACTCACAAGTTCAGATCTTGCTGCTGGCTACAGGTTGTTGAACCACATACCTCTCTCTTTCCTATACAGGGTGACGCCCAAGTGAGGAGCTCTAACTTTCAACTCAATGGAGATTATTGTATATTATAGCTTATTTTAATTTATTTTCTTCTTATTTATAAGAAAAAGTAGGTCAAATTTTCGAAGAATACAATACTTTACTTACTATAGGGCAAGGAAGTTAAAAATCAAATATTTTATTTTTATTACATAGTACCGGTAAAAGTATTTTGGGTTTTTTAATCAGATATAACTTCACTTGTTTTAATAAAGTTTCACCAAAAATAATAGAGCCTATCCTACTACTCTAATGCTAAAGGTATTAGTTCTTACCTGTAAGGTATGGAAAGTATTGTTTTCGTTTCTTTTTGATTTTTCTTTTTAATTGTCAGGCGAGTCATTCAATAGTTTACATTGAACACGAAATCAGTAGTATCTGGATCATTCGATTCTACGCTCTGTGACGTCTCTTAAATGGCGTTAGGACAAAGAGCAGTTTGGTTTTTTTCGGCCGACTTTTTGTTCACTAAATTCAATTTTTAAGTATTATTACGTGTGTATGCATAAAAAATAAAAATATAAGTTCTAGTCACCAACAGCAAAAAAGAGCTCCCGTCTCTTTTTCCTCCCTGTATACTCGGCTAATATACTTTGCAAGCACACACTCTTCCACATAATGGTATACCCAAACAACAAGCTATATAACTGTACATATATACTCGAGTACATAGCTCTGTATACACGCCAGGTTGCTGAATTTGAATGGGTGCAGAAATCAAGGTCACGGAGATATACTATCGTGGCTGTGTTCACTCAGGTGGTTTGGCAACTTCTATTAGGATGCCTGGCATTCTTAGGGAGATAGTTTAAAAGGTCACCGGTGTCAAATGCCGGTGGATGAGGTGACTTGAGAAACGCGAGAAGAAAGTGGTAAGGTGCGTGTGCAAAGATATGTATGTTACATTGAATGTGGGTTCCGCTTGCATTGTGAGTGACAAATTCGCCATTTAAAAGAATATGACAATCTGGAGATCGCGGGAGTACTTTCGGCTGTCCCGGTAGCTCAGTGGTACAGGCGGCACTCTGTGAATCCAGAGGTCATGGTTTCAAAACCCAAACGGGAAAGACAAATTATCCTCCCACTCTGGAACTTTTACCGCATAATAATGCGTCTTGGGCTTACTGCTGGAATAATGGGACTTTGAATAGTCCTATAAATCCCCCCAAAAACACCACTTCGTGGTTAAAAAAAGAAGAACGCCTCACTGAAAAGAATTATTATAATTAGCTAAAAATAAATGATATCAAATTGAGAACACCTTACCCCCTCTCTTTCTATATCTCTGCACTCCTCTCTGAATTTATTCCTCTTATGTTTATCTTTCTTTATCCTTTATAGGGGTCATCCCAAACTTGATTTCTCTTTAAATTTACTTGTTGCACGGCAATAAAAAATGGCGGTCGCGGTGTAATTTTCTCGATTCAAATCAAATAAGTTCAGAAAAATCATACTCCGACCGCCATTTTTTATTGCCGTGCAACAAGTAAATTTAAAGAGAAATCAAGTTTGGGATGACCCCTATAAAGGATAAAGAAAGATAAACATAAGAGGAATAAATTCAGAGAGGAGTGCAGAGATATAGAAAGAGAGGGGGTAAGGTGTTCTCAATTTGATATCATTTATTTTTAGCTAATTATAATAATTCTTTTCAGTGAGGCGTTCTTCTTTTTTTAACCACGAAGTGGTGTTTTTGGGGGGATATCAGTTCTTTTTGTACGAAAATATAGGTTCATACACTACTGAAACATTATGAATAGAAAAAGTAAATAAGCTGGGAAAATGTGAATGTACCAAGTTGTCTTTTTTTTAAGATATAGTTTTAGCAGTACGTATTTGATTTTTCTAAGGTCAATATGTATTTTGATCACATATTTGGCCCCCTGAGTCCCCAAAGTGAGTAAATAATAAATAAATTTGTAATGCAAGACCTTTTGATTCTATACTCCACATGATTATGTTTATCTTTCAATGCTAAATAGACCTCGAAGCCTCCTATGAGGGACATAAAATACCTGGATTTACAAATGCCAAAGAAATTAATTTGTAATCACCTTATCAAGGTGAGGTAATGAGTTCTCTCCTGTTGACCTTTTCTTACCCGAATTCTCTCCGACTTGTTACAGGGGTCACCACGAGTATCTCTCCCGGAAATAAGACCATGCTTTTTTACATTAGGTATTTAAGAATATGAAAACTATAAATTTATCATTTTTATATAAGAATTGGCCTTTTATAAGGAAATCTTTAAAATCTCTAACAAATGAAAAGCAATGCTTTCAGTGTATAGTAGAGTTAGGTAAAATACATAGAAGGCCATGCCTCAGGAATATATAGTAGGGTTAGGTAAATATATAGAAGGCCATGCCTTGGGTTTATCATAGGGTTAGGAAAAATACATAGAAGGCCATGCCTCAGTTCTATATCAATGATTCCTAGGTGTTTCGATTATAGTTTTTATGCTAGGCCTAAACTATTTAAGTATAAAATCAGGTAAAAATTCAAGCGACGCGCGACGCGACGGGAGACAATTTAGTGTTGATAAAACCATGAGCGGGAGAGAACTCTGTGGTGACGTCCCTTATCAATACCTCACGAGGTATGAGTGTACCCCGGACAAAATGGACAGAGAAAAAAAAACTTCCCTGAAGGGGATCGAACCCAAGTCATCGTGCGTGCAAGCCTAGTATGCTACCCACTTGGCCAAAGTCACTACTTTGTCACAACTTTTAGTGATTAGCATCGACATTATGAGAGCTAATTCATCATATTTTATCTCCATCCAACCATGATTGTCCAAAATCAATCTCGTAATGCCGCCACAGGTCATCGGCCAATTCTGCAACTACTAAAATTTTCCTCGCGAGGGTAATGGGGTCGTCATGAAGATCAAATATAAAGATCGGAAAAAAACAACGTTAAGCCGAAATCGAAAATATAGAGCTAAAATTTTTTGTCCCCGCCAGGATTCGAACCCATGCTGACTGGGTGGCAGGTCGAGCATGCTACCAATAAACAAAGTTATCTTCTAAAGTAACGGACGGAAAATGAACTAACTAAATAAATACTTGGAAACTTAAACATTAAAATTTTGCAGTGAGAGAGCGAGATCATCTCGAAAAATACATACTGGCCAAGATCTGACCACTAAGCTAAGGATTCGAAGGTACCTACCCGCCAAAGAAAATGAAAAGGCCACCAGGTGCCACCCAGTGGACCGGATGAAGGAATAAAATCAATAAATTTGGTATCTGCTCATCAAGATCTTTCATTTGATACCACTTAAGATTAGTATTATCCTTCGATTCCCGATTTGGGCTCCCAAAACCCGAGGCCGCCCAAATGGGCCGCCCGCTTATAATTTAGAATTTTTTTTTGGTCCGGGCTCATCTCCATTATAACTTGATCACTTTAGACACCTCACTTAATCTTCAGTGCCAAGTTAAAGACACGAAGTCGGGTCTCAAAGGATCCGTATGGAAAAAAAAAAAACAGAAAAAAAAAAACAAAATTATGAATCTTTTCATGTCTTTCACGATTGTTGGGGGGTCTCGAAAATAGGGTTTCCGTTGGCCTAGGAAGTCAAACAAGAAGTCAAATCAATTTATTTTTCGACGTAGAGTCCATTTCTGCAATAAAAATCGCAATTTTTGAAATTCATGTTGCACTTTTCGCTGGCTGAAAGTACATGAAATGCATGGGAACTATGTTTTCCGTAACCTTACACTCTGCCGGGCTGTCTCTTTCTTTGTATAGGCGTTCTTCACACCTCGGCCGAGGTGTTTGATAAGGCATGGAATTGAATCAGGAATTCAATTCCATTTCAAACGAAAGCAACAAGGGACATAACGTGTGCTTCAAATTGCGACCATCAGGCTCACAGCACGCTTCACAAGACGTGCTTCAGGCCACATTTGTTGCATGCCGCACGTCTGAAATCCTTGCAGTCTAATTAAAAGCACAGAGGTAGCCCGGGGGCTTGAATCCAATATGCGATGGGCGGGGCACTCAGCCAGGTGGAAACTAATCGTCTCATCAGAAACTAGACATACTTCACTTGAAATTAACTTACAAGAAGAGGAAAAGCCCTCCAAACCCGAATCTAACTTCACGAATAAAGGGTACAAGTACTGCTAATATCATGTAAAGGGTGCAAGTATTACTGCTAATATCATGTAAAGGGTGCAAGTACTGCTAATATCATGTAAAGGGTGCAAGTACTGCTAATATCATGTAAAGGGTGCAAGTACTGCTAATATCATGTAAAGGGTACAAGTACTGCTAATATCATGTAAAGGGTGCAAGTACTGCTAATATCATGTAAGGGTGCAAGTACTGCTAATATCATGTAAAGGGTGCAAGTACTGCTAATATCATGTAAAGGGTGCAAGTACTGCTAATATCATGTAAAGGGTGCAAGTACTGCTAATATCATCATGTGCTTTTAATTAACAAGTCACCAAAGATTCCATTTGAGTGGTAAAAAGTCCGTCCAAGAAAAATCTGATCTTTTGTATACCTGTGAACAATAAGACACTGGGCCGTATTCATAAAAAGCAGCAAAACCTTTTCCTTGCAAAATTCAAAGTAATTGCTTCAGTCGGTATTCATAAAGTTTTGAGAGCAATTGCTTTTCCTTAAAAGCAAAAGGTTTTCCTTCTTTAGAACTAAATGGTTCTTGGCTATTCATAAAGCTGGCCGTTTCCTTTTATGAATAGCTCCTCTAATGAGCAATTGCTTCTAAGCCAAAGCAAATGCTTGATAGCAAAAGAAAATGGTTATGAATAGGAAAAAGAACAGGTCTCTCAGACCTTTTCCTTTTGCTCGAAAGCAATTGCTTCTTTTTTATAAATACGGCCCACTGTGACAGACGATGAATGGGCGAGTTGTAAAAAAAAGCAGTTGATTTGTTGGAAGCCCAACACCTCTGACCCTTTCTAAAATGTTTCTTCGTTCTTGGGAACTTTCAAGCAGGTATACTGTTGGGATGAAAGTGAAAAATTGTAGTCCCATAAATCAGTGAGTCAAACAGAGAGAGAGGGGGGGGGGGAGAGAGAGGGAGAGGGAGGGAGAAAGACGGAGACAGAGAGAGAGAGAGAGAGATAGAGAAAGAGGGGGAGAGAGGGAGAAGGGGGAGAGAGGGAGTGGGGGGGAGAGCGAGAGAGCGAGAGAGGGGGGGAGAGAGAGGGGAGGAGAGGTATGGAAGAGGAGAGGGAGAGATGAGTGAAAAACGATTCCTTACATACCTACTTTTACATAAGGATTGAAAAAGAATGAGAGAAAGTAAAAATAGAGAGAGAGAAAGTGGATGAGAAGGAGAATAATATCAAGAAAGTTTTAGATGAGAGAGGGAGAGAGGAGATATTGAGAAGCGTTTGCATACGTAACAAGGAAACTGAATTAGCGATGTAAGCGAAAGGTCGGGGATTAATTTAAAGGCAAGAGGCGAAGATTAAGGCATCAAGAGAATTAAGGGATAAGAATTAAGGCATCAGGAGAATTAAGGGATATTACTGACGGGTATGCAGTATGCACATCCATGATATCGTACCCTCGAGTTTAATACTAAGCTGAGGTATCCAAAACCTTATTTCTCATGAGAAATGCGAGACATGAAAAACTAGGCTGACTTTAGTGACCCTAGAAAAACTAGAGTGAGTATGACCTATTAAACAAATTCAAGTTTTACTTACAAATTAGTTATTATACATTAACAAATATACAACGGCATTTTTTACCAAAGTCCATATTCATAGTTCATATAACTACTTTTGCAGAGTGAGAGTTTTCATTGAAAGTTGGTTTCAAGTTTTAAAATGTCTCGAGGTTTTCAAACAGCTCTAAACAGTTGGTCCCACATCACTGGTCCTGTGTTCCTTCTCACAGGATACAACCCACACCAACACTATGCTATGGTAATAACTCCGTGTCCGTGAGTGAGGCATGAGGCACAGATACTTTATCAGGGTGGTGAGAGGATTATATGGACCCCCAGATGAGAGGATTATATGTCGTGGCTTCTTTCATGTTAATTGATTCTATTTGCTTTTGAGGTTCCGATTTGGCATACTCAGGACGGCGCGGCGGTTTTACCCTCCTTTCGCTGTGACTCTGCTATGATTCAATTGTACACAGATTGATAATACAGAATGCCTGAATGCAATGAGATGCTGTGAAGTGCCTTACACTGAAACATTCTCAAAAATCTTTTCAACAGAAAGCAACAAGAGGCAACATGTAGCACAGTTTGGAAATGCTGTGTCTGGGGTGGAGAGCACTATGCTCTCACGTTGTTGTGAATGTGCTGGTCAGACTAATATTGAATTGGAGCGAGCTCCTGATAGCTGAAATCCATTGAGATAATTGAGTTTTTCACATTTTATTCCTGATCAGAATCATATTAATGGAAACGTGCTATTTTTATAATGATTATATCTTCAGTGGCAGGTAACCACCAGGCGAGGTTAATGCTTAAAGCATTTTGTACCACCTAACCCTCAGAGTCTTACTATGTGGTCATATACTCAAATAAATGAGAAAAATTCATGCATTGGGTAGGATTCGAACCAACCGACCAGCACTAGACTAGCACCACTACCAATGCACGGTGTGACTTGTTCTAGACGCAAGAGTGAAATTACCTGAATCAATTGTGTTAAAGCTTAAATGGGGGGAGCTTTATATTTTTGTATATTTAGAAAACTTTAGATTAATCACGTAATTTCAAAATCAATGCAGTTTTTCAATGCCCGTGAGTGTGGAAAGAATAGATATAAGACTTTCCTCGTGAAGGTGTGCAATTATAGGATTTAAATCAAACATGCCAGGCATGCATGGACACATTGGACACTGACTGGATAACGAATAAAATAATATTTATAGGTAATTTTATTTATTTCATTTTACGTGACAAAATGATGAAAAATGTAAGTAGGTATATTGTTCGGGATCCGAAATCCCAGGAACTTCGCCTGCTCACCAGACCAACCGGCGGCGGCGCCCCTAGACCACTCAACTGAGACATCCTCAACTTTCTTTCACACTGAGGATCATACAGAGGTATAATACTATCCAGATGTAGATTTATGATGGTATGCACAATCGCGCATTACCAATAGAGAGGACGGCCCGTCATATGCAAATAGCAAGTCACTCCGACGGTTTTGCATTTTATGCAAAGTTGAGTAAGTTGTCAAGCATCAAGTAGAAAGTTCGTGGGAGCGTTGTTCTACCTAATTATAGTTACCTATCTCGTTTAGTTTAAGTATGAGATACTTCCGAGTTTCCAATGGTGTCTCAAGAAATATTTTTAAAATAATCCTTTTTACGTATGAGCAGAAAAAATAAATCAGATATGCTTAGAATTTGGGATCAAAGTGACAAGGTATGTATAAATAAATGGTATCAGAGATAAGGAAGAGGTCCTTCATTACATAACAGAGGTTAGACGAGAATTATTTTAAATTCCTTTTAGAGCTACAAGTGTTTGATAATATGTGAGGCGAGCCGTACCTAAACCATGTTCCTGTTTAACATATGAGTAATGTGACCCAGTTCCTCTATCCTACAACCCGTTTCTCATTCCTACGAAAGGTTTCTTATTTAAAAACACCTTTTACAAGAAGTTGATCTTTCAGTGGTAATCCAGAGATCGCGGGTTCGAAACCCAGCCGGAACATAATATCAAGTTATCCTTCCATTTGGGATTTGACCACATCATAATACGTCTTCGGCTCACTGCTGGAATAATTAGTCCTAGTCAGGCAGTATAAATAAGGTGATATTTATTGTTAGATTATTGTAATTATTAACATCTCTTATAACGATGAAATACCAAAAAAGTCATAGTAAAAAAACGCCCGAGTACAATTTATCATGTACCTATAGATATAGTTTCTCTTTTTTATGAATGCCCAAAGGCCAGGTCTATTTTATAAAAGAAACATTAAGAAACAAAATATGAAAGTGGGTATGGACTATGGTATGGATTTATTGAAAACTACAAGACGACAAAAAGATTATTTTTCTCATTTTATTCTAGAGAAAAACATAGCTGGCTGAAGATGTTCCATAATCCAATCAGTTTACAGTTAGGCCAGCTGTGAAGACGTTGGAGATACCCGCTATGACGTCACAGTATATTCGAGATGCATTAATGCAATATTCCTGGACGTGACTCAATAGACTCGATGCACTGCTGCCAATGCAGTTCTGATAGTGCAACAAGATATGTGTATGCACTATGCATATTCAGAGGAAAACCCAAGCAGAACTGACAAGGCCAATGTCAAACCCCGACCAGCGCAGCGTCTGTCATACGAGACAATGGTACATGTGAAATACACTGCAGTGTAATACCACTACATAGTACATACCTCCGTGGCTCAGTAGTTAAGAGCATTGGTTACTGACCCTGAGGTTGTGGGTTCGCATCCCGGCCGGAGAGAAAAATTCCGACCGAGTTTTTTAAGGTAAATTGCCCGGAAGTAATGCAAAAACGGTTCCGGGGACAATTTCTTTTAAAATGAAAAAGTGAATAAACATATTACACATGAGTGTAATGTATGTTGTAGAGATTATAGTAGAGTACGCGAGTATCAGTGGTAAGATACTTGCTTGCCATGCGGAAGGTCCGGGTTCGAACCCCAGAGCCTACAAAAAAAGGGTGTGCAACACGAGCATACCTTCCGGTTCGCTCGTGTTGAACCAGCATCTAAAATGGGAAGTATTGTGTCACATGTCGCTTATCAGAGGGGATGCATGCCATGGGATGGGCAGGCTACAACTCAGACCAGAAGCGTCTACAAAAGCTGCTGCTTCATGGCTTTAACAAAATAAGAATGGCTGTGAAAAGACTCATTTTCAAGTAAATAAAAATGTCCTATGGATTGTAATAGAAGTGCCTCCCAAGGATTATTGGAATTAACAAGGTGGAAAATTACAAATATGCTAATTTTCTTATAATCATAAAAATACACAGTTCTACGTTTCTATACAATTGCCGATAGCAAATCCTTGCTTGCATGTCAAACGACCTAGCTATCGATGGACCCGACTTACTCACTTTAGGGGTCAAAATTCAGGGTTAGGTTATTTTTCTCAAGGTCAAGCTGAGAAGAAGGCGTGAGTAAGATTTGTTCACAAGCACACAATTTATATTACGAAACTCCAAACTGCCACTGTTCACTCAGTAGGGAGGCTTGAAAATTTCAAACATCGCCTTAAAAGGTTCGACCGAATTGGCAATAAATTCTCACTGATATGAGATAACCAATAGATTTCCAATCAATTTTAATTATTATCAAAATATCGACATGCTGAATTTTCCATTTTCAGGAGTAGTGAAAAAACAAGCAATATTTCATCTCAATTTCCTTCTTCCTCTCTTTCAAACACTCATAGTTTAAAGAATCAACCCAAAATGTAACATGTTCTCATCAAAATTTATGAATTCACTGATTATAAACCAGAGAGTGGGCACACCACTCAAACCTCAACACACCCCGCCCACAACCATTTGGATTATGTATGTTATGTATGAACCTGTGGCTGGAGATTTCCTCATGCCAAGCTCGAGTCTCTGAGAGGCCTAATCTCTGTGCCTATCATTATAATAATAACTTCTGTTGGCCATGTGATATGATGTCATTATGATAGTAATTATTCTAATTATTATTGCTATGACACAATGGTTCTGCCTAAACATAGATGGTGCTTTACATCATGGGCAGATAAAGTTGAATGAGACCAGAGACTCCACAGAGAGCTAAATAAGGAAAGTTTCAGTATTTGTAGGCTAGGTCGTTGTGATAAATAAATGCCTGTTTAGCCGAATAGGAATACTATTATATTATATGCAACACAAAAGTGTAACCTCTTATTCAATAATCTAGTTTAGGATAAGTTTGGACTAGGTAATCGTTGACTTAAAAAGAAAACTATCACTGTGGGAGGACTTGAGTGAAAGAAATAAATAAAATAGAATTCATTGGAGGGTGGTAGGGAAGTGACTTGGGGAGATACCTTCTAGCGGTGGATAGTGGTCAGTATGGAATATAGCTCAAATCCTATTATTTTTTTATACAGGGTGGGGCAAAAGTCTGGAAACCCCTGAATAACTTTCAAATGGCTTCTTCGGTAAACTTAAAATTTTGTACGGTAAACCGGGCTAGTAAGACCTTCTTTTAGAGTGGGGTCGATTATTGTTACCGGCCCCCATATCGGGGCCAGGGGGGCCAACTTCATTTTTTTTAAATACGAACCCCCACTTTGCGATACATTTTTGGAAAGGTCTTCAAATAAGAAATACATTGGTGCAAATTTTATTTTTTTAGTATTATTTGTTTGCAAATGGCGTCCAACTTTGTGTATGCAGTAAAGTCTGGAAACCCCTGAATATCTTTCGAAAGGACTTTCTCAGTAAATTTAAAAATTTGTCGGTAATCCTTGGTAATTAGACCTTATATTAGAATTGGACCGATTTTTTTTTACTGGCCCCCATGTCGGGGCCAGGGAGGTCAGCTTCATTTTTTTAAATACGAAACCCCACCTTGCGATACATTTTTGGAAAGGTCTAATTACCCCGACTTACCGTGCACAATTTTAAATTAACTGAGAAAGCCCTTTCAAAAGATATTCAGGGGTTTCCAGACTTTACTGCATACACAAAGTTGGACGCCATTTGCAAACAGTTTAATATTAAAAAAATAAAATTTGCACCAATATATTGCTTATTTGAAGACCTTTCCAAAAATGTATCGCAATGTGGGGGTTCGTCTTTAAAAAAATGAAGTTGGCCCCCCTGGCCCCGATATGGGGGCCGGTAACAATAATCGACTCCACTCTAACCGAAGAAGGCATTCGAAAGTTATTCAGGGGTTTCCAGACTTTTGCCCCACCCTGTATAGAAAATCTTCGTAAATTGTATGCATGCCTATCTTACGGAATTATACTATAGAGTTAGACTCTAATTTCAGCCACAGATAAGTTAAATTTCGCAGTAAAAATTCTTAGGACACACTCCATTTAGAACATTAGAATTTGCAAATGCACCAGCACCTCACTATATAACTCTCAGCATGTTTACAACATGAGCAATATCATATCTGTGTTTCAAATGACCACATGGCCCCTGTTTACACTTGAAAACCATAGCCCAGTGAGTGCTAATCTTGCATGGTTCTGTGTATTGGCTATTTTCAACTAAAAAAAAAAACAAACTTTACTCTTGTAAATATCAATAATATTTAGAATATGATTCAATCAATTGTAATAAATTCTTTTCATACTTATGAAACTAACAAAAATGAAAACGTTTTAATACAGCAGACAATACTTGCAATTCTAATTCAAAACATTAAACACATAATCATTTCAATAGTGCATTTTACTATTTCAAACAAAAAAAATGTTATGTATGTACTTCAAACATTAATTAATTGAATAATGGTTTCAGTATTGTTCCAATTATTATAAAGAAACCACTGTCCAACAGAACAGAACAAACAACTTAGCTTGACTCAGTCCTCTGTACTGTCTATACACGACTTATCAATACGTGTCTAGTTGTCTAGTTTCAACTTGATATGACTGGGGCCTGGGCATTGTTAAGTCTATTGAGATGTATGCATGCAGAATATGCAGATTCACAAGAATTGCAGTAGGGAACCAAGGCCAGAGGATCATCTTCTCAGTTAACAAACAACACCTTAACAAGTTAACCGCCATGAGACTCCATTTGGGATCTCATCCATTATCACCACCAGGCCAAGGCATATTTTGGGTGTCTGCACCACCAGGCCATGGACATTTTCCTCAAGATTTTTCTTTGCAATTTCACACATGGCTTTTTGTATAGATTTGAAATGGATTCTTATTAATTTTGCCTCTGAAAAGTCTGATCTCATGGCCTAGTGGTGGTGCAGTCTTGTTTTCTGAGTACCCAAAAGGTATCCCAAATTGTAAATTTTTGACAATGAGATCCCATTTGGTATCTCATGTTTTGAATTCTTGACAGTAAAAAAAGACAAAAGACAAATTTATTGTAATACAAATGGAAATTATCAATTTCCCCTTTTTAACATGAATTTTTGGATTTGTATTTTCGGAAAGGTTGTGATGTTTTCTATCACATCATAGCAAAAAAAAAGGAACAAAAAATGAGATACCATACGAGAGCACATCTTGCTTGAAGCAACTAAGTGCTGAGTCCCCATGTGGAGTCTCAATACTCAAGTTTAGCCATAGTCTTGAGATACCAAATGGAGTCTCATAGCCTGGTGGTGCAGACCATGATTTTTGGCGTGGCGGTTAACGTGTTAATAACAAACAGCACCTAACCAGTAGAATTCTAAGGACGAGTCTAGTCATTTTCTCCCAAAAGCGGGAGCGTTTGAAACATTGAAACACCATTTACATTTTGTTGTTGTAGCAGCGACTGACTATCGCCACAGATGATAAATACTTTGCCTCATTTCCCTGAGGCAATATCCACAATTCCACATGTTAGCCGGCAGAATTCATCGAACCAACAGGTTCATGTATAGAATGGAAATTGTCAGAAATCTGAATTCTGTATGTCTGTGGTTTCATTGTGTTCTTACGTCACCACTTAAGAGGGTAGCTCAACACTACGAAACTCCAAATTTCATCACATTCCACCAAATCCATAATATTATTATTTCTCGCACTGCCGCCACGCATAGATCCCCCGGACATCCCATCAAGGTATGAGTGTCCCCGGACATTCAAGTAGAGAGCAGAAAATGTCTGCACTGCTGGGAATCGAACCCAGGTCACCGAGTGCAAGCCAGTGCGCTACTTCACTCGACCATGGTGACTAGATCAGAATGACATAATGCCCAGACGAGTGAGAAATGAGAAACCCTCAACTTTTCCATACATCATGACGTGTATGACATAGATCCAACCACTGATGAAGATTATTCAAATTGTTTGCTTGTTTTTCTGATTATGTAAGCAGATAAGTGAAGTAACACTATCAGAATGGCACACATTTTGTTTAGAAAATAAGAACTGCTGCAACATTGCTGGAACACACAAACACACACTTTATGTTATTGAATTAGCGACAGAAAGCGCTATTCATTTACACAGACTAACATGGTCATCATCATCATCATCATCATCGATTCTGACATGATGAGTGTTTCTATGAGCAGTGTCTTTCACACATGCATGACAGATGGGTTCTATGTGATGACTCTAACAAGACAGACGGTCTCGTCCAATATGAATGGAGCGGACACGTTCCACATCTTTATTCTGTACGGGATGCCCCCGACGTCTGAGATAATATCAGTATGGATCACGTCAACCTGATTTACATAACAGTTAAAATTTAGTGTGCTACACTGACAGACATAATATTATGTATGTGAATGGCAGAGAACTGGAAATTGTCTCGATGAGACAGACAGTTTTGGAAAAACCCCAATTTCTTCAAAGATTTACCATCTGAGTAAAACGGTACATGGTAGATCCATCTCAAATCAGGACGTTAAAACCAAATAGAATCAACTAGTCACAATAGATTTAATTAGGTCGCAGTGTTCATTGTAAGGGGTTTCACTCAAAACAATACAGCGACAAATAATAAAACGGTATAAATTGAAGTGAAAAAAATGGGACCATCTACAATATGTTTCCAAAATTTCGTTAAACTCCGTAACAGACCGACAGACCCAAAATCAAAGTTGCTCAGGAGGTTATGAAAATTTCGAGCTTATTTGCTATTACATCAGCAGGTAATAGTTCTGAATACCCATACCATCAACTAACCTAATTTAATCAGTATAGACACCCTGTATATGTGTATATTCAGATTTCAGCCAGACATGACGAGATGAAGACAAGCTAGCTGTTGCATAATGGCTCTGTTCCGTTCAGTAAGAAACGACAAAGGCCTGCATGACACCTACGCCCATTCCTTGTTTTTCTATTTACCTCAAGTGTTTCCTTTGGAATAAATACGACGCAACTTTTTTATGGATTGTGATAGAAAACCAACGGTGGGGATATAAATTGAACAGGATGAAAACGTGAAAGTCAAGCCACCACTAGCCTACAGATGATTTTTTTATTTATTTTATTACATTTATTTGATTTTTTTATTCAACGTCGCTTTCAACTGCATGGTTATATGGGTTTACATTCTATTGGCTAGAATCTCACAAACCATACAGCTACTAAAATTAACCTCACCCAGCCTGAGTGAGGACGAAAATTTGAATGGTCACCCATCCAAGGCCTAGCCTCACTGGACTTGAGTGACTGAATGAGAACTGGTATATTTAACGTGCCGTCGACGCTGGCAATTTTTACTTTCCGTATCCTATATTAGACTTTCCAGTGGCGGCTCGTCGGGTGAAGACACTGAAGACATTTTCACCTAATTTTGAACAGTGAAAACACTACTCATAATCCCTTGAACATGGCACAATTGATCCAACTCAAAGAAAAAAAAAAAAAAAAAAAAAAAAAAGAGTAAGCTTTGTGTAAAATAGATCAATGCTGCTTAACATTTCATGTTACTTTCCAAGGAGAACACCAAATGTGAAGACAATTCGAAATTGTCTTCAGTTGTCCTTGAACCAACCAATCAGAGTTCAGTATTTCCAAGTAGGTATCATGAAATATTAGGCAAGAACTATATCTATGTAATATGCTACTGAGGACAATCTTCAGTTGTATTCAGTTTACATTATCTACACGACCTTATACGAAATGTCACGAAGCCACATACCATGTGCGATGTCATGTGTTTTTGATATTAACATTGTTGCCAGTAGCATTATGCCAGACCTAGGAAACCAGTCAATGATTTAGCCTCCCATATCTAGCACAATCTTGTAATATTAAAATAATAATAATAATAATAATAACGTAGGCGTTAGGAAAGCAGGATTTTGTGTCAGGAATTTTGGATATTATTTCTCATTTTTTGGGTTCTAGTTTTGTACATAGTTCCTAAACGATAGCCGATACCAATAAATTTTAACTATTTATGTATCTTGTCAACTATAGTCTTAAAAAGGACATCTCGATTGAAGTCAAGTCTCGGAAATAATTATTTAATGTAGGTACCGAAATTAAGCCAAATAAGATAATCTGGTATCTAGTTCCAAGAAGTTTTAAAATAGGGACAATGGTGGTCCTGTTTAAGATCCTGACTATGGAACCACTTTAAAAAAAATCATGAAATTAGACGTGCTGAAATGAAATTCTCAAGAGAAAATTCTGTTCAGGCGGTATTATTTTTTTAAATAAATAAATACGTCTTACATGATTTGAGGGATTTCTTTAAATTTAAAATATAGCTCTTGAAGTTTGTAGAAATTTAGCTATGAAATTAACTTGGCAACATTGTATCTCTTATCTTTAGAATGTAAACAAAACTTTTTAAATTTTATTAAATTATTTTCAAATCTTTTCAACGGTAATCAAGTGACTTTTAATCGGTGTAACTAGTTAATAAAGTTATTTCCTAGTATTTGATACAGGATAGAAACATTATTCCTACCTGATCTGGACCTGTGCTTTTCATAATAAGTTGAATATGAAGTAGCTATGTACTTCTTTCAGTGTCAGAAATAACATTATAATTATGCAGGTTGCAGGTAGCTAAGCACACAGCTTCCAGTGAAGTAAGTACTTAAAATTATAAGGCAATATCTGTGTTTTTCTTAAATAGTCATACATCAATGGTAACACAAATTTAAGCTGATTTTATATTTGTAGTAAGTATGTTTTCTTTGATTTATTTTGTAATCGGGTGGTGGATTTTCTTCCAGTTTTGGATTGTAATTTTTAGTCTTCAACTAACTTTCTTTCCTTCCCAGTTCTAACTACTGAGGTATAATCCTAATATTTTTATTTTAATTCCTTTTTACCAACTTTTAGTTAATATTTTTTATTAAGATGAATAAATATTTTTTATTAAGATGAATAATTAATAACAATATTTCAAAGAAACAATGAGATTCCCACAAAATCATGGGGTTCAAACATTAAAAGTAACCCTATTCAGATTAAGAAGTAATGAGGATAAGAAAGATATTATGATTACTGGATGTCCAATTTCTCCAATTACTATAACCACCACTAAAAAAGTAAAGCAAATGCCTGCCCCACAGCCATACAGTTCAAGCCTGATTGGCTTATGAAAAATGAATGGCTGTGTACCAGCTCAAGTGTTGACAAATTGTTCTGCTGGCCTTGTTTATTTATTAAGTACCAAGTGTTCTCCAAAAAAAGTACCTATAAAAACTTATATGATGCAAAACTGGTATGAGAGAAAATCATGCTCTGCAGGGAAACAGCCATAACTTACAATGGGCTGTGTTTATGAGACCATAAGAACTAAGATCTGATAAATTAATAATTTTATTTTTTCAATACTTCTGGGTATAATTTGTCTTCACCTAGTCTTGAAGTCAGGAGCCGCCACTGGAGGAAAGTATAAATAAAAATGAGAACTTTACTTTCCTTATCCCATATTAGGAAGGAAAGTAATATAAGTAAACAGAAGAATTGTATTTATAAACTCTATGACCTCTATAAGGTCAAAGTTTCTAACACCTACTTTTTCTTTTCATTCCCAGACCCCAGTCCAGCTGTCGGAACTTTGGCCAACTTGAACTTCCACTGCAGTCCACATCAATGAGGATGTGCCCATATATGAGAGACAGAGAGAGGGGGGGATGTGCCCATATATGAGAGACAGAGAGGGGGGGGGGATGTGCCCATATATGAGTGAGTGAGAGAGACAGAGAGGAGAGACCACAAGGAGAGAACCGGTTGCAGATACCTTCCTCTCGAGGAGAAACAAATCTGATAATTCCGTTTTACTCATTTGTTTATGGCCCTCTTTCGTACTGCAAGGTTTAGCATGCCGACCTTCGTGGCTCAGTGGTTAAGAGCATTGGTTACTGACCCGTAGGTTGTGGGTTCAAATTCCGGGCGGAGCGGAAAATTCTGAACGAGTTTATCAGTTTACATCAAAAACTTATCTTGGACATAGAAACACTCTGTATATTGGTAATCGGTGATAATATGTACATGAATTCGGATATCGGGTCCCTGACATTGCCCATATTTTTCATTCATTTTAGAATCCGACTACATGTAATAGCCACCACTCTACGGTCTAAGGGTGACATTCTAGAAAAGCTCAGAGCATTAAACTCGTTTAATAACAGGAAGATACTAGTGATCTTTGAGTTGACATTCTCATAAATGTGGGATACTTGAAACAGCGCAGCGTGGAAAACTATTAGCCACATGTTATTCATAGTAGAAAAACACTGAAGAGGTAATGATTCTGAAGATTTTTATTTCTAAAATCTATCCAACAAGATAGAACTCTAGAACCCGAAGAATTTCATAGATTGAAGTGTTGTTTTTTATGTGTGTTTTTTTATTACAACGAAACCACTAGTATCTAAAAATCTGCCTACTAATGAACAGGTCAATGACACTGGACCACTTGTGCCGCGGTTTCAAGACTCACAGTTCGGGGACCGTTCTCGACACAGAAAATTCAGATGACTTTCATTCTTACATTTATATTTAATAAGTTGTTTCAACTTTTAGTCCTGTTTAGAGATGAAAAAGATACATGTTTCTGGGACTTATTATTGGTAAATAACTACATTTGGTCACAATAGATCTAAATAGAGATCGGTGTGATAATTGGTGCTTCTCTTGTGGAACTCCAACCAGTTATTACGTATATTAATAAAAAGTGGTCCAACATGCATGTCGATGTTCTAAGATGCTTTTCTTTTAAAATGGATTGTGCGGCAACGAAACATACCCAAGTTTAAATTCAGTTAATAATTATTATGGCATTTCCACATTTTCAACATAAACACAAAGAAACCACTTGGACTTTTATCTCGTCCTCACGATTCCCTCTCAGGTTAGTTCAAGGTCAAGGGGGTAAGTCCCTCAATGTCAAGCAAGGTCATGCAAGGGGTGGGTCCGTTAGGTGTAAGTTCATTACCATATTGTTAGTACTGGTTCTTGAGAGATCAACGACTGAGTTCAACATTCAACATAGATTGCCAAGGTTATTTTTTCTCAATACTTTAATACTAATACAATCTTTTTCCTTTCTTTTCTATATTTCTTCTATATTTACGTATGTGTGTTTTATTAAATGTTTACAGGTTTCAACCAATTTATGTAAATATATTATATATATTTGTATCGTATTATCAATAAATGAGACTTTGTTTAAACTGATAGCAAAAAAAGTCCTACGCCTCGCCGGCAGGTAAAATAATCAAGTATTAAATTTTCTTTTATTTTTTAATTTGGGTTTATAGTCGTTATTAACTCCATGATCATATCACGACGGGGGTGTTATCCTCCATACGTAGGAAACTCACAAACCTGCTACCCACATTAACCTCACCCAGCCTGGGTTGGCCGAAATGCCAGGATCACGAAATCTTCACCTCGCTGGACGTTGCGTAACTCCGGTGATCCTACAAGAACCGGTGCAGACAACGCGCCATCGACGCTAAGGCGTAAGTTATCCAGAAGTTATAATATGTGAGTGTAAATTTTGCCTCTTTATTGACTTAACCCCGGAAAAAAGTTTGAAGATGCAGAACAAAAAAAAATCCACTTTCTAGGTATTGCCTATCGCCACTACAGAAATGAAATGATCAGAGGGTGCTTTCGCTAAGTTGAATACACTCGTGTGGGAGAAATTGGGAAATTGGGAATGTTGGACAAAAGTATTGAAATAGGTCCATTTTGTTAAAGGCCTGTATAGTGCCTATCTTTGTAGCTCTAGTCACCAGAGTCTAGTGTGCAAATACTTTCCAAAACTCTAGTCAAGTAAATAAACATTAAATAGAGGTAGTTCAATATTGTGCACACATCAGACAAACACAATTAAGTGACGGAAATCTCCATGTGAAATCACTGATTTGTTTGCAAACTGCGGAAAATCACAACAATACGCTGCTTGTGTTTATTTACCATGATTCAGGCAGGTTTTACAGGTAATTTTATAGTTTCCGAGTTGTCATTGCTTACACTACCAATGATTTTCTACAGAGGAACTTGTTTGTGTGAGCATTGGGAAGGTATTATAGTTCGCAAACTTAGAACTGACAATAGTGTTCGTAGCTTACTAGAGGAGATCGATCTGGCCTAATAATAATACTTTTTGGTGGAAGGTAACCACAAGGCGAGGTAAATGCTCAAAGCATTTCTACCACCTTAATCTCAAAGTCTTATTATTATGTGGTCACAAAATCAAATAAGAGAGGAAAAATTCATGCATTGGATGGGATTGGATCTTTGGATGGGATTGCGATTGTGTTGTTACTTTTCTATATACATAAATATCACAGGATAGTGATTCCATAACCCAAGCATTTATAATTCCCAAAGGAAACAGGTCAATCAATTATCACTTCCACAAATGGCTTTTTAAGTTCAAATTATGAAACAGAATTAGATTAATCTAATCCTGGTGTGCCCTTAACACGCCCTCTTGTGGGAATTTCAACCAATCACAGCGCATGTATCTTATTCTTTCACTTTGCCTTTTCCCAAACCTACTTGGGGTCGGCACTGTTCAACCTCATGGTTAAGGCTGATTGTTTGTGACATATTTTTTTTTACGGCTGGATGCCCTTTCTAACACCGAGGATTCTATTTGATTTTACGTCCTGATTAGGACGAGGGTTTTACCCTCCATTTGCTGGGAATCGCACCAGCTACCTACATTCATCTCACCAAGCACATTTAATTAAGTTGTTAAGTGATAGTGGCTTGGATAAACCAATCCTAGATATTTAATTCTGTTTCATAATGTGGCCCTTGATGATACCTAACTAATTACATCCAACGCAGCCATTCCATAGGACTTGGTTCGTATCCCCGACCAAAACATTTCCTCATTCACAGAGCAGAAAATCCCATCTTGCAGCGCAGGCACATCCACTACGTCACTGCATGTTGCCTATCCCCCGTGACACGAAGCCCCACAAGGAGCAGGATATTATCCCTCACGATAACTCCTGGGGTTGTGGCAGCATCGGTTCCCAAACTTCCCTTGCTTGTTCCCCATTGGACAACCGGCGAGTAAAGACTAAAACAACACAGTGGATTTAAATTCAGGACAAAAGAGCAGGGAACATTGTTGTTGTCACTTTGTAAAAATCATTTTAAAAAATGGTCTTTTACTAAAAATAATCTAAGATTGCAATGATGCTACAGAGTACAGAGATGATTATTAGGACATACAATAGTCAGTTGTGATTGTAAGTATTCTGGGTCACTCCTATCGATCAGTTCACTGGGAACCACTGGTTTAGCGCATATCAAGGGGGTGGGAGAAGGTTTAGTGTTCCATAGGAGAGGGGGGCGGGTCAATACTTAGGGGGGGGGGGGGTGAACTGGTAGGTGTAGCCTTATTGGATTATTTCGGACTGTGTGGGCAGCATTGCATGGATAATAGTATAGACGTTAAGTTCCTATGTACAGGGGATGAGTTGCTTTTAGGAGGGAGAAACCCCCTCCCCCCATTGAAAAGTTTTCAGTCTGGCAACACTGGTGGACCATCTCATGCTCAAGGAGCTGTCTATGCAATAGAGACAATACTCAATAATTTGAGAAACCGTCCTCCGTTGAGGAAGACCTCGGGGGATGCTCAATTTGAGGAATGACTAGGCATACGGACCACCCTATGTCTGTACAATTGTACATACTGATTAATATTTTTTATAAACAACTGGATTTGATTTTCTTTTCTCGTGACGTACTTACCAAGGCGTCTTGTGATGTACACAACTACACACTGCTCAATACTCGAGACGTGCCACTCACCTGAAATCAGCACAAAGTGAGAGAGGATTAATTAAATAATATGAAATAGCTTGAAGGATGTAAATATTATAATAATATTCTTTACTAGGTAGTAAGAAAAAGTACAATATTTACAGTATAAAATGAATAATAATAAATAAATAAAATAGATTGAACAAAAAAAATCAAAAAAACGTAAGAAAATAAAGCTAATGTCCTACCTAAAGGGCGGGGTTATTGCCTGCGACAGTATTATCTCGCACCCAACCCTTAAATAGATAATGCATGGGTAAAACGAAGAGAACGTGGTTCTTCTAATCTAGTAATACATATATGTACAATGTACATAGATACATTATAAATGAAAAGCTGTAATGCTTTAATAGTTTAATGGTCCATTAATATTTTTAATAGCTGTGGTTTTACAACGTATTGTTCTTGAGTGCTTTACATAAATGTGTGGTATGTGGTAATTGTGTTAGAAGTAAGATCAGCTTACCCAGGAATTAACCTAACCTGCTAATCCCCGTATCCCCTCTCTCGCTTTCCTTTGTTTTTACGAGTCAGCCCTCTGTAGTTACATAATGCCCCATGCTTTCCATTCACAACAATGGACGTCCTACTTTCCTCTTTTCTATATTCTCGCTCTCTTTTCATCTAGTTTCAAAGGGATAACAATAACCCGCTCCGCTTCTCCCCAATCAGTATTTTCCAGATATAGAGATGAGGCAGTGAGAGAGAGAGAAGGGAGATGGAGGGGAGAAGAGAGAGAAGAGGAGAAGAGAGAGAGAGAAGAGAGAGAAAGGGGAGAAGAGAAGGGAGAAGAGAGAGAAAGGGGAGTAGAGAGAGAGAGAGAAGAGAGAGAGAGGGGAGAAGAGAGAGAAGAGGAGAAGAGAGGGGAGGAGAGAGAGAGAGAGAAGAGAGAGAAAGGGGAGAAGAGAGAGAAAGGGGAGAAGAGAGAATGAAAGAGATAGAGGGCGGGAGGGAGAGAGGGGAAGGGGCGGAAAGGAGGGATAGAGAGGGGACAGATGGAGAGGGGAGAGAGGTGAGTTGGCATTTTCCTTGAACAGAACAAAGTAGCACTGTTCTGTTTTACTTCCGATAAATTTCTAATATTAGAAATCGGACGTATTGTGTTCGTGTTTTTATCTCAAACTTCCCTGGTTCAGAATTAACTTAGCGTGGATATTGACTTATCAAAGAAATTGGTAACCACTAACCACCACCCAACCCGCCAGGAGCAACGCGAGTGCTTGTCAAGACAGCACGTTACAACATTCATAAGGAAGCAGGAAAAATCTCATTTGTATAACAAAGAAGTCAGAAGGGATTGACAGTTAGTTTTACGTAACAATAACCTAACACTAAACAAATAATGATGAATTTATTGGATCTTTACATACCTGTTGCTGTATCGTTAGTGCTAAACTGGTTTGTTTTGGAAAGTGACTTGAAGAAACATTATGATGTATGACATTTAATTCCAAACCCTAATCATTACATAATTCTGCTGATAATAAATCCAGTGTCAATGGTTCATTACATACGGATCACATAGTTAGTAGGTAAGATCTCGTAAGATCACTAAAGTTAAGCAAAGTCCGGCGAGGTTAAAAATTGATGGATGACCAATGAAATTCGATTGAATCTGAGGGAGGTTAGAAAAAATCAATACCGAAATGAAAATGAATTATCAAAAACAATTTTCGGCCATGCCTCGAAGACGAGAAGTAATCGTGAGTCAACTGCTGTCAGCAATGAGTCAATTCTAAAAAGTAATAACATTTTTGAGAGATTAGATCCCACCCAACCTATCCCACGCGTGGAAATCAATCAACTGAAAACCCCAGACAAGATTTTAACTCCCAGACTCGAACCAAGAAAAAACGATTGAGTGGGTTTTCATCTGAAATCTCGTTGATCTTGTAAATTTTCTTGTAATCTCAAAATTTGTCTAAGGCGCACCTAAATCAAATCCGTCAACCAACGCACAAAATTTGCAAGTTTGTTAAGAAGAGTTTTTTGACCTGAAATTTTGTGTCATGTGACTTGTGAGTGAGTGTCTCTGAAGATACCCTATCTTCTAGTTTTCAGTACTGTAAGATTTGATGGTTATGCTGTGCTGTGCTGTATGGCAACCAGTCAAAAAGAGTGGCAGGCCCAATTGTAATTTATAAAATAACAATAAATAACATTAATTATTTATAATTTTTAAATACATATATATTATGTGCTTTTAAATATATTATACTATACTGCTACAGTGAAATTAATAATTTGTAATTTGTTTCTCTCTATTGGTATTTGGAATAATTCTTGAAAACTTTATATTTTATAATCTAGAGTTCTAGACCACTAAAGTAATAGCAGGGACTTTATCCCAATTCCAACTTTGGATTGGAGCAATGCTCTAAATTTATATGTATCATTTGTTCGTGAATCACAGGATTTGCTACACTAATATGTATGTTCACGAGATTAGACTGTCTGTCTCACATCCTAATCTACATGAATCACGATTGATATCATCGATTAGGTCATACTCTCAGTCAGTGCCGGATTACCCATATGGCGGATTTGGCAGATGCCAAGGGCCCCGCGCTTTAGGGGGCCCCGCGCTTGAGCAGCTTACACTAGATATTATGAGTTGTTTTAAAAGCTTACACTAGGTATTATGGATTTTTTAAAAGCTTACACTAGGTACTTTTGAATAATGAGTAAGAAGAAGAAGAAGAAGAAATAAAAGTGAAAAAAACACACTGACAACAAAGTACATAAATTGAAAGAAAAGCGCGGGGCTCCCTATTATTATCTATTCCTTGAATAAACAATGATCAACCACATAGAAATTAGTGGATTACCTACCAATATGTCAGATTTGTTAGATGCCAAGTTCCCCGCGATTTTGGAGGCCCCGCCTTTCGGGCAGCTTACATAAATTATAAGTGTTTGAATGACCTTTAACTCGGTTTTTCTGGATTTTAATATTAAATAAAATCACAGCCAGTTGAGCAAAATGTTAAAATAAAAACCACGGGACCCCCTTAAAATGGACCACATATCGATATGAAAATAGGTAGATCTTTAGATACCTAATACCTGCGGCTCTTTATATAATATAATATTATTACTCGTATTTGAAAAGAATAATATTGACAAAGGACGTGATTATCGCCTTAGGTAATCTCTGCCATTAAACTTTTGATCGGCTTTATCGACATCTTAACCAATGATCTTCATTATGGCCGCCTGCGGCGCTTTTAATGAATTTTTCAAGATATCTTTTTCTATCTATTTTCCGAGTACCTACTTTACCCCATAACTTTGCAAAAATTTCGCCTGCGGCACCGTCAAATTTACTTATCTTGATGGTTTGGATTGTTTTTCAAGACATGCAATTCTAGTACCATTAAAAGAAAAAAAAATCTTTGGGCATTTTAAAAGTGCCTTTTGATTGTTTGGAAATAATTTGGAAAGTTACCTTTAAAAAAATTAGCATTCAATACTAGCGATAAAATCTTCATAGTAATCGATGATCTACTTTCTACACATCTTACCTAATGACATCTTTGTACACATATTCTTTTCATAATACATATTTAGATATTTCTACTATTATTCGGAAAAAATGTTGCCTTTGGTGTTATAAACGTCGCGTCGATACTATTTTGGATAGGGGCTCCAGACACTTTGCTTCGATTTCAAGGTCCTAAAAATAGTATTTTAGAATAAACTCAGTACAATTTTGGGGCCCCGCGCCTTGAAATTGCCAAGGGCCCCGCGCAGCCTTAATCCGGCACTGCTCTCAGTAGGGATAAAGAACAATTCACAACATTCAACTGTATGATGGAAGATGGAATAGTAACATGAGAACTCTAAAAGGAGACACGCATTTTAAAAACAGATAAAATAGTACTCAGAGCCTAAAATCATCGATAACGGAATAAATCATCAACCTCTGAGGTACACCCTGTACCGCCCAACTCGGAAACACTCAGGAGAAACTTGACGGACACCCGGTACACAAGACATTGGCTGACCCCTAGGCGAAAAACGTAAATTCTAAGGTCATCGCTAAGCCGTGGAATGTACCGGCTCCAACCAGGGTAACAGGTCTTCAGACCCGAAGCAAACCAGAAGAAAGAAGTAAGCCAAGATATGCGAGAAATTTTAAGCGAGAGCTAGGTAAACAGAAATCAGAATCCGGAGATAGGAGAAAGAAGTCCGAAGCAAGAAATAAAGGTAGGAGAGGAGATAGGAGAAGGCAATCAACATTGGCGAGAAATTTTAAAGCGTGATACTAGAGTTTCACACAACATCATACTCAAGACATGGAAGAAATTGAAGAAATTTCTCAGGCCAGGATCAAAACAATTTCTATCGGAGCGAACAATCTGACAATCGCAGTGTTAAAGCGCCTTGCCGGAAAAAACCACCACCTTGAAAGAATCCTTGAAAGAATCGAAGAAACATAATAATAATATTAACACTCTATAGTGGAAGGTAACCACCAGGCGAGGTTAAAGCTCAAAGCATTTTCTACCACCTAACCCTCAGAGTCATATTAATCTGTGGTCACAAACTCAAATTAATAAGAAAAAATTCATGCACTGGGTGGGATTCGAACCGAGGGATCCCTACGCTACCTGGATTACCAGACTAGCGCGTTAACCACTTGACTACCAGTGCAGATCAAGCTCGATAATCGACCAATGGCTTCACGGCACTAGAGACTATCGATCCTCTGAGCTCTGGACATCTCAGGACACTATTGGCCAAGTGGGACTCGTCAGAAGGGAGCTGTCCACTGGAGTGAAGTGTCTGTCCTGGTATGTCCGGGACCCAGAGAATCAATACTTTATTCTCAAAGACATAGTTTAAGTACAGAATTCGTTATGATGATAATGTACGGAATTTTTTTGTATTCCGTATACGGAATTAGGTATGTACTTTTAAACTCCAAAAACAAAGGAACTCTCCTATGTGCCGTAACAAGAAATCGAAAATGGAAATATTTATGTACCAACTGAAGGAATTTCTCTAACGCGACCTGTGGCGAAGCGATGGAAGAAATTTTTACGATCTCTCAGGACATGGAAGAAATTCTTGAGCCGGTAGAGCCCGACCCAGGCCCGCAGATTTATGAAGAGGATGCTGGATCACCCCACCGCCGCCCGGTGAATTCTAATGCTGATAACGGACCCACAGCTACCGGTGGAAACCCAGCGCCCCCATCCCTACTACTGGTGACTCGAGTAGAACAGTCATCTTGCTGCATCAAGATGAATCATGGATTTTCTACCATCTACTGCTCAATGATTTCTTATCTTCTTCTTTTACTTTGCCTTTTTCCCAAATCTACTTGGGGTCGGCATTTGTTCCATGAATCATTTCCTTCGATATCTTTCTATTTTGCACAATTTATCATAAATATTAATTGAAAAATGGTCTTTTTTATAACCTGAGTATAGCATTAACAATTAGCTGATTGTGGAGCTTGCACAGATTGAAGCCTCTAACCCGAGTTTTTTGGATCTCATTATTACATATTATAATAACTATGGGTTCAAAGTCCAAACTATGTAGGAAATTGTTCACGAATAAGTATCCGAACTCGAGGATTCTCGATGCTATCATAAGACCTACATCATGTGAGCCACTGCACCTAGTCATGAGACCTATTATTATTTAACACGTTCATAATAGGGACATGTATATACAAATCGACAGTTATAAATTAGTATACAAAATCGGAAACAATATAAGAAAAAAATGGAAAATAAATAAATAAAATATGTCCTAACTAAAGGGCGGGGTTAATCTCTTTCACCCAACATACATCATGAGGCACGTAGCAAGCTCTGAGCCTGGTAGTGAAAGGCAGGAGCAACAGGTTTCTTATTAATCACAAGAGAGAGAGAGAGAAGGAGAAGAAGAGAGAGAGAGAGATAGAGAGAGAGAGAGAGAGAGAGAGAGAAGGAGAAGAAGAGAGGATATAGGAACACCGAGACCCAGGTCTCTGATTCCGGGGAATCGGGCGATGGACCACTGATGACCCATTTCTCTCTTTTGCGAAAACCTCGTATTGATCATAATAATAATAATATACTCTTTAGTGGAAAGTAACCACCAGGCGAGGTTAATGCTCAAGGTATTTCCACCACCTATCCCTCAGAATTTTATTATTATGTGGTCACAAACTCAAATTAATGAGGAAAAATTCATGCACTGGGTGGGATTCGAACCAAGGGATCCCTACGCTACCTGGATTACTAGACTAGCTTTATCCACTTAACTACCAGTGCACTTTTAGTTATAAGTTACATCAGACAGCTCAAGTTGAAAGAGAGGTATTTGACAAAAAAATCCATATACATAAAATTCATCATCATTTTAAAATACATTTCCGTCCTAATTTCACTTCATAAGTCAAAACTAGAAATGTTCCACGGGTTTTTATCCACACTGTACGAGAATACTATTGAATACTTCTATATTATTATTTCCTATGATCGGATATAGCACGCAGAGCTGCACTGCAGCTTTCAAAGCTAGCTTCAGGCAAAAACAGTCGTTAATCGTCTCCTCATTATTATTTTAGTGTGAGAAAATCGCAAAGGCGTAGGTCCTCAGTGTCTGCCTCAGGGGAGATGACTAGAAATTAATGAGACGGCGAGATATGTATGTACCCGGTGCCTTACTGTCGATGGAAAATAAAATTAAAAAAAAAACCCAAAGAAGCGCTTTGTTTTGTACGAGTATGCACAGTGGCATGGTGTAAAACATGTGTATAATTACAAGTATAAGTATCCATATTCGCACAGAACCCATACCTACACCACTAAGCACACACACACACACACATCAATACCTAACGATAACTTTAAGATCATTCTTTTCTCGTGAGAAATATTGACTGAATATGGATCTTTGAATGCAGAAGAATAAAATCTCAATTGCAGATTAATTATATCATTATGGTTAGGCAGTGAAGTCGAATATCTACCGTATAGGGTACGCACGTTTTACCAATTGAACAAATCTTCACTCAGAACCGTAGATGTAATGGATAGCATTGGAAGGTTATGGAAAAGAATCGGAACTAAAAAATTATATGATTAATTTGATCGTTAAGCCAATGATACAGCTGCCCATGTAGCTAGACAAACTCACAGACCTATGATTTTTTTTTTAATTTGGGTTTAACGTCGCTTTCAACTGCATAGTCATATCACTACAGGGGTGTTACCCTTCATTCGTAGGAAACTCACAAACCTGCTACCCACATTAACCTCACTCAGCCTGGGTTGGGCCAGAATGCCAGCATCAGAAGTCTTTACCTCGCTGGACGTTGCTTATCTTCCGTTATCTTACGAGAACCGCTGCATTCAACGCGCCATCGAAGCTGGCCTGTGATGATTATGAAGATGAGTAGACATCAATAGACAGTCCTGACTAGTGTACCTACAGAACGGACACTGATACAAGTGATAATAATACTGACGCGACGGTATCTCCAGACATTGCTGATGCCATTACCTGCACGAAGTGATGAACTGAACAAACTTCGTGCTGAATGTGAAGCCTCAAGTACCTAGCTCCCAGACACCATCAGTAGTTACAGCTAGCGCCGCACCCAAGACCAGTGCTTGCTAGCCATGCGGAAAAAACGGGTTCGAGCCTCAAAACCAAGCGAAAAATTTGTACCCTAGTTACATACATTTTTATAATAATAATATCATATCAGTGGAAGGTAACCAACGGGCAAGGTTAATGCTCAAAGCATTTTCTAACACCTAACCTTCAGAGTCTTATTGTTATATGGTCACAAACTGAAATTAATGAGGAAAAAATCATGCACTGGGTTAGATTCGAACCAACGGATCCCTACGCTGCCTGGATTTTGAGACTAGTGCATTTTCATACCCTATAGAACAAAAACATATTTTTTTTTATAAAAAAACAAAAAAATATTTTGTATGTGCATTTGCTCTAGCGCCATCGTGTGTCGGGTGATTCAAAGCAGCATGACTAGTAAACTGGAGGTCGGTAGTTCAAGTCATGGTAGGTATGTTCTGATATTCATGTATCTCTAGTATAAATTCTCCACTTTTCTGTTTATACTGGTGAATTTAATTAATATTTGAGTACCTAAAGTACTTGTGACATGACTCTTCGATTTCACAATGGTATGAACTCGGCAATTTTTAACAAAGATTACAATTCTTCTCTTTAAATAATAAGAACAATAAAAACAACACAATCAAATGATTTCACAGTTATTTCTTGGGTGAAGAAAAAGCAATGGTCAGTAGGAACTTGAAGAATCTGAACCTAAGAGAAAGCGCTGGACCCGAAGCATCTCCATCTTATCTCTTGTCTGAAAGTCATTTGGCACAATTCCGGATGTACCTAATGTACTTTTGCTTTAGTACTAGCGAGATGTTTTAGAAATTCAGGTGATGGGTACTTTTTAGCAACTCAGTATTCCTTCAATGTATACAGGGTTCCTCAACAACTAGAAGAACCTGGCTGCACCTTTGCTCTAGCACTGCGAGATGTTTTAGAAAATCAGGTGAGGGGTACTTTTTAGCAACTCAGTAATCCTTAAATGTATACAGGGTTCCTCATTAAATAGAAAAAGCAAGCCGTGCTGATCGAACCGTAATTACTCGTAATAGCAGAGAAGAAAATCAAATTAATTTCATCAAGGTCTTAAATTTTTATTTTATATTATGCAATATATAAACCATTCAATATCGTAGAAGTTTCCATGCAGTGAGTACAGTTTCATAGATTGTGATACCCAGTATATTCCTCGTGGTACATGTGAGTGCCATGCAGTGAGCACAGTTTCATACATTGAGGCACCCAGTATATTCCTCGTGGTACATGTGAGTGCCATGCAGTCAGTACAGTTTCATACATTGAGGTACCCAGTATATTCCTCGTGGTACATGTGAGTGCCATGCAGTGAGTACAGTTTCATACATTGAGGTACCCAGTATATTCCTCGTGGTACATGTGAGTGCCATGCAGTGAGTACAGTTTCATACATTGAGGTACCCAGTATATTCCTCGTGGTACATGTGAGTGCCATGCAGTGAGTACAGTTTCATACATTGAGGTACCCAGTATATTCCTCGTGGTACATGTGAGTGCCATGCAGTGAGTACAGTTTCATACATTGAGGTACCCAGTATATTCCTCGTGGTACATGTGAGTGCCATGCAGTGAGTAGTTTCATACATTGAGGTACCCAGTATATTCCTCGTGGTACATGTGAGTGCCATGCAGTGAGCACAGTTTCATACATTGAGGCACCCAGTATATTCCTCGTGGTACATGTGAGTGCCATGCAGTGAGTACAGTTTCATACATTGAGGTACCCAGTATATTCCTCGTGGTACATGTGAGTGCCATGCAGTGAGTACAGTTTCATACATTGAGGTACCCAGTATATTCCTCGTGGTACATGTGAGTGCCATGCAGTGAGTACAGTTTCATACATTGAGGTACCCAGTATATTCCTCGTGGTACATGTGAGTGCCATGCAGTGAGTACAGTTTCATACATTGAGGTACCCAGTATATTCCTCGTGGTACATGTGAGTGCCATGCAGTGAGTAGTTTCATACATTGAGGTACCCAGTATATTCCTCGTGGTACATGTGAGTGCCATGCAGTGAGCACAGTTTCATACATTGAGGCACCCAGTATATTCCTCGTGGTACATGTGAGTGCCATGCAGTGAGTACAGTTTCATACATTGAGGTACCCAGTATATTCCTCGTGGTACATGTGAGTGCCATGCAGTGAGTACAGTTTCATACATTGAGGTACCCAGTATATTCCTCGTGGTACATGTGAGTGCCATGCAGTCAGTACAGTTTCATACATTGAGGTACCCAGTATATTCCTCGTGGTACATGTGAGTGCCATGCAGTCAGTACAGTTTCATACATTGAGGTACCCAGTATATTCCTTGTGGTACATGTGAGTGCCATGCAGTGAGTACAGTTTCATACATTGAGGTACCCAGTATATTCCTCGTGGTACATGTGAGTACCATGCAGTGAGTACAGTTTCATACATTGAGGTACCCAGTATATTCCTCGTGTTACATGTGAGTGCCATGCAGTGAGTACAGTTTCATACATTGAGGTACCCAGTATATTCCTCGTGGTACATGTGAGTGCCATGCAGTGAGTACAGTTTCATACATTGAGGTACCCAGTATATTCCTCGTGGTACATGTGAGTGCCATGCAGTGAGTACAGTTTCATACATTGATACAAGATACATAAAGTAAGCTGGTCTGCAGAATTCCACTTCTTCTGCAACATCTTCTTGCTAGGAAGAAAGGTCAATGGTACACGTATGATAGTGATTCACTGGGCTCAGTGGTGTAGACTAGGTATGAGTGTTTATTTTGCTTGTTTTGGCATAAAGATTAGAGATGTGTACTGGAGGCTTTCATATTATTATGTAGGTAATTATAATTCATTTCAATAGATATTATTTTTTTTCAATGTTACCATTGTGATTGTTTAGTTTTAGTAAGATTGCAATAAATTTTGTTTAATTGGATAGGTTATTAGCGTGATTTTGTCGACAAGTATTGATCTGAAATATTTGAATTATTCCACTTCATGCAAGTTCTCTCTCAAGGTGTAATCTTGGGCCCTATTCATACAGATATTCGTCACCATTTCTGTTCTACTATTTTGATTCATAATCTCTCTAGAGCTCACTCTCCATTTTCCTAAAAATACCTGCTAGGTATTTTTAAACTTTTTTGAAAATACCTAGTTAGGTAGGTAACAGTAAACTTTTACTTCATTTTCTTAGTAGGTAGATAAACAAGAGTAAAAAGTCTCTAGACATTACTTCCAGCAATTCTACAACTTTCTTCAGTTTCGACTCTGCACTGATTGTGGTCTTGTAGTTAAGGAGAAAGATGATCAAAGCTTAAAACACTCCATTCCTGAAACACCTGTAAGAGAATGTTGCTGTACGTTATCTCAGTACAATACCCACTCTCAATAATTACCTCCTGCAATCTACACATTCCAGCAAATCTAGGTGCACCCAGAAACATGACTCCAGACTCTGGCTGATAAGTTTTTTTTAGCTCACAACTTGCTATTTTATTATAAGCATCATCATTTCTAATCAAGTAGTTACTCACTAGTGGTAATATGAGTTTGTTTTTCTGGTATACCTGAACAACTACTAGGGTACCTACAACCTACTCCAGTTTCATTTGTTGTGAGCGACATACAACACAAATTATACAGTGTAGGTGTACACTTGTATCAGTATCAGTATAAACAGAAAAGTGAGAAGTTGTATTAGATGTACATGAATATCAGAACATTGTACATGTATATGCATTGTTGTTAAACCATTTCACGTTATCACACTGAAGTTCCTGTTGCATTTGACTACAAACTAACCTAAAATTATAGTAAAATCCCCAGTAATTAGTAATCCCCTAAAAACACCACTTTGTGGTTACAAAAGGAAACATGGCCCACAAAAAAATTGTGCAAAGATTCTGTTCTCTGATAGTGAAGTGGTTAAGGTGTTAGTTTGGTAATCCAGGTAGCATAGGAATTTGTTGGTTTGAATCCCACCCAATTTCCTCCTTAAATTGAGTATATGACCACATTATAATAAGAATCTGAGGCTTAGGTGGTAGAAAATGTTTTAAGCATTAACCTCACCTGATGGTTACCTTCCACTAAAGAGAATTATTATATTACATAAAGCTAATAACTGATAATATCATTTTGAAAATGAACACAATTTAATTCCCTGGTAAGGTAAGGTGAGGTAAGGACTGATTAAGATGTAATCTTTCTTTCTCCTTGCTAAATGTGTCATCCCAAACTTGATTTCTTTTTAAATTTTATGCCTATAATAATTGTTGAATCACAATAAAAACTGGCAGTCATAAGCCGTGTTTTTTTTTATTTAAAAAAAAAAATCCAGGTTTGGTTTCTTCCAAATATTTCCATTTTCTTCCAAGTTTAGCTTCCCCACTATTCTTGAAAGAAAAATGTGTTTCAGTACTTTTAAAGATGAACAATGGAAAAATGTAAACAAACCAGGAAGGAATAAAGAAATGGAAGCAAGAATTTTAAAAATCCTCTTTGGTTAACCAAACTGGAAGAAGATTTCTCTTCTTTTCGTTTTCTTCCAAAAGAAAAATGATTTTCTTCCAGTTTGTCCATTTTATTCCATTTGAATCCACTTTGGTTAGAAAGAAAAATATGGGGTGATTCTCTAGATACAATTTTCAAACAAGATAAAGAAAATCAATTCAAAAAGTGCAATTCATGTTGAACTCTTTACCAGCTGAAAGTACATCAACCTATCTAATTATTATTACCTAGGATATTACGTAATTATCTAACAATTGAGCTCAATACTAAAGTCCCAGAAAATCTTGACAATTGTAGACTAATTTTGTGATAATTCAATAGGTACCTAGTAGGTAAGGTATTTATTTTATCCTTAAAATTAAAAATACAATAAAAATTTCAAGATAACAATTGAAAAGTAAAAATCAGAAAAATAAAAAAAACTGTGAAGAGGTATCACCTCTTCACAATTTTTTTTTCGGTTTCCCAGAGCCTTGTTTTCAATTGGCATCAAATTTCAAGGGAAACTAGGTCAAAATTAATAGACCAACTTGAGTTCTTAAGTGATACTTAACACTGATTTTCCCATCTAAGACAGTACGGTAATTATTGGCACCACAGAGGTATTACAAAAATGTCTCTTAATTAATTTTGCCCTTAAAGTGAGTTTTTATGCAGTTCCTGATTAACTCTACCAAGTCCAACTATCTAGAAAATAGAATACACATGCACTTAAGGACATGACAGAAGTAGGTAGATAACATAGGTCTCTAAGCAACAATACCAAATTAGTGGACAGAGCACAGTAGACTTGTTACTTGTGTTCCTTGCCTTCTGCCTACTTTAAAAATTAATGTAAGTACTCATGTTTACATTAGCAAGACAGACATGGAATTATTGAAATGTTATTAGTTCAATACACTTTTAGGTTTTCAAAGTAAAATTTATTGAAAACCATTCATTCATTCTTTTCATTATTACCTTGACCCTCTAGTCAGAAGGAAATCCCTTGGAGCTCAGGTGAGTTTCAATCTTGTGTATGGCACAGATTCAAGAACAAAATGATTCACAAAACACGCTTGCACACTGCAAATTTTAGGATAAACAACACTTTAAAAGGAATGTAAAAGATAAACACAATATTAATTACTCAAGTCGAGACTTCAATTTTTTTTGGTGTTTTACAAAAATGAAACAAACATGAACTGCACAGCACTAGGGTTTCCCAGGGTGGGAAGATTCGCATTGGTACAAATTTAAACTGAAGATGACGATTTATTCAAGACGGAAAACTTAAGAAAATAATATGAATTAACTTATAATATAACTTTAAATTTACACTTGAACACCATTGGAATTTGAAAATAATCAGAATCCCAGCGAAAGGCTAATCAATGGAATGGCAATTGGCAGGCAAAATCTAGAATCCAGACACTCGCACTAGACAAGAAAAGAACAAGATTTGAGATTCAGAAAACAGCGCGTACAGTGTTGCCTGTAGGCCTATAAATTCCCTTATCCTCATAAAAAGCAGTGTAAAATCCCGCGTCACGAATTCTGCGTATTAATGGGGAGTGCAGTATTGCATCGAGCGCCCCCACAAATCAAAAAGTATATTAATACTTTTTGATTCTAAAATGAGCTAAGGCCTACCAAGAGATACTATTTTACACTTAGTACAGCAAAATGAGTCAAGCGTTTAGATCGGCAAATGATGTGCCTTCACGAATGATGTAAGAGTTTCGTCTAAGCCCTAAGACCTAATAGATAATGGATCACTTGCACCTATTTTAATTTTCCTTATCCTGTATTAAGGAAAGTATTGTATTCGTCGAAAATTCAACCTACCAAGTTTTTCACATTTCTGGCCTCAGGATACCAAAAAAGTTGTTTTCGGCCATTGGTCCATGCGTCCGTGTGTCTGTGTGTATAAACTAACACGTACGATATCTCGAGAACGGTAAAAGCTAGAGACTTGAAATTTGTAATGGAAATTAAATTTATATACCAGACGGAAACTTTTGGTTGAAATTGGACGCATTCTGCGGCCGCAGGGCCGCAAAAATCGGCCGCAAGGGCCGCTTCTGTGAATTGGTTAAAGATACAAAAAAAGTTAATGAACAACATCTTCTTAGAATCAAAAAATCATAGGAGTTGACTCAGATCATTTTTTGATATCTTGAACTTTTTGGAACCCGGCTCCAATTTACCGGTATTTTCGAGGTTCCCGATTAGACCAACTTTTTTATTATTTATCGTGATTTTGAGGTGCTGATTACAAATTTAATAGTGATTGTTAGCATGTTAGTGGCGGAATTAGTGATATTAAGGAAAGCCGTTTGGTGTCATACCAGATTTTTTATTGGCTCTACTAGCAGGCCGCGAGCCCATGACCTCCAGAAAACAACTTTTCCATTCATTACAATTATTTCGCTCTAATAATTGTTTTCTTTGGATTCAGTTGCTTGTTTACTCTCTCGGGTTCATTTGAATTCCTGTTTTATGCAATAATCTTCATGTTATGTGTGTTGATGATTCTTGTTCTGTGTTACTTTAAATTTAGTCAAATGGCTGCTGTCTGGTTTCGTAATAGTTATATTTTTACTAGATAGCTAGTTAAGGATATATTATATCTATGGGTTTTTTTCCCTGTTTTACGGTAAAAATTGGAAATTTGAATTTTTATATGCTATTCACTGTTCTCGCCATGCACGGATATAGGGGGGGGGGGGGGGGGGGCACGGGGGCACGTGGTTCTCGCATGGTTCTCGCTGTTAAAATACGAGTATACATAATTATGATTATAGGGCAAAATTAATAGAATTATACAATAAAGATAAAACGACAGACCTTCCCTCAAGTCTCTGACTTTTCACCAATCACAGGGTGATATAATATTATAGTTCTGCTTGAAGGAACGTCCTGCCCCTAGGATGATTTAGTAAGTCCTCCTTACTAAATCCTCCTAGGTCTGCCCTCATTAAAAAACCCTTAGATTATAAAAATCCCACGTATAATGGAAATTCCCATGTGTAATGTAAATCTGGCAACTGCGCTTATCTATCTTTTTATCAGCTGATAAAAATAAAAATTTGAAAATGTAAACAAGTGGAAAGTTGTGTTGAGAATTCTTATCACTTATCTTGACTTTTTGAGTTATTTTAATCAGCTTATCACATTACATTAGTTGGGCTAGCCTTTATCATAGCAACCTAGCAAGCAAACCTTTACGTAGTAAACTTTTACAACGCGGTTCTAACCCTCAATTGTCATCTGAAACAGACTGATCAAATGACAAGTCTTTATCATGGCAAATGATGGATTCATAAAAGGCTAAGGTTTCAATCAAAAGATGAAAATTATAATGGATTATATAGTTTTCATGGTACCTCTGAAGAGTAACATTATGGGAAGATCACTTCAACCAAAAGATTAAATAATGGATGATCAAGTTTGATTTAAGGAAGGTACTACATACTACTGAAGAGTAATATCTTGGTATCTGCTGCAGTGGTAAGTAAAAGTTTGGCAGCTGCTACGGAAGATTCCGTTTATTCTAAAACTATCTTGAATGCTCAAATAGAATAAGAGTTTAAGGTTTGTGTCAAGATGCGGCTACTATGTCCCTGCTCATGCATATTAGTATATATGTACATATGGCAGCAGGGACCCAGCAACTGCATCTGAACCCAGCCATTAGTCAAGTGTTTGATGGATGAAAATTCAAGAGGAGACTTGAATCATTAGGATAGTGCCTCTTTGACTATGAGGAACCATATTATTGATTCTGAAATTGACTTATTTTGAGGATGAAGCTGCTTTGTATTTTGTATTAGTGAGTTTTAGCAAATTGGGTTATGTTAAATTTCATGTTACACTAATTCAATTAGGGGAATGTAGAAATTACAGCATAAGCAGTCTCACATTATTTTTCATATTTTCAAAACCACACAAATTCTTTCTTTTTTTCAAAACAAACACAAAAAGGCTTGGGTTTTGAAAATTCACCTGATTTTCTTCAAATAAAGGGAAAACATTAATCCAATGTAAAACTTGAAAATTGGACCACATGAGCTAAAACAAGATTTTTTTGATGTCAAGAGTTCAATTAACGTTACACTAATTTTGACAGCTTAAACTCTCTATATATTGATTAAAAAATATATTATCTTATTTGATAGAAAAGCAAGAACCCACTTCCTTGCTAGAAATACTCAAATTAAAATCATCAAAGAAGTACCATACCTACTTCATACTGGACTCTCTAGTTTGGAAATTGTTGTGTTTTCCCTGTTGTGCAAGCATTCATTTAGATAGTAAAAATACCTGTTCTTACCTATTTATCTACAATTGTACACAGTATATTTTCCTAATAATAAAGGTATTGAAAACCACCTTATTCAATGATGCCATGAGATCATTGGGGGAACTATACCAGATAAAGTTTCAAAAATTTGATCCCATGGTTTTAAATTATAATAATGTTTGTATATCAGAGTGCATGATTAGCTCAATGGTTAAGCACTTGCTTGATATGTGGAAGGTCCCGGTTTTGATACCCTGTGCCAACAAAAAATTGTATTCTTAATTTGGTTACAATTGTTTGTAAGGGATACCTTCCAGTGCACTTGTGTTTCTCACCCATCAGAGGGGAGGCATACTACAGGATGGGCTGGCTACAACACAGACCACAAGCGTGTACCATAGCTCCTGTTTCATGGCTACGAAATAAAAACAGCTGTGAAACACTCATCTTTTTTTTAATTGACAAATGGTCTTGTGATAGTGATATGAAAGACCTGGGTAGTATTTTGTTTTGAATTCACCATGACTGAGTGATGTAGATCACTAGACTTGCTCACATTGTGATGTGGATGGAAATCCCAGCTGCTGGGTAGAAAATTTACTACAATGTTCATTGGATGCCTGTGATCCAATCATACCTTATGAGGAAAAATGAGTTGTAAGAAACAACTAGTTGCAGCTTTGCCATGATTTGTAAAATATTTTTTTTTTTAAGTAAAGAGGCTCTCATTAATGCTGAACTATCCACAAAAATTGTAACCTTGTCCTATATCACAAAAAAATCATACTCTAACTGTAATACCTAATTTGTTCTGATTATTCAGCATCACGTTCCTAATAATAACTCTTGTCTTCAGTTCAAGGAATGAACCCAAAGCATCATCATGCCAAGCTCCATGCTCTTTGGCATCAACAGTGAAGGCCGGGTCTACTCTCTGTACACTAATGGGACCAAGTGGAGAGAGTTTCCCTACCTTGGTGTTGAATTCAAGAGACTATCTAGTGTGCCAAACTTTCTCTGGGCTGTGGGAGGGGACAGACAGATCTATGTGCACGTGCATGGGTTTGACATTCCTATCCGAATCAAAGAAGAAGTGTATGAAAACCAGGTAGGCATTTGACATCTGGGAATCTAGAACCTGAGGGTCATTAAAGAGTGTTTTTTATGTTGGACAAAGGTTCTACTCAAATAGAAGGCAAGTTGGAAAAAAAGTCTGGGCAATTTGAGAATATTTTTGTTGGTGAAGATATTTGTCTGATAGCAGTGCACTCATAAACAGGTTAATAGACATCATAGCATAATTACATAAAGCTAAGACAAAATGTCTGCTTGAACAATGGGACTCATTAGTCCCAGTTGGGCAGTTCAATACAATGCTATACTTAGCCAAATGGACTTATTATTTGTATTAGTAACAACAAATATGTAACACAATTACTCAAGCCTGCCTTGTCAATAGCGAGTTTGAATAATTGATCTCGAAGTTACAAGTCTTCTGTCCCAAATATCAAGCTACTGAGATCATTAAAACCTATCATTATTCTTTTACAAGAGGTGGAACCCAATCGAAGGATTTGTGGCCCGGCTCCTGCCTACTGACCGTCACCCCTGGTCTAACAAAGATGGCACAGAGAATCGAACCCTGGAGACTATCCGGCTGCCCTCCCTAGCGTGGGAGTGGGAGTCCCAGTGGACCAAGGAGCTGACCCTGGAGGGGCAGCCTCTGGACCACGACGGGTGGACGTACGCCCTTGACTTCCCCAACATTTACACCCCTGGCAAGACGTGGACGTCGGGGGTCAGACGCAGGAAATGGTTCAGGTATGAAACATGAGATAGCTGCCTTATGTTCTTGTTGTGTGCCGTGGCTCCCGTGTACAAAGACTTGATTCATTAACTCACTCATTATTCTCGCAAGTATAGTGCAATGTACGAAGACTCTACTCATTCATTATAAATATCATAACTCACTGATTAGGGAGGTTAAGCAGTTCAATGGTTCAGGTATGAAACATGAGAAAGCTGCCTTATGTTCTTGTTGTGTGCCGTGGCTCCCGTGTACAAAGACTTGATTCATTAACTCACTCATTATTCTCGCAAGTATAGTGCAATGTACAAAGACTCTACTCATTCATTATAAATATTATAACTCACTGATTAGGGATCTTAAGCAGTTCAAATCAGCTTCTACATTACCTTCATTGAATTAGCTTAACAATAAATTTAATATGACGCTATATTGTTTAAACACATTACTCCCAGGTATCGCAAGTACAGCGCCATGAACGCCTGGTGTGCCGTGGCTCCCCTGTACAAAGACTCGACGCAGGAGCCGTTCATAGACATATGTGTAGGGGGCTCCAGGCTGGGCGGGGCCAGGGGCGGAGACGGTATGCTCGTGTGGGCAGTGACGGCCCAGGGGCGGCTGATGTACCGAGGCGGGGCAGCCAGGTCCTGTCCTGAGGGCAAGCGGTGGATCCCTGTAGAGCCGCCCGGACCCCAGGCTGAGGTGAAACACGTCGCGTGTGGACCCACAGGTGAGGTCTACTGCGCAGCCGCGAGATGCGCACGGGCGACTTGGAACTTAAGAAGTGTCATACATCATAACTCCATAAGTAATGAAACTCTTCAATAGACTTCTCTTTCGTGTTTTTAATTTTTCATCTCAGGTTTGGGTCATCCTAGTAGTAGGTTATCTTGTTTGTGGTAATCTTGTTTGTGATAATTCCAACATATTCTGCCCTGATCTCCTGAGTCAGGTGTCATTAAGAGTGCCTATTCGACAAACACGACAAAATACACTGTTCAAGATTTCTACTTTCAAGACAAATACTGATAAATACTCAGCATTACATCGCTGTAAATACCTATGGAATATTGCCAGTGATGGGGGCGTGGACATCTTCTCGGATACAACCGATAGGATTTTAGAGTTAGATCTTCCTTTTGACTTAAAAGTATAATAATATATCTGTTTGATCTTCCTTAGTTTAATTTAGTAGTAAGTTTAGTTTAGTTTAGTAGTAATTAAATTTATGTTTTAAATTTAATGTTATTTTGTATAATGAGTGCTGTATACTCGTAAGATTATGTAAAAAAAAAAAAAAAAAAAAAAAAAAAATCACAAGAGTGAACGTCACAATTACTCAAACTTGCCTTACTGAAAATTTTACCATGCTTGGAACTCGAACCACTGACCTCCAGGCTACGAGTCCGCCGCCTTAGAGATTAATCTACTGAGGTAGCTTTCTCTTAGTCGTACTCTATTGTGACTCGGGAGTCGTACTCTATTTTGACTCGGGAGTCGTACTCTATTTTGACTCCGGAAAAATCGTTTGTATAAACATTTACTTGAAAATAAACAAACTATAAATGGCTTTGAACTGAATAGAAATGTGTTCCCCCCCCCCACAGGTCTCACCTGGATAGTTCTCTGGAGTGGCCAGCTGTTCGTTCGTCTGGGTGTAACAGCGGATACGCCCATGGGCGTCGAATGGGCGGAAGTGCCCTCGCCCGAGGACCTGGACAAGATCAACCATGTGTCTGTGGGCACCCGCAGTGTCTGGGTGACGAGTGAGGGGCATGGGGTGTGGTTCAGACGGGGGGTGACGTCACACGTGAGTGTTTATATCTTAATATATAAATGTCAAAGTCACTGACTGACCACTGACTGATCATCGCTCTACAGCCCAAACCGTAAGTCCTAGGAAGCTGAAATTTGGTACGTAGCTTTGTCTTATAGTCTAGATGTGCAATAAGACGGGATTTTTCGAAATTCCCACTACAACACCTGCCATTGGCGAAAAAGGATTTTTTGCTTTCACGGCCATGCCTCGGCCCGCAAAGCGGGCGACAGCCGCTAGTAATATTATATGATAACACCCGGAGTGTCTGGGTGACGAGTGAGGGGCATGGGGTGTGGTTCAGATGGGGGTGACGTCACAAGTGAGTGTTTATATAATATTATATGATAACACCCGGAGTGTCTGGGTGACGAGTGAGGGACATGGGGTGTGGTTCAGACGGGGGGTGACGTCACAAGTGAGTGTTTTTATTATGAGTAATACTTATCTATAGATAGCAGAAGTAGGTACTGTGTTTCTTTCTGTCTCCGACTTTATTATTATTTTGTATTAATTGAAAATGTAAGAAAAACGCTTTTCTATCACATAAAATCAAATTGAAGAAAATCGGTTGAATTATTTTGACACAAGATAATTTCAATGAAAAATCTATTGTGTTCTATTCCATTTAATTCTATTCTATTGTATTCTATTGTATTCTATCCTATTGTATTTCATTTAATTCTATTCTATTGTATTGCACTTGCAGGATGGGAACAGTGGGTCGGGCACAAGTTGGATACAAATGTCAGGTCGTATGACGTCCGTGTCTGTAGCTCCTAATGATCAGGTAAATGGTCAGCGTTTATTTACAAATGGTTGTGACAATGATATCTCCAAGATTCAAAATACATATTTTACAGACAATTCGACTAACAAAGCTCCTGAAGATGTGCAGAATTGTGTGGTTGTAAAAGGAAGGAAAAGTATTTGTTTATAAAATGTGGGCTGAAGTTTAACTTGGTAATAATTATTTTTCTCACATCAGAATCAAAATAAAAGTCATCAAAAATTAATTATTTGGCATCATTAGAATTATTCTCAAGAAATAAGGGGGAATCTATTTTTTTTTTTTTTTTTTGTAAATATTTTAACCTGTTTTGGAATTTTTTACGTTCCATAAAACTAAACAGTAGGGTTTGTTTGGTAGGTCGTCAATCTTTTTCAAAATGTCAAGAACCAGATAAAATAAGAATTTTTTTTTTTTTTAATTATTCAGCGTCGCTTTCAACTATCACGACGGGGTTTTAACAAACAAAAAAGTAAATGTAATCAGTAGGCCGTATTCATAAAAAAAAAACAAAAGCTTTTACTTGCGAATTTTGAAGTAATTTGTTCAGTCGGTATTCATAAAGTTTTGAGAGAAAAAGCTTTTCCTTCTTTAGAAGTAAAAAGTACTTGGATATTTAAAAAAATTGACTTTTTTTATTTGAAGCAATTGCTTTAAAAACTGTAGTACAAGCTGAACCTTTTACTTCTCCATGCAGCAATTAGTTTTTCTTCTACCTTTTGTTTTTGCTCACGAGCAATCGCTTATGTTTTCTGAATACCGCCCAATGTGTGACCCAGGTGTGGGCGGTGGGCGTCTCAGACCAGCGGGTGTACTACCGCAGTGGCGTCACGGGCACCGAGCTGACCGGGCGGTCCTGGCGGCCAGTGAGGGCGCCGGTGCAGCTCAGCCGCCACCACTCCACCCAGAGCAACTCCCTGCTCAGCCTCCGCTCCAGCACGGACGAGGGTTGGGTGGAAGAGAGCGCCAAGTCAGCGCCCACGCGTCTGATTCCCGACACTGTCCAGGCATCGCCCAGGCGGGGCGAGGTGTCCGGGCTGAGGGCGGAGGATGAAACAGGCGAGGGTAAGTTGTGAAAATTAATTTGTTTTTATTCCAACCCTCAATGGAAAGCTTAGTTAGTTTCTCTTTTTGTCTCTCGTTTATTGAGAAAAGAAAATCTCTTTAGTTTTGTATATTGTAAAGTTAATCTGTATTATAACTATCATGTACTAGGTATGCAGTTTTACAGGTAGAATATAAGCTATTATTTGAAATATGGGTATGGTAAAGTTTTAATTTCTTACACTAACGGAACAAATAACTCACAAAATTATTATTCTTTAGAGTTTAAAAAAAAAAAAAAAATATTTTTAAAAATTAACGGACCACCCTGTACATACAATTCCAGAGTCTCAGCTCTCCCCGGCACCCGGTATGATCCGTGAGCACCACGCCCCGGACCAGACCCCCACCCCGACCATCATTCGGTCCGACTACCCTCTCCTGCCTGCATCACCCACCCCGACCGTCCTGAGGTCCGACTACCCTCTGCAGGGCGCCTCTAGCGCGGACTGCCTGGTACTGAAGGGGGCCAGGTTCTGGTGTCCTGTCCGGTCCCCCGGGTCCCTGCTGGGCCTGGAGCTCAACCCCGACACAGACGACAGCGGGCTGGACATCGGGACTGAACGGGACGCCTTCCTGGAGAAGCAGAATGACTCGCTGGCGGTGGTGCTGGAGAGCCGGTGGTCGCGGGTCGAGGCAGGTCAGTGGCGAGATATGTTTTACAGCTTGTGAATCTATTGCCATTCAAAAATCAATCAGGACATGACAAGATAACCTCCTATCTGGGGTTTTGACCACATAATAATAGATATTAGGCTTACTCCTGGAATAATGGGACTTATTAGTGCTAGTCAACCAGTATAAGCAGGGCGATATTATATTAGAAAAATAAGAGGAGTCTTCTGGCCAAGGTACCAATATAAATATATCGACCAGTGACACCCCCAATTGTCCTTTTTTGCCTTTACAGTTGATATAACAAGCTTGGCTACAGCTGGGGTAGTGGTGGTCTCTATTCAACTTTAGTTGAAATTTTTTTCTTTCTGAATGACATAATTATATATTTCAATGTGTGATGAACGATCATGAGAAATTGGGCTTTTTCTTTGTAAGCCCTTGAGAAACTAAAAGCTAACCTGGCTTGTTAGGGTTGGTTAGTCAGTTCTCTGTTCAAAGTCCTCTAGCGAGACACTCATAGTGCTCTAGAGAGACAATTATGTAGTATGTAGACAATTATGTTTACAGTAATTATTGTTAATGTGATGGTCTCGTTAATGTTATATTTCAAATAATATACCGAAAGCAAATTTTGGCCTCTGAGCAATCACACATTCCTGTTTAAGGAAGGACCAAAAATAATGTCGACCCTATTTAGATAGAAAAAATGAAGAACAAAAAGTGAGGAAGTAAAGCAAAGTACTCAATGCTCTCTCCATATCATACTTACTCCACGGTGAAAATCAATACCCCACTCCCATCACTGTGTAGGGCGAAATATTTTCATATAAATTTATTTCCTTCTTCTATATCAGTTATTTTTTGTGTTTTGACTTTGAAATATTCTGAGAAATACTATTGCTCTTCTTCTTGTATTCTACTCTCCGTGTTGGCTTTTCCAATTACTATTTTCGTCTACGAGCAACTCGTTTATGTTATAGAAAACATTTGGTGCGCGATTTCGATTAGATTTTTGGTGTGTATTAGGCTTCGCCATCAAGCTAATCGACGGCGCTCTTTTTGATTTTATGAAAATAGGGGCAGAAATTGCTATTATAATTTGAAAAATAAATAAGAAATAAAATTGTACAGCTGATTTTGTAAACTTGGAATTACAAATGAACCTATTTGTGTAATGGTGACATTTATTTTTCTTTATAAGAAACCCAATAAATGAGCGCACGATTAGTTCAGTGGTAAAGCACTCGCTTGCTATGCGGGAGGTCCCGGGTTCGAATCCCAGAGCCGCCACAAAAAAAAATTGTGTGTCAAAATTTGGTTACTGTAGATTGTAAGGTATACTTTCCGATGCGTTCCTTTCCCAGCATCTGCATGGGAAGTATAGAGGATGTCCGGAATTTATCAATGAATATTTTTTTAATTTATCAGGCGCGGTAGAGGTGTCCCCCAGCGCCATACCCCGCTGGTTCCAGCAGGAGCACAGCCTCAGCCTAGACGACAAGGAGCCGTGGCGGTCCACCATCTGGTCTAGGCTTGAGGAGCGGCGGCGGCGTGTGCAGGCGTTCCACTACGAGACCGCCATTGAGATCACGTCCTGGGTCAAGGCGGCGCAGAGCCGGTAATGTTTTTTTTTTTTTTCTCTAATTTACGGAATGCGAATCCATTTTTATAACACGCGGCCCTACTTAAACTATAAACTAAATTATCACTTAACTAAAAATAAACCGATCTACTTCAACAGGAGTTATATTGAAAATATCAATTCCTACATCGCTGGCTATATTGCCTATAGTTTGTAGCCTTTGCATAGGTGAAAATTCGCCTATATTACAACGGTTTGATTTTAGTTTATTATTCTTATTCTTATCCGGTAATGTTTATTCTTATTCTTATCCGATAATGTTTATTCTTATTCTTATCCGGTAATGTTTTTTTTTATTATTATGAGAGGAAGTTACCGTTCCACTTGGGATTTTGATCACATAATAATACGTATTGGGCTTACTCCTATACAAATGGGACTCATTATTCCTAAGAGGACAGTATAAATAAGGCGATATTGTTAATATATTGTCCTGTTGCAGATGCGTCACCTCCACGGACAAGGTCAGGTACGAGGATGCCTCCATAGAGCTGGAGTGGAATGGCGTGGGCAGAGGAAATGAACCAGAAGAGACTAGTGCTGCAGGCAGCAAATGTTACGTGATACTTGTAGAGAAACTGCGAGCAGAGCTAGAGATCAGGTATAATAATATAATAATACTTCCGTGTCCGTGAGATAGGTATTGATACCTAAATCACGGTGGTGAGAGGATTATATGGACGCCCAGATCCAATATTTAGGCTCCTTTCATGTCCATTACAGGTGGCAGGTGAAGAAATGATAGTTCTTTACTTGTGTTTTAGGATTTCCTGAAACTTTAAAAAATCATTTCATTTCTCTATTGCCAATTTATTTTTATTTCTAAAAAATGTATAACTCTCATAATAATCTTATTACGTATTCACCGTGGCTGAGTGAGTTGGCGTGTTAGGCATTGCACACATCGTGACCTGGGTTTGATTCCCAGCGGGGCAAGAATTTTTATGCTCTGTACTTGGATCTTTGGCATCCACTCATTTTTCGTGAGGAAAAATGAGTAGCTGCTTTAATGTGAGCAGCGATCAGTGGCGGAATCACAGGCAAAAATAAGTTAAAGGGATATTGAAGATATGGAAAAGTCCTATTATTCTGCGGTACCCACTAAAATTGTGATATAATAAATAATAACACAAAGAAACACATTTCTAATTATCATAATTATCTTATTAATCAAACTCTTGTTCTGTCCGTGTCTAGTAAAACTATGTTGGTCCATGTTTTGTGCACAGGTGAACATGAGAGACGTGACCAATGTCCAGAGCTGCTCAGAGCCGGGGGCTCCCCGCATAGCTGTGTATCTGATGGGCAAGACCTGCCCCGTGGTGATCCAACTCAGCACAGAGGCGGACCATGAGGACCTGCTCTCCAGCATGATCTACGTGTGCTGCTGTCTCTACAGGTAGGACCATGAGGACCTGCTCTCCAGCATGATCTACGTGTGCTGCTGTCTCTACAGGTAGGACCATGAGGACCTGCTCTCCAGCATGATCTACGTGTGCTGCTGTCTCTACAGGTAGGACCATGAGGACCTGTGCTGCTGTCTCTACAGGTAGGACCATGAGGACCTGCTCTCTAGCATGATCTACGTGTGCTGCTGTCTCTACAGGTAGGACCATGAGGACCTGCTCTCTAGCATGATCTACGTGTGCTGCTGTCTCTACAGGTAGGACCATGAGGACCTGCTCTCTAGCATGATCTACGTGTGCTGCTGTCTCTACAGGTAGGACCATGAGGACCTGCTCTCTAGCATGATCTACGTGTGCTGCTGTCTCTACAGGTAGGACCATGAGGACCTGCTGTCTCTACAGGTAGGACCATGAGGACCTGCTGTCTCTACAGGTAGGACCATGAGGACCTGCTGTCTCTACAGGTAGGACCATGAGGACCTGCTCTCTAGCATGATCTACGTGTGCTGCTGTCTCTACAGGTAGGACCATGAGGACCTGCTGTCTCTACAGGTAGGACCATGAGGACCTGCTGTCTCTACAGGTAGGACCATGAGGACCTGCTCTCTAGCATGATCTACGTGTGCTGCTGTCTCTACAGGTAGGACCATGAGGACCTGCTGTCTCTACAGGTAGGACCATGAGGACCTGCTGTCTCTACAGGTAGGACCATGAGGACCTGCTCTCTAGCATGATCTACGTGTGCTGCTGTCTCTACAGGTAGGACCATGAGGACCTGCTGTCTCTACAGGTAGGACCATGAGGACCTGCTGTCTCTACAGGTAGGACCATGAGGACCTGCTGTCTCTACAGGTAGGACCATGAGGACCTGCTGTCTCTACAGGTAGGACCATGAGGACCTGCTGTCTCTACAGGTAGGACCATGAGGACCTGCTGTCTGTACAGGTAGGACCATGAGGACCTGCTCTCTAGCATGATGTACGTGTGCTGCTGTCTCTACAGGTAGGACCATGAGGACCTGCTGTCTCTACAGGCAGGACCATGAGGACCTGCTCTCTAGCATGATCTACGTGTGCTGCTGTCTCTACAGGTAGGACCATGAGGATCTGCTCTCTAGCATGATCTACGTGTGCTGCTGTCTCTACAGGTAGGACCATGAGGACCTGCTGTCCAGCATGATCTACGTGTGCTGCTGTCTCTACAGGTGGAGTCCTGGCTTCCATACATCATAATAATACTCTGAGGGATTGGGTAGACATTAAGAATTATAAAATAATAATAGAAAATGCTTTGAGCATTAACCTTGACATATTTGTGTTGGTCACAATCGTGATATCACAATTACCGGAACTCGCTTTACTAAATACTTGCTTGACTAGGGATTCGAACCACCCATCTCCAGGTTACGAATCCGTCGCTAAGATCTGAGAGAAAGCATTAACCTTGCCTGGTGGTTAGCTTCCACTAAAGGGAATTATTATTTTAGACTGGTTAGAGTTCCACAAGAGAAGCACCAATTATCACACCGACCTCCTTTAGATCTAATGTGACCAGTTGATTCTAATTCTGATATACGTCCTCATTCAAAGTAGTCAGGACGGAGGTTTTAACCTCCTTTCGCTGGGAATCGTACCAGCTACCCACATTAACCTCACCCAGCCTGGGTGGGTCCGGAAATGCTAGCCTCACATGTTTGGAGGGAACAGAGATGTACTGTAAATGTATATCAAATTTAATTTTATCTTTACCTTAATTGTAAACATACAGTAATGTATAAATATACAGTAAAATTGATTGATTGAACTCGGGATCTTTGGACTAGGGGCAGTAGTAATAACCATTACGCCACGGAGGCTATTATTATTAACTTTTATTGTGTTTTCACTGACCGACTTTAAAGTTTTAAATCAGACAGCAGCAAAATTGAAAGCTTCAATTTTTTCCAAATTTTAAGAATGGTTTCAAAAGTGAAATTTATTTACACAATACACCACACGCAGGACACGGAAGGAGCCCAGAAAATTGCTTCTCGGCTTCCATGCACAGGGGTTAATACCCCACCAATCCTTCCACCACCATGACAACACTCATGGACACGGAAAGTAAAGTAAGTAAGTACTGACCGCCTGATTATTATTTCTGTCCCCCCAGGATCCGCGCCGCCCCCAGCAGCTCCTCCTACTGGGCCACCACCAGGCTGGGTGAGGTCCTCTGCTTCGACCCTCTGGTAGCCCAGCAGTTCCAGGCCCGGGAGAAGCATTGGTTCTGCCAGATGTTCAACCTGCACCAGAGCCCTGTGCCTGTCACCAGGGCCCTGGTCAACTCTTTCCCCCCAGGTAAGTAATACTAATAGAAGCATTGGTTCTGCCAGATGTTCAACCTGCACCAGAGCCCTGTGCCTGTCACCAGGGCCCTGGTCAACTCTTTCCCCCCAGGTAAGTAATACTAATAGAAGCATTGGTTCTGCCAGATGTTCAACCTGCACCAGAGCCCTGTGCCTGTCACCAGGGCCCTGGTCAACTCTTTCCCCCAGGTAAGTAATACTAATAGAAGCATTGGTTCTGCCAGATGTTCAACCTGCACCAGAGCCCTGTGCCTGTCACCAGGGCCCTGGTCAACTCTTTCCCCCCAGGTAAGTAATACTAATAGAAGCATTGGTTCTGCCAGATGTTCAACCTGCACCAGAGCCCTGTGCCTGTCACCAGGGCCCTGGTCAACTCTTTCCCCCCAGGTAAGTAATACTAATAGAAGCATTGGTTCTGCCAGATGTTCAACCTGCACCAGAGCCCTGTGCCTGTCACCAGGGCCCTGGTCAACTCTTTCCCCCCAGGTAAGTAATACTAATAGAAGCAGTGGTTCTGCCAGATGTTCAACCTGCACCAGAGCCCTGTGCCTGTCACCAGGGCCCTGGTCAACTCTTTCCCCCCAGGTAAGTAATACTAATAGAAGCATTGGTTCTGCCAGATGTTCAACCTGCACCAGAGCCCTGTGCCTGTCACCAGGGCCCTGGTCAACTCTTTCCCCCCAGGTAAGTAATAGTACCTCTTGATTGATAGTAATATGTAAAATAAGTGCAGAGCTAGCGTTAACGTCACGATGAATACACCAGTAAAATTTATTTATTATTTAAGTATTTAGTGTATTTAACATGAATTGGTATATTCCTTAAAGAATGAACCAATGAAGTGAGAAAAATATTCTCCTATGATCTCCCCAGGCACGCAGCTGAGCGTGACAGGACACATCACTATAATATCTCCTATGATCTCCCCCAGGACACAGCGAGCGTGACAGGACACTGAGCTAAGAATAATATCTCCTATGATCTCCCCCAGGCACACAGCTGAGGTGACAGGACACATCCCGAAGGCTAAGAATAATATCTCCTATGATCTCCCCCAGGCACGCAGCTGAGTGTGACAGGACACACCACTAAGAATAATATCTCCTATGATCTCCCCCAGGCCAGGAAACCATCATATATCTGCCCAGGCACGCAGCTGAGCGTGACAGGACACATCCCGAAGGCTAAGAATAATATCTCCTATGATCTCCCCCAGGCACGCAGCTGAGTGTGACAGGACACATCCCGAAGGCTAAGAATAAGTTCCTATGATCTCCCCCAGGCACGCAGCTGAGTGTGACAGGACACATCAATAATATCTCCTATGATCTCCCCCAGACACGCAGCTGAGCGTGACAGGACACATCCCGAAGGCTAAGAATAATATCTCCTATGATCTCCCCCAGGCACGCAGCTGAGCGTGACAGGACACATCAATAATATCTCCTATGATCTCCCCCAGGCACGCAGCTGAGCGTGACAGGACACATCCCGAAGGCTAAGAATAATATCTCCTATGATCTCCCCCAGGCACGCAGCTGAGCGTGACAGGACACATCCCGAAGGCTAAGAATAATATCTCCTATGATCTCCCCCAGGCACGCAGCTGAGCGTGACAGGACACATCCCGAAGGCTAAGAATAATATCTCCTATGATCTCCCCCAGGCACGCAGCTGAGCGTGACAGGCCACATCCCGAAGGCGGCTACTCGCTTCTCCATCAACCTGGAGTGTGGCTCTGGCCAGAGCATAGCCCTGCATGTGAACCCGCGCTTCGACCAGGGGGAGATTGTGCGCAACCACTACGCGCATGGGCTCTGGGGCATGGAGGACACGTACGGGCCTCTAGGTACATTTCCTATCTTTATACTCTTTTTTTTTTAAGCTTTATTAGGAGGACAAAGTACAGGTAACAGTATAAAATTAAGAAAAGAAAAAAGAAAACAAACAAATGACAAAATAAATAAGTAAAAAAGAAAGAAAATAACAATAATGTCCTACCTAAAGGGCGGGGTTATTGCCTGTGGCAATCTCAATCAAATAAAGCACCAATCTTTTTTCAACAAGATTGGTGCTTTATTTGTACTTTATTTCATTACAATGTTTCTAATAGCAAGAACATAACACATATGTAAGTACTTAAAATTATTCGAATAATATAATTATTATGATCATGCACTTATATTATCACACTAAGATACCTGGGGAGCCAGGCACCTTAGTGTAGCTCCAGCTTAGTTACAGCTGGCGTAGGTCTCTATTCAACTTCAGTTGAAAAGTTGGTTTATTCTGAAACACATATTTCTATGTACGATCAACCGTCATAAAAACTTGGGCTTTTCCCTCAGTAACAGCCTTCCTCCATTAATTTATGTCTATTTCGAGCATCTCCCATTTCAAGTTGTGTTGTGGTTCAAGTTGTAGTCTTGTCATAATAAAAATATTTGTGCTTGCAGGCATGGACGCAGGCACAGACTTCATGCTGACCATCCTGTGTGATGAGCACGGGTTCAGAATCTCTAGGAATGGGTACATCCTGGGTCACTTTGAGCGGAGGCTGGACCCTGAGACCATCACTCAGGTCACCATACAGGGGGATGTGCTGCCCCTCACCCTCAAGTATCTCTCTGAGAAACCTATCTTCGAGGAGACCGGCATCTACTGGCGACAGGTAATATAGTAAATCAATGTGTATTATTATATATTTTTTTATTAGGAGGACAAAGTAATGTACAATATTTACAGTATAAAATTGAGAAAAAATAAATAATTAATTAAAAAGATTGAGAAAATAAATAAATAGCCAACCTCCGTGGCTTAACGGTTGTGACTGCTGCTCGTAGTCCATAGATCACGAGTTCGATCCGCGGTTGAGGCAGACTTTTCGAAGAAAATTCTGTTCAATCCCAACACGTGAGGCCGGCATTTCCGTTAATGTGGGTAGCTGGTACAATCCCCAGCGAATGGAGGGTAACACCCCTGTCTTAATTAAGACGTTAAAACCAAATAGAATCGTTGGCGTTAAGAAGGGCATTCAGCCGTAAAAAATGTGCTCCACCTTACCAACCTCAATCATGAGATTGAACAATGCCGACTCCAATAGTAACATAAGCTAATATGAGATAAAGGCAACGGAAATATACAAAATAAATAAATAACAAAGTAGAAAATAATACCAATGTCCTAAGTAAAGGGCGGGGTTATTGCCTACGGCAATCTCTTCCACCCAACCCTTTTTGTGTTATTATATCACAAATTTAGTGAGTAGCTCAGAATTACAGGATTTTTTGTATCTTTTATATCATTTGCCATAATTCCGCTACTGGTCGCTGCTCACATCAAACAGTTTCTCATTTTTCCTCACGAGGACCCCGAAAATCCAAAGTACAGATTCAAAAAAAAGATGTTGATGAAAATAAGGATTATTTTATACAAAAAGAAATAGAAATGTAAAGGATAGTAATAATAATTAACATAGAAACTAAAACAAGGCTGCATCCCACGGCACAAGGACCATACTTCATAGGTGTGGCACTTAGTGTGGGATGACGACAGCCAAAAGAAACTAGCATAAGTTCACTTAAAAATATTATGAATTATGTAAACTGTCATTGTTATATATATTTGAAGCATTTCTTTGTCATGTATTAAAATAAAATAAAATTCCAACTCCGCTGAGATAGTTTGTTGGGTTCCTACTTATCACAGGATTTTCTGTTGTCAGGTGGGCGGACACCTGGCCCAAGTGGCGACGTGTGACGCGGGGGTCACGTGGGGGCTGGGCGAGGACAGTACGCCCTGGGTGCACACGGGTGGCTGGGGCGGCGGCGGACTCCTGGTGGGCTCCCAGCAGGGGATAGGTCCTGTGTCAGACTCCCAGGTGTTCGAGGTGTACGAGAACCAGCGCTGGAACCCCATCAGCGGCTACTCCGCCCGCGGGCTGCCCACAGACCGCCCCTCCTGGTCAGACGCCTCCGGGGAGCAGCGCCGCAGCAAGGAGGCGAGTGTGCTGGTGGGGCCCTGGCAGTGGGAGGGGGAGTGGCAAGCGGATGACTGGCAGTACGCCCTGGACTTCCCCTGCTGCTTCCACCCCGGCAACAAGATGACGGACACAGTGCGGCGGCGGCGCTGGCACCGGGTGGCACGCTACACCAGCACGGGGCCCTGGCAGGAGCTGGGCAACACAAGGCTGAGGGCGCTGTCCCTGCACACAGACGCGGGGGGGGACATCCACGTGTGGGGGGTGACACTGGGAGGGGACGTGCTGTACAGGCGGGGAGTGGCGGGGGAGAGCCCGGGCGGCCAGGCCTGGGAGCATGTGGCCCACGACCAGCCCCTGTGCAGCATCAGTGGGTGCCGGAGCCAGGTGTGGGGGGTGGGGGAGAACGGGTGCGCCTACTGGCGGGACGGCATCACAGGGAGCCAGCCCACGGGCGAGCACTGGCAGCGTGTGGACCCGCCCCGGCGGACCACGCTGGTGGAGGTGGGAGTGGGGGAGGTGGGGGTGTGGGCGCGGGACAGTGAGCAGGGCGTGTGGGTGAGGGAGGGGAGCCAGTGGCAGGGGGTGGGGGAGCAGAGGATGCGGCGCCTGTGTGTGGGGGAGGGGGAGGTGTGGGGGGTCACCCTGGAGGGGTGCCTGAGCAAGCGGCTGGGGGTGAGCCGGGAGCACCCCAGGGGCTTCACCTGGGTCTTCTCCTTGCCGGGGGACTGGAGTCATCTCTCTCTCAACTGAGACCTGGGCTGGGGGTAGAGACAGTCATCACTCATCAGGATCGTGTTGACCAAGCTACTCGCTTGATATACAAGCGAGTGCGGTGAGATTAATGTTGTTGTTGTTGTAGCCAGCCTGGCTACAGCTGGGGGTAGTGATAATAATAATAATATCGCCATATTTATACTGCCCGCTTAGGACTATTATGTCCCATTATTCCAGCAGTAAGCCCAAGACGCATTGTAAAATCCCAAATGGGAGGATAACTTGTCATGTCCCGGCTGGATTTCGAACCCGCGACCTCTGGAATCTCTGGATTCACAGAGTGCCGCCTTTACCACTGAGCTACCGGGACAGACGTCTGTATCCAACTTTAGTTGAAATGTTGGCTCGTTTTGAAGCACATATTTCTATGTGCGATCAACCATCATCAGTGAACTTTTTCTTTATACGCGATAACCCTTGGAAACTGCAAGCTAGCCTTGTTAAGGTTGGCTTGTCTGGTCTCAGTTTATAGTCCTCTCGTGAGGCACTAGTCTTCTCCTGACCATCCATAGCTAATCAAGTGTTGTAAGCTCATCTAATGAGAGTACTTGATCAATTGATCATGAACGAATGGTACCCTAAATAACTACTGAAATAAACTAGACGGTTACTCTTACTGAGGCAGTCTATTTTCCTGAAAATATCTTTGGTCATTCACGAGTGAGATGCTTCTGTACTCAGCTTTAGATTTAAAAAAAAAAATTCCAAATAGATCTCAAATTTTAAAGTTACCCTATCTGTATAATATTTTGTGGTATTTTATTTACACTGATATACCTATATGCTATACGTACTTTGATATGCTCGTCCTTTTTTGTTGAGGAATCTTTTTTTTATCAGTTTCTACTTTAACTTTCAGCTTCCTAGCCAGTGTGGGTGGTGTAGTGGTATGGTACATTTGGGCGCGGGTTCAAACCCCAGACTCCGGATTGTTCTCATGAATTTTAAATACTGACCAAGGAAAAAATAAGAAACGCTCTGAAATAAAAGTTGAAATAAAAGGACTAGAAGTCCTATTTTCACAGAATAAGATTTTCCCACGACTCTTGTATCACTTACTGTCATATTATTAATCTTTTTAAAAAAAATATATTTATTTTTTCATTTTCTTTCGTCTCCCTGTGATATTTTGTGTTGTAGTATTTTATGATTTTATATAATTCCGTCTCGTTTCCAACTTCCTTCAATATTTACGTTAAAAGCTCCACCAAAACATTTTTGAATTTGAGTTTTGAGAATCTGCTTTTCTGATTTAATACCCAAAATATAAAGGATTTCTTTCATAAGAAGCAATCAGTTTTCTTCAGTCATAGATATTTTGAATTTTGCAAGACAAAGTTATACCTTGATTAATGAGGAAAATTAAGGAAACTTGACGACAAAAACGACTCTGAATTTCAATGTTTAAAAAAATCTTTTGTTCTGTTGTAATATAATTAATATCCTTGATAAATGAATTCCAAATCTAAATATTTTGTGATTTACCTAGCAATTGAATAAGAATAGCTTCTAAATTATACTTGTTTAAATTCCATTGTGTTTTGTATTTTATAATTCTGAACAATAAACAAATAATTTAAAAATCTTTTCAAATGCGTTTTCCATATAGTTAAATGATTGAGATAGCACACTCAATTGAACAGTTCTCGTTTTGCGACTAAAACCACAAGTTCAATGCAATGTACAGCGAGATTACAACTTAGATGGGTGACCATTCAAATTCCGCTCCTCATGCTGCTATCTATTCCCGGGCCAACCCAGGATGGGTCAGGTTAATTTAGGTAGCTGGTTGCTGAGTTGCCAAATACTTCTAAATTTTAAAACCATCAATAAAAAAAACTGTTGTCCCGAGACACCAACAGTTTACTCGACTCGGCAAAATAGTCAACACTTGTTACCACAACTAACTGCTCTGTATTTTGACATCAATACCAAAAGCTCTTGGCAGGTATTCTATCCTCTTCTATCTTCTGTTCCTCCATGATGTCCATCTCAAATGTTTTCAGCTTGGCTTGGAACGTAACAGCCAGCACATCGGCTTCCTTTGTGTCTTTCTCGGCATTCTCTGCAACACAAGATGTGAAGGGGTTTTATTAGCAAAGCCTGATAAATTTGATGACATCATGGTAAATGTACGTGGTGTAATGGTTGTGACTGTCTACCCGTGGTCCAGAGATACTGAGTTTGATTCCCGGGTTGGGCAGAATTTTCTTACGAAAAAATCTGTTCCCTCTGAAGTAAAAAACACGTGAGCCTTTCGTAGAATATAAGGACATTTGCCAAGACAGCCGACCCTGTATCTCAAGAACGGTAAGTCGTAGAGGTATGAAATTTTTTGAAATGAATTTTACCTTTATTTACCTTTCAAATCAACTTATTTCTGACAGGTCATTCCATTTAAGATTTTTGAGCTAGTTGCGACCTAGCTTTAACAGCCAGCCGCAGCTAAAAAAATTAGACTTGAAAATTAATCCCCCAAAAAATGAAGCAACACATATTATACAGCTTGTTGATATCATACGTGTTTCTCGAGTGGGGTGGGGTGAGAATGCATGCTGACCCTGTATATGCTACAGAGTACTGATGAAAATAAACAAAAAAACTTTACTTTACCAAAATAAGAAGTGGGAGTCTTGTAGTCGATGGTCTCGTAGGCTGCCTTAGGGATGGGTATGATCCTGCCAGTCCTCTTGGATACCCTCACTCTATCCCCCTCCTCCGTGTATCTCCACTCCACCTTACAGCCCAGCCTGAGGAAATAAATAGATTATAGAAAATAAGGAAATAATTATTGTTAAGTATTTTATTTATAACTAGCCGTTTGCCCGTGCTTTGCAACGGGACTAAATTTCAAATTTACTAAGGCATGGCCGTACTGCTGAACAGCTATGCCTTTTTGAACTTTTTATAATTTTTCTGGACTAAGCGATAATGGTTTTGGGGGGGTCAATTCGGAGACATTTTTCGCTATCTCTTACCGTTTTGGCTAAACAACTCCGGACAAACAAACATAGGTAGGTAGGTAGGTAGTCCTTTTTTTTTGTTTTATATATAGAGATAGACTGGTTGGAGTTCATTGCCATTCATGGAAGAAATGGCGACCCCAAGTAGGTTTGGGAAAAAGGCAAAGTAAAAAAAGAAGACTGGTTGGAGTTCCACAAGAAAAGCCCCAATCATCACACTAATTTCTATTCGATCTCTTGTGACCAGTTCATTCTATTTGGTTTGAACATCCTGATTTGAGATAGTCAGGATGGGGGTTTTACCCTCCATTAGCTGGGAATCATAAAAGCTACCCACATTAACCTCACCCAGCTTGGATTGGGATGGAAATGCCAGCCTCACATTTTCAGAGAAAACAGAATTTTCTGTTCAAAAAATCTTTTTCAACCGGTTATAAAATTTCTTGACTATGTTATCTTCTCTGAGAGGTCTGTGTAGAAAAGGAAAAGTATCTGCTTGTTTAATCACTGTTTCACTATAGTAATAATTATAATATATTTCACTTACATGTCAGAAGGATCAACCAGAGCCACCTCGTTAGTAACCAGCAGTGGGGCTTCCTGTTTGATGATGAACTTTGATCCTGATTGTTGCCCCATGTCCTTCAGATAGGTGTTGAGTCCTTCCACAATCACACTGTTGATTTCCTGGTAGATCTGGATCACAAGCCCCTGCTTTCCTTTGTCTTTCCCAACAAGGATTTCAACCTGAAAGTTACCCAATAAGTTATAAAATTAAAGTTATCATATTAGTGTTAATCACAATTGTGATATCACAACTACTCGAACTAACTTTACTAAATATTTGCTTAACTTGGGACTTGAACCACCGACCTCTGATTACAAGTCCACCCACCACCTTATCAATGAAGCTACTGAGCTCAGTTTTCCTTTTTTGTCTACTTGCACATTAATAATAACTGAAAATTGTTTCATCTAATTACATTGGTGATTTCAACCTTTCACTGTCTACCAAGTTTCATAAATCAGTCTTCTAGAAAGAAGGTTAAAGGTACACTTTGGATTGTCAGTGAAATTATCAAATTTACCTATTTTTCCTGTGGGGATTTACATTATATGGCTATTGCACAGATGGAATAGCACAAAGGAACAACAGAAAATCAGCCTACTGCTAATTAGAAAACTAAAAATATTTACTTGTATCTGTTTGTTTTTTTAACATTCAATTGACAAATTGTTCTAATGTACTGTTTTATGTATTTATTTAAAAGAGCAATAAAAATACAGTCTTATACAGGGTGTCCCGTATACAGATGCAAATATTTTAAGGGTAGGTTCAGCCCACCGTGGACTATCATATGAGCGAAACTTGCAGTGGGGCATTTTGCTTCGTTATAGAGTTATGGCCAAATCCCTGTTTTTCCCACAGGTCTAGAGGTCACTTGGATCGATGCACGTTTTTGAAGAAATGATAGTCAGTAAGTAATTTTTGACTTCATGTATGGATAGTCATGCATATTTCCCTTGAAATGCAGTTGGTTGCATAAAAAAATATTGAAAGACCACAGAGATATTTAATCATAAGTTCAATACTTTTCTAAAATTTGATTTTTCCCTGTTTTCCCTTTCATGAATTTAGAGTACTTCTACAATTGCAATTCTGCGTATCACTAGTTAAAAAAATACCCTATTATGTTTAGTTTTGTAAAAAAGAAAGCTCCTTTATATTACTTTAAAGATCATGGAACGCAGTACACACAAAGCTCAAAAAACACTTCTGAATCATGATGGAAAATTCAAAGTTGGCTGAATTTTAACAGAATTGGCGCGTAATTTGAGGTATAAATACACTGCTCTGGGATGTTTAACAGAGGGAAATTGATCATTCACAGTCGTCGGTCGGTGTGAACTTTTATGTGAATGGGGTTACGGAATCACAGGGTTATCATGAGGAAAAATGAGAGAGGCTGCAACGAAAGCAGCAACCAGTGGTGTAATACACATGGAGAAAGACTCTGCGCTACCAACAAAAATTATGCTTTTATTTTTAGAAGTAAAATTAAAAATATCATTTTTGTGTTTATCACAATCATGATATCAAAAACATAACAAATAGTGCCGAAAATTAACCTTGGGTAAAACTCGAACATACAACCTTAAGGTTACTATTATTATTAATACTTTATTTTTATTTTATAAACAATTGGACCAAGCTTTATTTACATTTTTTTTTTTTTTTTTTACAATGAACATGGTAACAATTTGTGAAATAAATATAAACAAAGACTGATCAAGGGTGGTGATACAGTGATACATGTTTGTAGTTTATTGATAAACTACAAACATGATACATTCTGCAACACAGGACATGAAATGAAAAGAACCCAAAAGAATATGTAGCGAACCAAGGGCGAGGTTTAAAGCTTGTGGCTTTCTCTTCCACCGAACAAATTGATTGCCTTGTTATTTTAACAGAACTATTAGATTTGATTGATATAGTTGGTTAATAGAACTAATTGTACTCATAAAATATTCATTTATAACTTGCAGTTGGCACAAAAATAGTCACACAGACCGCTTCAGGCATCGAGTGTTCTTCAAAATGCAATAGCGCCCAGATTCAAATTTTGAAAGATGTGTTTCTGTCCTTCTGATGCCGTTTGATAAGGCGTATCTCATTCGTTCCTTCACGCGTCTAAAAGAACTTTGTATTTATTGAAACAAAATTAGAAAGGGTATTTTTTTACCTAGTGATACGCAGAATTGCAATTGTAGAAGTACTCTAAATTCACGAAAGGGAAAAATTAAATTTTAGAAAAGTATTGAACTTATGATTAAATATCTCTCTGGTCTTTCAATATTTTTTCATGCAACCAACTGTATTTCAAGGGAAATATGCATGACTATCCATACATGAAGTCAAAAATTACTTACTCGCTACCATTTCTTTAAAAACGTGCATCGATCTAAGTGATCTCTAGACCTGTGGGAAAAACAGGGATTTGGCCATAACTCTTTAACGAAGCAAAATGCCCCACTGCAAGTTTCGCTCATATGATAGTCCACGGTGGGCTGAACCTACCCTCAAAATATTTGCATCTGTATACGGGACACCCTGTATTGTTTGCCCTAGTACAATAAATCTAAAGATAAATAGCCAAAATAACTCTAAACATAGTTGAGAAATTGCTTATTAGAATAAACTTACCCTGTCACCTTTAAAGATAGACCAATCTTTGATAGGCTCTATAATAGGTAACCTCTTGTTTTCCTCGGGTACTCTGTTCCTCTGCAAGAATTCAAAGTTCCAGGGGCGGTCAGTTCCAAAATGAAAGTTCTTGTCTTTACCTTGATCCACTTTGGTGTACTGAGGACCTTTGGGGTAGACATGGTAAACCTGTAATCAATAATAAAATTTATTACTTTCCTTATCCTTACTGATATAAATCAATTTTTCAGTTTGATTAAACCTTCCCACCATAAACACAAATTAAAATACCTATCTGATGTGCTGTACAATGTACCTGAAAAATACTGGTCTTATAGACTGCATGGCACAATTGGACTGCACAGTCAAAATACTTTCTGTTTGACAGGTACAATGCATTTGCATAGAATACAGATATTGCAGACTGTTGACTGCACTCTGTCTGGCAAGGCCACACAGTACCTATTTATTTATTTTCACGAACTGATGTTATAAATTAGTTGATATTTTATTGGACATTGAATTTTTAAAAAATGAGAGAGAGAGAGCAAAGCAATTAGCTCTTATATTTAAAAAAAAATATCCAAAAAAAATTGACAAAAAAGTGAAAAAATGAGGTTTTAGACTTGCCAATACAGAATTTTTTGAAGAATCTAGAATGTAAAAAATAGTATTCTACCATTTACTACAAATTTGAAGAAAATTGTTTCAGTAGTTTTAGAGATACAAGTGATTTAGTATGAAATTTCAAAATTGCCAAGTGTACACAATGTGAAACAATCACGAGGAAGTATTGTGTCCATAACTGGCAGTTATCATTGAAGCTAAGTGGACCATGCTGTGGCCAAAAAAGAAAAAAGGGCCGCAAAAGTGGGCCAATTGAAATTTTAGACTAAAACCCATCAAGTGGGTAAAGTCTCAATATTCTCAAGCTTTATAATTCTATAACAAAATCTGTGTGAGGTTTACAGTTCAAAGAACTATGAGTAGTTGAATAACTTACTTGTCTCATGACACGGTTGATATATCTGTCGGGCAGATTGGAGTATGCTTTGGTCAATTCTCCAACTTGCTCTGCAGCCACATATCTGCGAGCTCTCCTGTACAATACATGGGTGAATCGCATTTTATGATTTTATTTCAAATGTGTGTCCCAATGAAATGTCTTCTCTCCTGTAATAGAACCTTGGCTCTTCCCCCCCTAAAGGTGGGTAATGCTAGAAATTTAGATATTATGTCAAATTGAGAAAAATCAAAGGCAATTAATAGATATATTGGAAATACAGAAAAGAAAATTATAAAATGAAAATCTTCCCTTCTTTCAGGAATTAGTTATTTGGATTATATATTTTTGGGGGACTGGAGTTGGACTGAATTATTTCAAAATTTAGCGCGCTGATTAGAAGTATAAAGTTGAATGTTAATGTCCGCTAGAGTGCGCTGTAAACGAAAAGAGGGCTGTTGATGTATTCGTGCCTATACCGAACCCTCACTAGAAAAATTATATTTTTTCTCTACTAGCTAGCTAGCCAGGAACACAGCTGGGCTCCTGGCTCCATTAAGGCAGGGTGGGTAGCCAAACGAATATAAGTTATGGTACAATAGGTTCGTAGTGCGGGAACCATTGGTCCATTGTATCACCGAAGACATAGATTTTAGATCATTGTTCTTATTGCCAGGCCAGTATGCCAATGATATGTTGCATACAAGTTCTTGTTTAATCATTAAAGTTAAGGAACGTCCAGCGAGGTTAGGGTTTGGATAGGTGGCCATTCAAATCCTCATGATGCTGGGTACTCCCCGCCCGACTCAGACTGGGTTAGGTTATTTTGAGTAGCTTGTTGATGAGTTTCCTGCCATTAAAGGGTAAAACTTCCATAATGGTGTGAACATATAGTGAAAGCAACGTTAATCCACAAATAAGAAGGTTCTTATTGATGCAGAGGATTTAACTTTTTATTCAAAGAAAAATTTTATACGCCTAATTGACGACTAAGGTCTGAATTATAGAACAGGATTAGATTGAATCAAACTGGACACTAATCCTTAACTCGGGCTATAGTTCGCTGTGATTGGTTGAAAAATCCAACTTGAAGGCTTGTCAGGCTTAGCTTAACTCTAATCATGTTTTATAATTAAAAAAAAAAGGTGAGTGTTTCACAGCTTTTTTTGTTTCGCAACCATGAAACAGGAGCTACTGTAGATGCTTCTGGTCTGTGTTGTAGCCTGCTCATCCCATAGTATGCCTCCCCTCTGATGGGCGAGAAGTGACACAATACTTCCCACTTAGGTGCTGGGTCAACACGAGCGCAGCGGAAGGTATCCCTTACAAACAACTCTAACCAAACTTTGAATACAATTTTTTGTCGGCGCGGGGGTTCGAACCCGCGACCTTCCGCATGGCAAGCGAGTGCTTAACCACTGAGCAAATCGCGCGCTTAAGTACTAAATTTCTTAATAACGTGACTAGAATAAATGAAACAAGAAACACTTAATTATGTAATGAAATTAATTATTTATAAAATGTAATCTGACAATTTTAATATACACTTTAATATTTAGAGTGTGGTTAATTCTGTAAAATTAAGTATCTATGTTAAAGGTAGTCAATGTGTAGGTTGTCTTTATTGAAACAAACATTCCTTGAGCACTTAAACACAGAAAACAACACTTGGTATATTCCTTGTTGATATTTCTGACAATTCATCACTTTAAACAATTGGTTTTATTTAACTTTCCAAAAGTTTTTTTTTTAAATTTATTTTTACTCTGCTAAAAATTACAAAATAATAAATTAAGTAGGCCCCTACAGCTGAAAATACATTTCTCATGAAAATAATTCAGACTGTTTGGCTGTATTTATGAAAAAGATGTCACAACTACTTCTTTAACAGAAATTTTATCTTTTGAAAATACATGACGGCAAAAATAATAATTAACTGATCTTGAAACTTAAATACAAGTTGAATTATTTATAAATTGAGGTTAGTATTGAAAACCAAAATGAAACAACACATTAGTTAAAGCCATTAAATAAACAAAATTAAAGTGAAATACTAGGGATCAATTTACAAGACAAGGATTTCTATTTAGACGTGGTGTATACCATTACCAGAGGAGATATCGCGTAGAATACACCTGTTCCCGAGAAAACACAGAAGCAACGCCCAGAGTGGTTAAGAAAGCTATTGGTTAACAGGGTTATGAAACTCTTTCATTCGACCCATCTCTTAAACGTAATGCTGTCTAACTAACTTGGCCCCAACTCAAGGGGTTTATGAATGTGAGAAGTAAAATGGTCGAGTTATTTTTATTTATTTCGTGTTTGTAATGAGAAAGACCAAATAAAGGGTAAATTTCAAAAATTCATTATTATTTGACGGTAACAATAAATAAGAAAAAATATATGGTTCATACATATAAAATGACTATGCCAATAATTATTTTAATACACTCATTCGTTCAAAACGTGGTCAGCATTTTTGCCTACTTCTTCATCATATGGACTGGCTTCAGGCCGACATATAATTTTGCTTGTGTGATGCTCTTCTAGCTGACATATGATGCTTTTTCAACTTTCCTTTTTAATTTTAAGTATTAAAAAACCACGAAAAAAAATCAAGATGCTACAGTAAATAATAAGGGATACATGATATAGATGAAATATTATTTTAATAATATACTGAAACCTTTGAACAATAATATTGTTCTAAGGTTAATAACAATAATATTGTTATACTTACTATTTTTCAAGCAAGTTGGTAGTAGAAAATGGTTGATAGAGGTTAAATATGAGCATTAAAAATTGACAGTAAAAAATATAGGTACTCTTTTAGTATTTTTACGTCACTCTGCCCCATATTATTTGAAAACAAAGTTTTTATTGTATTCTCTACTTGTATGAAAAACAGTTGAGGGTTTACCAATTATTCCGTTTGTGAATTGTCAAAAAAAAATGGTAGGGAGACTTGTAAAATGGTATTTTGGTTGGAGAAAAACTCCTATTATACATACAATGAAGTACAAGTATAACCCAATTAAAAAAAAATAAAATGTTGTAATGGGACTTTTTGTCCCAACAGTTAACGGAAACGGGTTTGTCCTTTTCATCCATGAGATTTATTTAATTATTGAAAGACTATAAAATAAATGAAAAATTAATATGATCGCCTTATAAATTAGATTTGAATACTAATTAAAAACAAGTTATATACGTCTCTAGTAAAATTTGATTCCACACTAAGAATGACATTACCTCATTTGATCATTTCCTACAAATAAACCGTAAGAGTGATGGCAAAGCGAAAAAACTAATTGAGTGAGTGCACAACCGTTTTTTATCAATGAATTAAATCCATCGAGTCATTATACATAAATAGACCTCACTGAAATAATTGGCTGTATGGTTGGTCAGGCTTAGAGCCACAACCAATTCCATAAATATAAAATAAAACCAAAAAATACAAAGATAAAATAGGACTAATTAGTCTCTTTACTGCAGGAATTGTTTCCAAATTCCACTATTAGGTTTGTTGTTACACACAAAACCTCCATGTCTGTATGATCAAGCTTCTGAACCACTAACAATACAAAAAAGGTTGCAATCTCAAATAGATTATCATTTTAGTGTTAATCACGTTGATAATATCACTATTACTGAAACTGACCTAACTTGCTTTACTAAATTAATATTTCCCATATTAGGAACTCGAACCATCGACCTCCAGGTTACAAATCCGCCGACTTATCGATCGAGCTACTAAGATCGGTAAAATCTCAAATAAAGGAGGTGAAACTGGTTGGGATCCGAATAACTGGATCCGGATCCATGCGCTACATGATTACAAGCAGTGCCTTGACTTTCAACCACCTGTAAGAATAAGTCCTTAGAAACGAAAACATATGAGGGAAAAACTAAAAAAGGTTAATGAAGTGACGAGTGGTAAAATATATTGTGGATGCAATGTCACACATGCTTTTGTGTGATGAATTAATATTAGATTAGAACAAACGATAGTGAACTTAGAAAACATGTGAACCGCTACGATAGTGATGAATATGTGGCTTTATTCAGAATGTGAGGTCAATGAATATCTTGTGAACTCTACAGGCCTGGTGTCTTACGATGAAAACTCTGCAACACAAAGAAAGAGATGAGAGATTAACACCCAGTTGCATAATTGCTAATGGACAGATTTTAAACATGAAATTAATGAACAACTTAATTCACAATCAAATGGCCGATAGTCAATTAATTTTTCGATTAACGTTTGTCACAATGCAAAACATGTTTCTACTAGCGCACTAGACGAGTAGACACCTGGTTTAAGATTTAGAAATTCGCGAACATATTCTCTGAAGAGGAAAAAAGACGTAGTCTCCTATGTATCTGAATCTCAGGTCACGTGACAATGTATTCGTGTTGGCAACTTTCAAGCCATGGGTGAAAGGGTGGAAGCAAGGGTGGAAGCAATAGTTGCAGACAATAAAAGATAAAGGGGTAGTTCTTTGTGTGTTATTATGTCACAATCTTTAGTGGGTAACATTGACATTACGAGAACTATTGCTAATGCATCATATCTCCAACCAACCATCATCGTCCAATATCAATCTCGTAGTGTCGCCACTGGTCGTTTCTCACTCTAAAAATACCCCAATTTTCCTCACAAGGCTAGGGTAGGCACCGATATACAAAGTAGAGAACCGAAGAAATTCCTTTTCTCTGTCATCTATTTGTTCTTTTTTTATTTCTCTTTAGTAGACTTGGTTAACTTTCATTTGTTATCCTACAGAGGGTGGTTACCTAGATGTGCTGCCACTTTCATTTGTTATCCTACAGAGGGTGGTTACCTAGATGTGCAGCCACTTTCATTTGTTATCCTACAGAGGGTGGTTACCTAGATGTGCAGCCACTTTCATTTGTTATCCTACATAAGGTGGTTACCTAGATGTGCTGCCACTTTCATTTGTTATCTTACATAAGGTAGTTACCTAGATGTGCTGCCACTTTCATTTGTTATCCTACAGAGGGTGGTTACCTAATGTGCAGCCACTTTCATTTGTTATCCTACAGAGGGTGGTTACCTAGATGTGCAGCCACTTTCATTGTTATCCTACATAAGGTGGTTACCTAGATGTGCAGCCACTTTCATTTGTTATCCTACAGAGGGTGTTACCTAGATGTGCTGCCACTTTCAGTTTGTTATCCTACAGAGGGTGGTTACCTAGATGTGCAGCCACTTTCATTTGTTATCCTACAGAGGGTGGTTACCTAGATGTGCTGCCACTTTCATTTGTTATCCTACATAAGGTGGTTACCTAGATGTGCTGCCACTTTCATTTGTTATCTTACATAAGGTGGTTACCTAGATGTGCTGCCACTTTCATTTGTTATCCTACATAAGGTGGTTACCTAGATGTGCTGCCACTTTCATTTGTTATCCTACATAAGGTGGTTACCTAGATGTGCTGCCACTTTCATTTGTTATCTTACATAAGGTGGTTACCTAGATGTGCTGCCACTTTCATTTGTTATCCTACATAAGGTGGTTACCTAGATGTGCTGCCACTGGGTGGTGATGAGGTTATGGCTGGCTTCTATGGAGCGGGATATTTCCTCGTGAATGCCGTGGCTAAGCCACAGTCGCTGCAACTTCTTGTACCTGTTAGGAGAAAGCATAAAAAATTACATATATAATAAAACAAAATACACACCACAAAGCCTAGGCCGCCTAGGGTATAAGTGCATTGACAATAGTATGTCACTGGTAGTCAAGTAATTAACGCGCTAGTCTAGTAATCCAGGTAGCGCAGGGATCCGTTGGTTCGAAACCCACCCAGTGCATGAATTTTTCCTCATTAATTTGAGTTTGAAACCACATAATAATAAGACTCTGAGGGTTAGGTGGTAGAAAATTAACCATTAACCTCGCCTGGTGCTTCCACTAAAGAGTATTATTATTATTTTTGTGTCGCTCAGAAAACGTTAAACCAAACCTGGATGAGGAAATATTTTTTTGGGAAAAAAATCGGAGAAAACTTCCAACCGGGAGTTGGAACTCACAACCCCTGGACCACAAGCCGTAATCACAACGGTTACACCATAGAGGTTGGGGAGTTAGACAGGAAGTAACCAGCTTAGTAGAGGAAGTAATTGGCTTATTAACAACTTAACCGCCATGAGCCTACAATTGGGATCTCGCATGTTTTCTCCCACAGGAAATTTGGTTGGTGTGCACCACCAGACCATGCAATTGTTTGTTGAGATATCTAATAGATAGATAATTCACAGACATCTTTCTGAATTGATAAGCAAGTAATATTCATCTTGCTCGCCGCTCTGAAAAGGCTGAGTGAGTTCCCATTTTAATAGCCTATATGAATAAACGAGTCTCGTGATCTCAAATGGAATCTCAATTATGAATATATCATGGCCGATATTTATTATGAAAATAATATATCGAACCTTGCACACAAGAAGACCTCATGCAAGCACAACCAAAAGCCATTCACGTTGCCAACTTCTGGAAATTCAAGATTTGACGTTCAAGTATGTTTCCGGACACGGAAAGTAAGTAAGTATGGCCGGATGAGGCAGACACAAGTGGTTAAGTTGTTGAAAGAAGAAACTGGCTCCTTACCTCTCCTTGCAGAGCCGCAGCGGGTTGCCTCGTCTCAGCCCCTGGTCTGTCTCCCCGTAGTCGTCCAGGTAGGGGGGAGACATGAAGCAGCCCCTGTTAGGCGAGGCCAGGAACAGCACCTCGCACTCCCGCACCCGCAGGAAGATGCCCACCCCCGCCCCGCAGAAGTGGGAGTGGTACGTGCAGGCGCCCACCTGGAACACAGGAACCTTATCGTTAAGATATTCACAAAATTTATCAAGCAAGTGATTTTTTTTTTAAATTAAAGTTATCATATTTGTGTTAATCACTTTCGTATTTATTTATTTACACTTTATTTTTTATACAAGACAAACAACAATAAATATTAACAGAGATAATAAAAAAATTAACAATATTTACAAATAAGGTATAAAAAAAATATTTAAATTTAGGGTGGTGCGGAAGAGAATGCCGTTGGCATTAGCACCGCCCTTGATCAAGTTTTGTTTTGTTAATTTTAATTTCTATGTATGTTATATATCTAGTTATTTGTAAATAAACTTGATCCAACATGTTTAATAATAAAAAATATGCAATTGTCATGTAATCCCAAGGCGAAGTTAATGCCTTAGGAATTCTCTGCCACTTAACCCCGGATTTATTACAAAAAAAAGTTTTGTAATAAATATATTGAGATGTCTACTGTGTTGTATATTAAGATGACTACTGTCTTGTATATAAGATGACTACTGTCTTGTATATTGAGATGACTACTGTCTTGTATACTGAGTGACTACTGTCTTGTATACTGAGTGACTACTGTCTTGTATAGTGAGTGACTACTGTCTTGTATACTGAGTGACTACTGTCTTGTATACTGAGTGACTACTGTCTTGTATATTAAGATGACTACTGTCTTGTATACTGAGTGACTACTGTCTTGTATACTGAGTGACTACTGTCTTGTATACTGAGTGACTACTGTCTTGTATACTGAGTGACTACTGTCTTGTATACTGAGTGACTACTGTCTTGTATACTGAGTGACTACTGTCTTGTATATTTAAATTACAACACTGTCTTGTATATTGTGTGACTACTGTCTTGTACATTAAGATGACTACTGTCTTGTATAAGAGTGACTACTGTCTTGTATATTGAGATGACTACTGTCTTGTTATACTGAGATTACACTGTCTTGTATTTGAATGACATACTGTCTTGTATACTGATGTGACTACTGTCTTGTATATTAAGATGACTACTGTCTTGTATAGTGAGATGACTACTGTCTTGTATATTGAGATGACTACTGTGAGATAATATTGAGTGACTACTGTCTTGTAACTAGTGACTACTGTCTTGTAATAAGAGTGACTACTGTCTTGTATATTAAGATGACTACTGTGAGATAATATTGAGGGACTACTGACCGACATCTTGAAGAAGAGTTCTGTCTGGCAGCAGTAGGACTGGGAGCAGAGCATATCCCCGCAGATGAGGCACAGGGCCGGGTTCCTAGAGTCCTCCCGGTCACTGTTGGGGCAGGTGAACTGCGACACTGTGTTGATCAGCTCGCTGTAGTCATCCGGGAGGTTGATCAGCCGGTTGATCTCCAGGGGTTTCCTGTCCTGAGGCACGGCCTGGTGAGAGTCAAGGTTACTTTACAAACAAGTCATAAAAATAGGCTCTTATTTATCCTCCCCTTTTTTAGAGCCAAAATTATGAAACAAGATTACAGGTAAAATAATAATAATTCTTAGTGGAAGGTAACCCACCCAGGCGAGGTTAATGCTCAAAGCATTTTCTACCACCTAACCCTCAAAGAGTCTTATTATTTTGTGGTCACAAACTCAAATTGATGAGGAAAAGTTTCTGTACTGGGTGGGATTCGAACCAACGGATTCCTGAGCTATCTGGATTACTAGACTTGCGCGGTGGACTAAGTGAACACTATCCTGAAGAAGCCGTGGATACACCGCCCTTGACGTTGTTCTTAATTAATATCTATGTATGTAATTTGTATATCTATGTCATTATTGTAAATAAAACTTGATCCACTGTTAATAATCCTTACCTCGGACACGGAACCTTAGCTTTAGTTCAATCCAAAGCAAAAACCCTCTATTATTATTATTATATTACGCTTTATTAGGTAAGGACAAAGTACAATATTGACAGGACCATACAATGAAATTATAAGGAAAAAAATAGATCGAATAAGAAAAGAAAAAAAGAGAATAAAGCTAATGTCCTACCTAAAGGGCGGGGTTATTGCCTTTGGCAATCTCTTCAACAACCCTTCTACTCTACTCACTTGTCCCTCACTCTAGCCTACTCACCTTCTCTAGCTCTAGCTCTACTCACCTTGCTCTCAGCTCTAGCTCTACTACTGTCTCTCAGCTAGCTCTACTCACCTGTCTCTCGCTCTACTCTACTACCTTTCTCTCGCTTAGCTCTAGCTTACTCACCTGTCTCTCACTCTCGTTGGATCCACTTTTGCCATTAGACGGTTATCCAGCAGGGCCGCACAGGTGGTGGGAGCCCCAGGTAGGCGCACATGGTGGGGTAGGAGTCCCCCCCCGGCACCTCCAGACTGGGGGGCGCCGGCACGTCCGTGAGGAAGTGGTAGAAGAGCACGCAGCACCGCAGGAAGGGCGCCGCCTGCTCCTGGAGGAACGCCCAGTAGGGGCCGGGGCGGGGCAGCTCCTTGTCCAGAAGTATCCGCACCAGCTCCCGCAGGCAGCTGGTGTCCTCGCCCCCCTCCTCCTCCCTCCCCCTCCCTCCTGTGTACTGCACGGTGAGGATGAGCTGGCTCAGGTGGGCGACCAGCACGAGGGTGAGGCTCTGCAGCTCCAGGGTGCTGCCCAGGGGCAGGGGCGTGGTGTCCTCCTGGTAGAAGATGCTGGGCAGGGTCACTGTGAGGGGCACCAGCACGCTGAAGCAGTCCCAGTCCAGCAGACACTCCTCCCCCTGGTCCAGGAGAAGAGACAGCAGCTTCAGCGCATGCGCGTTCACCACCTGCTCCTTGACGGAGATGGCGCCCAGCACAGCCGCCACCCGCACGAGGCCGGACAGGCAGTCCTGCTGGCGGGAGGAGAGCTCGCCCAGCAGAGGCTTGTGCTGGTCCCGCAGCGCCCACTCCAGGGAGCGGATGGTGTAGGCGCAGCTCTGCCAGGTCATGAGGGGCACGCGGGGGTCCCCGGGGTGGAGGTTCACGTCCAGGCCCTTGGTGTAGGGGGTCTGGCAGAACAGATGCACCATGTCCAGCAGGGAGGCCGACAGCAGCCCCTTGGGCTCCGGGCCTGCACTGGTGGAGGGGGTGGGCTCGCTGGGCGCCGTCTCCATGGGCGCCGCGTCCGACAGGAACTCCACGGAGGCGAGGAAGCGCGGGAGAGACACCTCCGCCTCGGCGGGCATCTCCACATCCTCCTCCTCCTCCTCCTCCCCCTCCTCCTTCCACCTGCTCTGCTGGGGCCTCGGGGGCGGGGGCAGGGGCGGGCGCGGGGGCGGGGGGGTGGCTGATCTTGAGCTGCTTGGAGGAGGAGGAGCCCAGGCACTCAGAGGTGCCTTCACCTTCTTGATCCTCCGCCTGTGTTCCAGCACCATCTCCACGATGCAGAGCCACGCGTCAAAGTCCATGTGTACGATCACCTCGGCATTCGCCGTGGGCGGGGTGGTCTGGATGGTACTCAGGGGCGGGATGAGGGCAGGGCCGTGTTGCTCAAGCACTCGCACAGGGGGCACAGGAACTCGTTCTTCTCGATGTCGAAGCTGGTGGGCTGGCGCAGTCGGTAGGGGCGCCTGTTCTCCTTGGCCAGGATGTTGTCGAAGTACTTGGACCAGCAGGTGCTGTGCATGACGTGGCCGCAGGTGCTGGTGTGGGGGGCGGGGCCCTGGTGGTGGGCGGAGATGTAGAGGGAGTTGAGCTTGTAGTCGGTGGGGTCGGGGCTGCGGTGCCGGTACATGACGGTGCTCTGCTGCACGAAGGCGGCCAGCACCAGGGCGTCATTCTCCCGGGTGAGGGCCTGCTCCTCCTGGCACAGGATGCACGTGTAGTAGGCGACCCCCGCCGCCCCCCGGGGGGTCTGGCACGGGCCCAGCGCCACCGGGTGCTCCACCACATCCATGTCGCCGCCCACCGCCTCCCCCTCCTCCTCCTCCAGCTTGAGGGGGGAGGCGGACGCCTCGAATAGCTGGGCGTTCTCCTTCATGAAGCTTGCTTGTTGCGTGCTGGCTTGCAACGCGCCGACTATGGAAACAACCAGGCAGGTTCAAGTAAACAAAAAACAGGAACATGAGTTCAGCTCATTTGAGCTATGAAAACGGAAAATATTGCGAAAACTTACAAGTCCAAGAAGACATATAAGAGAACAATTCTTCAGGTCCAATTTACCTCTCTATAAAGGAAAATAACCTCTTAAAAGAGAAACCTGAATATAAGAGAACAATATCCAGTCCAATTTACCTCTCTATAAAGGAAAATAACCTCTTAAAGAGAAACCTGAATATAAAGAACAATTTCTAGGTCCATTTACCTCTTATAAAGGAAAATAACCACTTAAAGAGAAACCTAAAAATAAGATGTTGAAAAACTCAGTGGGACCCCGGCCCTACATACCTTAGCGCGCGGCGCTCCGCAGCTAGCTTAGCGCGCCGCTCCTTCTCCAGGGCGCGTGCTTTGATCTCCTCCTCATTGTCAGGGGCGGCCTTATCAGGGGCGGCCTCCCCGGGGCGGGGGGCTCTGTGTGGGGGTGGCGCCGGGGGGCGGCCACGGCGCGGAACTTGTTCAGGGTCCACGTGAGGAGGTCCTGAGAGTCAATCAGGGGAATGGTATTCTTATTTACTATAGTTTACCTACTATGAGTTAGACTTTAAAAAACTATTTTAAATGAAACTACCCACAAACAAGGGACTGCATCCTTAGTGTGGGTAGTCGCATAAATATATGTTACCTATTATACTATATGTACAATATAATGCAAATAAATTACAAATTACAAATTTGACGTGGAAAAGTTAAATTGTTTTGTTGTTTAACTTATCGTCTTCTACATGTTTAACGTGTAGAAATATACACTTTAGGATAAGATATTTACTGTAAAATTCAAATTCAATTCATATACTACAACAAAAAATATTTTATTTTTTTAATTTGAAGTGTACAGAAATGAGAGATTTGACACCACATTGTATAATCAAACTCCAACAATATTATACGATGTACACTGTTTAAGGATGGATAAGAAAGTGAGAAAAAAATAAATTCATAAATAGTTATTTAACAAGCATGGCGAATTTCAGTGCCTGTGACTTTTTTAAAGGCATTTTTAGTGTAGAGATTTTTTTTCAATACGAAGAAAAGTGCAGGAGATTGAGAGAGATGGAACCATTGCGACCTGCATCACTGGCGTAAATATTTGCATCAGCACGCGTTTCAAAATTTTAAAGTACTTTTTCTTGAAGTATTTTATTTTTGGTTCAAGTATTTTAGTAGTTTTTTTTTTTTGTTTTTCCTTAAAGATTATTGTATTTACCTTGTGTGCTTCCACGCGCGGGCTAGTGCACAGCTCCTCTATGAGTTTCTCAATGTTCCACTTTTCTGCCCGCTCCGTGAAAGTGAAGAACTGGTAGTGACCGCTCTCTTCCTCATGCAGCGCGTAACCTGGGGGGATTGTCGTAGAGAGTATTTTATTTATTTTTTTATTTATTTACACTTTATTAGATAATAGGACATATACAATACAAATAATTACAAAGAAAAACAAAAAGATTAAGCAAAGATACAAGAAAAAAAAAAAAAAAATGAAGTTAATGTCCTACCTAAAGGGCGGGGTTATAGCCTGTAGCAATCTCTTCCACCCAACCCTTATCGTCTTTTATATGTTTAACGTGTAGAAATATACACTTTAGGATAAGATATTTACTGTAAAATTAAAATTTCAATCCATAAATTACGACAGCAAAAAATATTATTTTTTTTTTAATTTGAAGTGTACAGAAATGAGAGACACCACAATGTATGATCAAACTCCAACAATATTATACGATGTACACTGTTTAAGGATGAATAAGAAAGTGAGAAAAAAAAATAACTTCATAAATAGTTATTTAACAAGCATGGCGAATTTCAGTGACTGTGATTTATTTAAAGGCATTTTTAGTGTAGAGATTTTTTTTCAATACGAAGAAAAGTGCAGGAGATTGAGAGAGATGGAAGCATTGCGACCTGCATCACTGGCGTAAATATTTGCATCAGCACGCGTTTCAAGATTTTAAAGTACTTTTTCTTGAAGTATTATATTTTTTTTTGGTTCAAGTATTTTAGTAGTTTTTTTTTCGTTTTTCCTTAAAGATTATTGTATTTTACCTTGTGTGCCTCCACGCGCGGACTAGTGCACAGCTCCTCTATGAGTTTCTCAATGTTCCACGAAATGACAATAACAAAACAAAAAATATAATAAATAAAGGAAAATATAAATTTATACATATAGCCTAACTAAGGGCGGGGTTATTGCTTAGCATTCTTCACACCATTATTAGGGAACTGTTTATAAGTAGAATATAGATAAGTATTATTTTTTTATAATTTTGTTATAAAAATTTTTGACATGAATAACAATTACAATATAACCCATTGGTATACATTACATACATACATGAGAAAAAATATAACAATATAATTATAACAAAGAAATATCAGTGTAACAAATTTTTATATCTAAAAGAATTGTTGCGAGTAGAGTGTGCGTCATAGGTGGACGCAAAAATGTTTCACATTTCCACGTCGACCATCTCTCACAACACACACGCCACCCTCACCACTTGGAGGGTGTGAAGTGAATTCACAACCCCTTCTGTTGCCTAATAGAGCCTCCTGCCTCACCTATGAGGTGCAGAGTCTTGTCCTAACTACCCACACTAGGCCTCACCTATGAGGTGCAGAGTCTTGTGCCTAACTACCCACACTAGAGCCTCACCTATGAGGTGCAGAGTCTTACACTAGAGCCTCACCTATGAGGTGCAGAGTCTTACACTAGAGCCTCACCTATGAGGTGCAGAGTCCAGTTGTGCATGAACTACCCACACTAGAGCCTCACCTATGAGGTGCAGAGTCTTACACTAGAGCCTCACCTATGAGGTGCAGAGTCTTGTGCCTAACTACCCACACTAGAGCCTCACCTATGAGGTGCAGAGTCTTACACTAGAGCCTCACCTATGAGGTGCAGAGTCTTACACTAGAGCCTCACCTATGAGGTGCAGAGTCTTACACTAGAGCCTCACCTATGAGGTGCAGAGTCTTACACTAGAGCCTCACCTATGAGGTGCAGAGTCTTGTGCCTAACTACCCACACTAGAGCCTCACCTATGAGGTGCAGAGTCTTACACTAGAGCCTCACCTATGAGGTGCAGAGTCTTACACTAGAGCCTCACCTATGAGGTGCAGAGTCTTGTGCCTAACTACCCACACTAGAGCCTCACCTATGAGGTGCAGAGTCTTACACTAGAGCCTCACCTATGAGGTGCAGAGTCTTACACTAGAGCCTCACCTATGAGGTGCAGAGTCTTACACTAGAGCCTCACCTATGAGGTGCAGAGTCTTACACTAGAGCCTCACCTATGAGGTGCAGAGTCTTACACTAGAGCCTCACCTATGAGGTGCAGAGTCTTACACTAGAGCCTCACCTATGAGGTGCAGAGTCTTACACTAGAGCCTCACCTATGAGGTGCAGAGTCTTACACTAGAGCCTCACATATGAGGTGCAGAGTCTTACACTAGAGCCTCACCTATGAGGTGCAGAGTCTTACACTAGAGCCTCACATATGAGGTGCAGAGTCTTACACTAGAGCCTCACCTATGAGGTGCAGAGTCTTGTGCCTAACTACCCACACTAGAGCCTCACCTATGAGGTGCAGAGTCTTACACTAGAGCCTCACCTATGAGGTGCAGAGTCTTACACTAGAGCCTCACCTATGAGGTGCAGAGTCTTACACTAGAGCCTCACCTATGAGGTGCAGAGTCTTACACTAGAGCCTCACCTATGAGGTGCAGAGTCTTGTGCCTAACTACCCACACTAGAGCCTCACCTATGAGGTGCAGAGTCTTACACTAGAGCCTCACCTATGAGGTGCAGAGTCTTACACTAGAGCCTCACCTATGAGGTGCAGAGTCTTACACTAGAGCCTCACCTATGAGGTGCAGAGTCTTGTGCCTAACTACCCACACTAGAGCCTCACCTATGAGGTGCAGAGTCTTGTGCCTAACTACCCACACTAGAGCCTCACCTATGAGGTGCAGAGTCTTACACTAGAGCCTCACCTATGAGGTGCAGAGTCTTACACTAGAGCCTCACCTATGAGGTGCAGAGTCTTACACTAGAGCCTCACCTATGAGGTGCAGAGTCTTACACTAGAGCCTCACCTATGAGGTGCAGAGTCTTGTGCCTAACTACCCACACTAGAGCCTCACCTATGAGGTGCAGAGTCTTGTGCCTAACTACCCACACTAGAGCCTCACCTATGAGGTGCAGAGTCTTACACTAGAGCCTCACCTATGAGGTGCAGAGTCTTACACTAGAGCCTCACCTATGAGGTGCAGAGTCTTGTGCCTAACTACCCACACTAGAGCCTCACCTATGAGGTGCAGAGTCTTACACTAGAGCCTCACCTATGAGGTGCAGAGTCTTACACTAGAGCCTCACCTATGAGGTGCAGAGTCTTACACTAGAGCCTCACCTATGAGGTACAGAGTCTTGTGCCTAACTACCCACACTAGAGCCTCACCTATGAGGTGCAGAGTCTTGTGCCTAACTACCCACACTAGAGCCTCACCTATGAGGTGCAGAGTCTTACACTAGAGCCTCACCTATGAGGTGCAGAGTCTTACACTAGAGCCTCACCTATGAGGTGCAGAGTCTTGTGCCTAACTACCCACACTAGAGCCTCACCTATGAGGTGCAGAGTCTTGTGCCTAACTACCCACACTAGAGCCTCACCTATGAGGTGCAGAGTCTTACACTAGAGCCTCACCTATGAGGTGCAGAGTCTTACACTAGAGCCTCACCTATGAGGTGCAGAGTCTTGTGCCTAACTACCCACACTAGAGCCTCACCTATGAGGTGCAGAGTCTTGTGCCTAACTACCCACACTAGAGCCTCACCTATGAGGTGCAGAGTCTTGTGCCTAACTACCCACACTAGAGCCTCACCTATGAGGTGCAGAGTCTTACACTAGAGCCTCACCTATGAGGTGCAGAGTCTTACACTAGAGCCTCACCTATGAGGTGCAGAGTCTTACACTAGAGCCTCACCTATGAGGTGCAGAGTCTTACACTAGAGCCTCACCTATGAGGTGCAGAGTCTTGTGCCTAACTACCCACACTAGAGCCTCACCTATGAGGTGCAGAGTCTTGTGCCTAACTACCCACACTAGAGCCTCACCTATGAGGTGCAGAGTCTTGTGCCTAACTACCCACACTAGAGCCTCACCTATGAGGTGCAGAGTCTTACACTAGAGCCTCACCTATGAGGTGCAGAGTCTTACACTAGAGCCTCACCTATGAGGTGCAGAGTCTTACACTAGAGCCTCACCTATGAGGTGCAGAGTCTTACACTAGAGCCTCACCTATGAGGTGCAGAGTCTTGTGCCTAACTACCCACACTAGAGCCTCACCTATGAGGTGCAGAGTCTTACACTAGAGCCTCACCTATGAGGTGCAGAGTCTTACACTAGAGCCTCACCTATGAGGTGCAGAGTCTTGTGCCTAACTACCCACACTAGAGCCTCACCTATGAGGTGCAGAGTCTTACACTAGAGCCTCACCTATGAGGTGCAGAGTCTTACACTAGAGCCTCACTTATGAGGTGCAGAGTCTTACACTAGAGCCTCACCTATGAGGTGCAGAGTCTTGTGCCTAACTACCCACACTAGAGCCTCACCTATGAGGTGCAGAGTCTTACACTAGAGCCTCACCTATGAGGTGCAGAGTCTTACACTAGAGCCTCACCTATGAGGTGCAGAGTCTTGTGCCTAACTACCCACACTAGAGCCTCACCTATGAGGTGCAGAGTCTTACACTAGAGCCTCACCTATGAGGTGCAGAGTCTTACACTAGAGCCTCACCTATGAGGTGCAGAGTCTTACACTAGAGCCTCACCTATGAGGTGCAGAGTCTTACACTAGAGCCTCACCTATGAGGTGCAGAGTCTTACACTAGAGCCTCACCTATGAGGTGCAGAGTCTTACACTAGAGCCTCACCTATGAGGTGCAGAGTCTTACACTAGAGCCTCACCTATGAGGTGCAGAGTCTTACACTAGAGCCTCACCTATGAGGTGCAGAGTCTTACACTAGAGCCTCACCTATGAGGTGCAGAGTCTTACACTAGAGCCTCACCTATGAGGTGCAGAGTCTTACACTAGAGCCTCACCTATGAGGTGCAGAGTCTTACACTAGAGCCTCACCTATGAGGTGCAGAGTCTTGTGCCTAACTACCCACACTAGAGCCTCACCTATGAGGTGCAGAGTCTTGTGCCTAACTACCCACACTAGAGCCTCACCTATGAGGTGCAGAGTCTTGTGCCTAACTACCCACACTAGAGCCTCACCTATGAGGTGCAGAGTCTTACACTAGAGCCTCACCTATGAGGTGCAGAGTCTTACACTAGAGCCTCACCTATGAGGTGCAGAGTCTTACACTAGAGCCTCACCTATGAGGTGCAGAGTCTTACACTAGAGCCTCACCTATGAGGTGCAGAGTCTTGTGCCTAACTACCCACACTAGAGCCTCACCTATGAGGTGCAGAGTCTTGTGCCTAACTACCCACACTAGAGCCTCACCTATGAGGTGCAGAGTCTTGTGCCTAACTACCCACACTAGAGCCTCACCTATGAGGTGCAGAGTCTTGTGCCTAACTACCCACACTAGAGCCTCACCTATGAGGTGCAGAGTCTTACACTAGAGCCTCACCTATGAGGTGCAGAGTCTTACACTAGAGCCTCACTTATGAGGTGCAGAGTCTTACACTAGAGCCTCACCTATGAGGTGCAGAGTCTTACACTAGAGCCTCACCTATGAGGTGCAGAGTCTTGTGCCTAACTACCCACACTAGAGCCTCACCTATGAGGTGCAGAGTCTTACACTAGAGCCTCACCTATGAGGTGCAGAGTCTTACACTAGAGCCTCACCTATGAGGTGCAGAGTCTTACACTAGAGCCTCACCTATGAGGTGCAGAGTCTTACACTAGAGCCTCACCTATGAGGTGCAGAGTCTTACACTAGAGCCTCACCTATGAGGTGCAGAGTCTTACACTAGAGCCTCACCTATGAGGTGCAGAGTCTTGTGCCTAACTACCCACACTAGAGCCTCACCTATGAGGTGCAGAGTCTTACACTAGAGCCTCACCTATGAGGTGCAGAGTCTTACACTAGAGCCTCACCTATGAGGTGCAGAGTCTTACACTAGAGCCTCACCTATGAGGTGCAGAGTCTTACACTAGAGCCTCACCTATGAGGTGCAGAGTCTTACACTAGAGCCTCACCTATGAGGTGCAGAGTCTTACACTAGAGCCTCACCTATGAGGTGCAGAGTCTTGTGCCTAACTACCCACACTAGAGCCTCACCTATGAGGTGCAGAGTCTTACACTAGAGCCTCACCTATGAGGTGCAGAGTCTTACACTAGAGCCTCACCTATGAGGTGCAGAGTCTTGTGCCTAACTACCCACACTAGAGCCTCACCTATGAGGTGCAGAGTCTTACACTAGAGCCTCACCTATGAGGTGCAGAGTCTTACACTAAGAGCCTCACCTATGAGGTGCAGAGTCTTGTGCCTAACTACCCACACTAGAGCCTCACCTATGAGGTGCAGAGTCTTACACTAGAGCCTCACCTATGAGGTGCAGAGTCTTACACTAGAGCCTCACCTATGAGGTGCAGAGTCTTGTGCCTAACTACCCACACTAGAGCCTCACCTATGAGGTGCAGAGTCTTACACTAGAGCCTCACCTATGAGGTGCAGAGTCTTACACTAGAGCCTCACCTATGAGGTGCAGAGTCTTACACTAGAGCCTCACATATGAGGTGCAGAGTCTTACACTAGAGCCTCACCTATGAGGTGCAGAGTCTTGTGCCTAACTACCCACACTAGAGCCTCACCTATGAGGTGCAGAGTCTTACACTAGAGCCTCACCTATGAGGTGCAGAGTCTTACACTAGAGCCTCACCTATGAGGTGCAGAGTCTTACACTAGAGCCTCACCTATGAGGTGCAGAGTCTTGTGCCTAACTACCCACACTAGAGCCTCACCTATGAGGTGCAGAGTCTTACACTAGAGCCTCACCTATGAGGTGCAGAGTCTTACACTAGAGCCTCACCTATGAGGTGCAGAGTCTTGTGCCTAACTACCCACACTAGAGCCTCACCTATGAGGTGCAGAGTCTTACACTAGAGCCTCACCTATGAGGTGCAGAGTCTTACACTAGAGCCTCACCTATGAGGTGCAGAGTCTTACACTAGAGCCTCACATATGAGGTGCAGAGTCTTACACTAGAGCCTCACCTATGAGGTGCAGAGTCTTACACTAGAGCCTCACCTATGAGGTGCAGAGTCTTGTGCCTAACTACCCACACTAGAGCCTCACCTATGAGGTGCAGAGTCTTGTGCCTAACTACCCACACTAGAGCCTCACCTATGAGGTGCAGAGTCTTGTGCCTAACTACCCACACTAGAGCCTCACCTATGAGGTGCAGAGTCTTACACTAGAGCCTCACCTATGAGGTGCAGAGTCTTACACTAGAGCCTCACCTATGAGGTGCAGAGTCTGTGTAACTCACATAGAGCCTCACCTATGAGGTGCAGAGTCTTACACTAGAGCCTCACATATGAGGTGCAGAGTCTTACACTAGAGCCTCACCTATGAGGTGCAGAGTCTTTCCAAACTACACTAGAGCCTCACCTATGAGGTGCAGAGTCTTACACTAGAGCCTCACCTATGAGGTGCAGAGTCTTACACTAGAGCCTCACCTATGAGGTGCAGAGTCTTGCTAACTACACTAGAGCCTCACCTATGAGGTGCAGAGTCTTCTTACCCCTAGAGCCTCACCTATGAGGTGCAGAGTCTTGTGCAGCTGGGCCTCGGAGAAGGAGCGGGCCCGCAGGTTGCTGCTTCTCTCCAGCACCAGACTCATCACATGCAGCATCACGTCACAGTGCAGCAGGTTGGTCAGCATGCTGAAGGGCGCCTGCAGGGGCGGCAGGGGGGGCGGGGGCACGCACTCCAGGGCCTGGGCCGCCTTGCGTCTCTTCCTCTGCTCCTCCTCGGAGCGGGACACCTCCTCGCGGGAGTAGTGGTAGAAGAACACGTTGTACTGCTCGTACAGGCGCGGCTTCAGCTCGTACACCCCCTTGCCGAGCTCTGGCTGGGCTTCTTGAAGTCGGCTATCTCCGTGATGACCCGCTCCAGCCCTGTCTCGTGGTTGCTGTCGTCTGGCAACGCCTTGTTGAGCTCGGAGTGGGGCAGCGGCTTGATGCACAGCTGCTGGATGATCTCCTTCTTGATGCAGTCGTCTGTGGTGACGCGGCCAATACCCGGCATGTGCCGCTCCCCCGTGATGAGGATAGGAGGTGCAGGAACTCCTCCACCAGACTGATGGTCTGCCGGATGCTCTCCTCCTCGGGGTTCTTCAGACTGTTGGACTCGAAGTGGACGTAGACCCAGTGGATGAGGTTGAACTTGTTGAGCAGGTGGATGAGGAACTCGTTGCTCTCTATGAGGGAGGCGCCTATCTGCAGCAGGATGATGTCCTTGTCCAGCATCTCGTTGCGGCACTTGACGTTGTGGTAGAAGTAGATCTGGTTGAGGAGGGAGTAGCCGTTGCGCCGCCACATGCCGGCATGCACCTGGCTGATCATGACCTGGCGTGCGGAGCACGGGCTCTATCAGCTGCTCCGGGGTGAGGCGACAGCAGGGGTCAGACAGCTCGGGGGAGTTGAAGCTGAGGCCATGCGTGTCCAGGTGCAGGTAGAGTCCGGCCAGGAAGCGGGAGAGGGGCAGGTGGATGGACACGGGCTGGGTGGACACGTCGTAGTGCAGGCAGGCCACGCTGTGCTCCCCCACCTCCCGCACCTCCCCCAGCTGCCCCAGGTCAATGCTCTCGTCGCACACAGCTGCTTGAGCGTGGCCCTGTACGCCTTCACCAGGATCTCCCTGTCCGTGCCGCACCACTGCAGGAAGAGCGTGATGACGGGCGCCAGCTTGATGTGCAGGTTGAAGGCAGACTCCCACTCGGGCTCGTACTCCATGTGCTGGCCGATCTGCCGCGTCACCTCGTCCATGCCCTGCATGTAGGAGAGCAGGTCCAGCAGGAAGTGGCAGTCCATGCGTGAAGCCCTGGCGCAGCTCCGGCGTCCACACGTCTGGCGGGACCCCCAGCAGGTAGCGCAGGTCATACAGGATGTACTGCGCGCGCTTGAAACTCGCGTTCGGGATGTTGCGCTCAAACTCCAGCTTCTTCTTCTTGTTGAGCTTGCGCGTGCACTCTGAGATGAAGGTGCTGAGGAGAATGAAGAGGACGTCTTCGTGTGCGATGAGGTAGTGCGCTAGCGTGGGCACCGTGTAGATCTGCACGGCCATGGACCCAACAGAGAAGGAGTGATCGTGGTCGTCCTTGATGAAATCCTTCATGATGGCGCCGTACTTCTTGGTAAACACCCGCGCGAACGCCTTCTTGCTCTCGTACTCCATGAGCATGCCGGAGATGAAGAGCCGGTGCCAGTGCAGGCGGGCCGCCTTCCACAGCTGCGAGTCCTTCACCAGGATGCCCTCCACGATGGACAGGTCAGGCGCCTTCTCCTCCAGACACACCTCGCTGAAGAGCAGCCGGAAGCTCTCCGAGTAGCCCAGCACCTTCTGCAGCCAGGTGAGCAGCCGCATGGCGTAGATCTGGTGCGCCACCGCCACGGAGTTCACCACAGCCACCTTGATGGGTCTGTTGCCATGCCGCGAGGTGAAGCGCTCAATCTCGCTCTTCAAATCCTCGCAATGTTGAAAGTTGGAACACTTGACGGCCGCGCGACCCTCCCTGTCTATATTTGTGACAAACTCGATCGCGTCTTTCTGCGAGCATTTGAGAGAACGTACGAGCGTACTGATGACCTGGTCAAATGTGTGGAACTCGTCGTTGTAGAGAACTGTACAGAAGTTGTCTGAGTTGTGACTGTAGGTGATCTGCAGCACATCCTCGGGTGGCACTTTCAAGTCCGAGGGGATGCCGGGCCCGTAGTCTGTGGTGAGGAGCTGGTACGCGTAGCGCAGCACAGAGGAGAAGGTGAGTCTGGCTCTCTGCGCCAGGTCAGGGGGCAAGATGTTGCCTTGCTCGTGTCGCTTCTCCGTGCCCTTGATGTGCACATCACAGTACGGCTCCTTCTTCCAAGCCTCCACATCCCCGCAGTCGCAGCACCCCCCCGCGTTGCTGGTGCCCATCTTGTACTTGTGGTTGCGGTGGGTAGACTTCTTGAAGCAGTCCACACACAGCACACACGTGGCGTCCATGCCACACTCCCGGCAGTTGTACGTGGGCTCCCCCATCTTGAACACTCTGCCGCACACGGAGGGGGGATTATCCATCTGACTCACTTTCTGGAAGATCTCCTCTGGGGAGCCATCGCAGATGAATTCCTCGAGAGAGTCAAATAAAACTTTTTGGACTTTGTCTTCATCGAAAGACCAATCCAGGCAGCTACTCTTGGGCTCTGGACTCAGCAGGTGTGGCACCCAGATCCTCCAATGCTCCTTGAAGTCGGTGATGCTAAGGCTGCCCTGCTGGAACTTTTGCTTCCAGTCGTTGACGACATTCACAGCTGAGCACTGGATGAACACTGGCAGCTGTTGCTCTACGTCCATGGCTGTGACTATTTCCTCGTCCATCTTGTCAATCTGAAATCATATGAAACATGAGTACATGAGTTACATGTCTGTGAACAGGAGGTCTAGAAAAAAATACTAACATGAAATTTTTCTCACATGGGTATTTTAATGAGAAAAAATTGTGGACCTCTTTAAAATTCAAGTGCTCAAAAGAGCCCTAGAAGACAATATCATAATTATGGAGCATTCATTATTTGATATAAAGATTATAAATTTTAAAATAGTCATAAATAAAAAAATATACATAATAACAAAAAATATTGACAAAAGTAGAGTGAGAAATCTCAGTAGCTTGATCAATAAGGCAGTGGACTTGTAACCAGGGCTGCGGAGCTGCGGAAAAAATTTGAGCTCCGGCTCCGGCTCCAGCTCCTCTTTGTATTATTTTCTTGCTCCGGCTCCAGCTCCGGCTCCTGGAGCTAAGAGAAAAAAAACTGGCTCCGGCTCCGGCTCCTGGCTCCAGTAATGTGCATCTTATTTGAATACAAAATGTATATATTAGTATAAACTGAATACCTATCATTGGTTGTATCGAAAAATGTGTTTAAACACTTACATTATGTTCTATAACTTTTCCCCTTATCTAGAACCATTAAATCACAAATTAATAACTCTTAGGTACATTTTAGATTTTGTATTGTATTTTATTGTACATAAGAACATTATTTACATTAGATTTGAGGATGGTGCTGGAATAGTGGATGTGGTGGAGTTGTGTTATTTATTTTTAATAGGTAATAATAATAATAAATAAAAAAAACCACTCATTATTTTTTGAGAAATAATAAAAAAAAAATTGATATCTAATTGGTCAATATTGAATAAGTTTGTGCTTAAACGAGTAAAATTTTGTTCATAGGTTTGCATAGCACATTTAGGGCTTCATCAAAAATCTCATGGAACTTTTTTCAGAGAGGAAATACTAGTAATTCATTTTTAAGTCAGAGCTGGATGCGGAGCCAAGTTTTTGAAAATTTGGCTCCGACTCCGGCTCCAGCTCCTCTTTACTAAAATAATTGGCTCCGGCTCCAGCTCCGGCTCCTTCAGACCAAAAAATGTTAAGCTCCGGCTCCTTAGCTCCGGCTCCGGCTCCGACTCCGCAGCCCTGCTTGTAACCTGGAGGTTGGTGGTTCAAGTTCCAACTTAGGTATAAATTTAGCAGCATGAGATCAAGTAGTTGACATCATAAAAGTGATAACATGATTTTTGAATTTAAATGTTTTGCTCTTGAAGATGCTATCATAAACAATGTCAAGGGATGTGTCTAATAAATCTAGTTCAATGACTTTATTATAGTCTCATGAATTTATTTAAGGGTAGATGGAATGTAATTTTTCATGCAGAAATTTCCCATGAATCTGGTTGCTTTTTTTGTTGATTCTAAATTGTAGATTATTAAAAAGTATTGTATAAGAGTTTTTCTATTCAGTATTTTGATTAATAATATCACATCATTTACTGACGATTTTTCAGTACACCTTTACAGGGTTGAATCATGGACTCTGACTGAAACTTCAAGCAAAAAGCTTGAGGCCTATGGCAAGTGGTTCTACCAGCAAATCCTAAGTGTATCTTGGAAAAACAAAGTCACAAACACAGTAAAATCAATAAAGCTACAATGCTTTGAACATCTTAATATATAAATGTCAAAGACACTCACTGACCACTGACCACTGACTGATCATCGCTCTACAGCCCAAACCGTAAGTCCTAGGAAGCTTAAATTTGGTAGGTAGCTTTGTCTTATAGTCTAGATGTGCAATAAGACGGGATTTTTCGAAACTCCCACTACAACACCTGCAATTGGCGAAAAAGGATTTTTTGCTTTCACGGCCATGCCTCGGCCCGCAAAGCGGGCGACAGCCCGCTTGTGTGATAATAAATGAAAGTCATTACCAAGTGAAAACATGGTTGAGAAAAACTTGAGCACATGGTTCAACAATACAACTCTTCAAATCATTAGCCAGCAAAGTCAAAATAGCTAACATACATACAAACCCAATAAGTACAAGGAGAAGAAAAGAAAGATTCAATGAGCTTTAGAATCTATGTATGTGAGTTTTCTTACTGTTGTAATCTCACAACTGCTGTGGGTAGCTCAGCATTACAAATCTCCAAATTTCATCATGTTTCTAAAAATCCATATTGATTCCTTTTCATGAGGCCTGCACTCATCTTTTTTTTTTTTTTTTTAATTAGTGTCTACATTGAAATAATTTGAGTTTTCTCAAACATAATCAAGCAATAAATGACACATTATTGTTATTAAAATATGTCAAATTTCCAATTTTTTATCCTGTATCTCACAATTTTTATCCATGGCTATGATAGGATAGATATGATCTTAAGTGATTTGTATGCTGTGTTTCTATTTCACTATTCATACAAATAACTTATTTTTCCTCACAGAGTACAGAGCACAAAATTTTTGGGAATCAAGCTCAGTTCACCATATGTGCAAGCCAGTGCACTAGTCTACTTGGCCACAGCATTATTTAAAATTACAGATAATACATATTATGAATACTTGTTCTGGGCTTAATAGCTTTACTTATAAAGCTTTACCCTTATAAGATTTACTATTATTATTATTATTTACTTAGCATATATGCAATGCAATTAAAGGTCTTCAAAATAAAACATTGAAAATGTTTGAAATTGATAATAGGTCAAATAAATAAGATTTTGTTTACTGTGAAAGTAACAACACACTTTAGTATCATTCTTGCCAGGCATGCACTAACATTCTTTCATAAATTCTTAATCAAAATTTCAAGTAAATGCAAGACAAAAGAAACTTATTCCTAAACCTGAAAATGAAAGAAATCAAGAAGATTGCAATTTTGTGAAACACATGTCTTTTATGGACCACTAGAAGGATTTTTTTTTTTTTTTTTTTTTTTTTTTTTTTTTTTAAAAAAAAAAGGTAAGTGTGCCCCGGAACCGCTTTCGCATTACTTCAAGGCACTTTACCTTTACATCCATGCCATTCCGGAAACGAAAAACTCGGTTAGAATTTTCTGCTGCGGCCGGGATTCGAACCCGCAACCTCCGGGTCAGTAACCAATGCTCTTAACCACTGAGCCACTAGAAGGATTAGAGCCAATTTATAAAGAAGTCTAGAATATTCATTTAAAAAAATGCAAAGCCTCTTCAAACCAAGAAAGTTTTTTGGAATTTAATGGATAAAGTCAAATGAAAACATTTGCTTAAATGGTTGGAATATAGAGGGAGTAAAAAAATATGATAATCAATGAGTTAGCAAAAATTCCATCCTAATATTATATGTAACAATAAATCAGACTGGGAGGATGTAATGTTAGGATTAGGACAAGGAACAATCTGGGTGCCAATAATAATTTTACTATACATAAATGACCTACACTCCTATTTACTACAAATTAAATTAACACTTTTTGCTGACAATACTAATTTTACCATTGATTCTAATGTGTCAAGAGATTTTAACTCCAAATTTGAAGAAGCTATAATAAAAATTGAAAATTGGTTAAGTTCTAATAGTTTAATAAGTAACCAAGAAAAAACTGTTGGTGAGTATTTTTCAAACCCACAAATGTCAAATAATCTTTCTAATAACTATTTAGGTAGGTAGTAATTTTTTTTAAATTTGGATGGATAAAAAAACAAAGTTCTTAGGTATGGATGAAAATTTAATTTTTACTTATCATAGAGAAAAAATAAAGATCATATAGAAAAAAATAAACAAATTAGTTCTGCATATTATCTTTTAAGACAATTGAGGGATGAAACTGAATTTGAAGCTCTAAAATTAGTATATTATGCATACATTCACTCTATCATATCATATGGCAATCTGAATTTTAAAGAAGGGTTCAAGAAGAAACTCAAATACCTAGTAAATTTGAATAATCATAAACTCATCCTTTTCTCTTAATTTATAATTTCTAATAGTTCTTTTAATTATTTTTTATGACGGGTCATTCATAATTGAATGTCAAGACCATTATTTTGTCTAGTAAAAATGAAAAAATAAACACAGGGAACTAAATATACTACTAGGATAAATTGTCTACAAGAGGAAAAAAGAAGAAAAAAAATTCAGGTCCATAACACTACAAATATTATTACAAAAAAAATGTGCACACCTAGTCTAAAGAGGATAAGAAAGGCAATTTTGTTTAAAAAATAATAAATTAATAACAAAAATTACAGTTTTCACCAGTGCAGAGCACATTGTTACCTACATGCCTGATGTTACATACATAAAGAATTCTTACCCTCAAGGCTGATTTCAAAATAAATAACTTTCACAGTCATTCCCCAACAAAGACAGGATAGAACAATAAGAAAGGAGTGTACTGGAGCTGTCAGGTAATCCTTTGAATATTGAAATTTAGTCTCAAGGTTTATCAGTAAAACCGCAACATGGACTGCTAAAGTTTGCCAATGAAAAGTAGGGCTGTAGGTCTGTACTCTACCATTTCTGATGGCAACATTAGCAAAACATTGTTCTTCTCTTGAAGGTTTTGTTCTTTGAGCCAAAATAAAAGTGTAAATAATAATAATAATCAGACTGACCAGTCTTATTATCTTCATACAACTGACCTTTGAAAATTATCCTATTTCTGGTTTCCTAGGTCTTTTGTTTTGGATGACAATCTGGGAGCAAGCAAGGTCTATCAGCACAAGAAAATCAGTCAAATAATGGAAGGAAAATATGCTGTGAAAAAAGCTCAAGACGAATTGGTTAGAAACTCGGTCCCTATTGAACAATATGTGCCCATGTTTCCTGTGCTTGAAAAAAACACCTTTCACTTCAAAAATGATTATGTGATAAGAGAGGATTTCTTTTGTTCAAAGTGAAACTTACCTGTGGAAATAAAAACAAGTACTTACACTAGAATTGAAAACAATGGATCAGTAAAGCATTGAAGTTAGGTCGAAAGCACAAACATCATTACTAAAATTTCAATAGAATTAGCATAATGTTTAAAAAAAGATTTAAAATTGAATTTCTTTTAAGAATTTTCTTTTCTCTCCTCTTTACCACTGCTGCATCTTGCATTTAAAAATTTGCAATGTTTACTTCAGTTTTCAAAATCAGCTGATTTGATTAGAGTTGGTGAGCGCTACAAGCGGGTTATCAGAAAAGCTGATGGCCATTATCAAATTTCATTACCCACTCAGTTGCGTTAGCGCTACTCGCGGCGTTAAAAGGAACTGCGACCAATGTAGCTGACTATTGTTTTGTTTACTTTTCCAACAGCTCGAAAATTGAAAAAAATTAAAAATTAGTTCAAATTTAAACATCGACGGGTTGTCCACGATCTTTTTTACGTCAAAAATCCTTTTTCAATTTTTTAATTTTCTTTATTATAATTATTTCAAATCTATAATTCAAATTCATCGAATAATATTTAATTTACTATCTTGTGTTATCATAACACACCTCAGTTAAACAGTGGATTCCCTACTGTTCTCCAAAGTTTTCTCTAAATGTTCAAGTTCGTTTTTTATCAAACACGTGAGAGTTACCACTAGGCTGAATGCAACATATTTTTTGAATGAATTAGTTGTGAACATGAGCTCAATAAAGAAGACCTTTGGCAGTCGTAAATTTTATGCACTACCAGAGGAATATGCTGTGAAGTCTTCGAAGTTCAAGCCTGCATCCAAGAAAGAGGATGTGACCAAGTTGATCAAGTATATTGAGGACAGTGTCATAGGGAAGAACACTACTTTTGCAGGACCCTATGGCAGACGCAAAGGTAAGATTCGAGTTCCTTTTAGTCATGGGACTAATAGTTATTGAAGAAGAAAGAAAAAATATGTAACTGGAATCATCTGTTCTAAATCCAAAATCACAAATAATAGGTGTAATAATTATTATATAGTTAGTATAATCTGCAATACAACAAATTTGGCAGCTTTTCATTATACTGACAAGATATCCATGTGCCAGAGAATGTCAGGGAATTGAAATAGTGTCTGGAATTGCAAGGGAAATTCAAACAATTTCTCAAAAGCAAAAAAAATATAATTTTAAAAAATACCTTTCATTCTAAACCAAAGAGCACTATTGAAGAAAAAAAAAAAAAAAAAAAAAAAAAAAAAAAAAAATGCTGAGGTGCATAGTATCATTCTATTAGCAGTGTGCTATGCACCTATTCAATACCAGTGTGTGTGTGTGTGTGTTTTTTTTATCAGGATTTTTTTGAATCCAGAGTATAATCAAGTATGTGGAATGTGGATGGTCAAGTGCTGCATAATCAAAGTTCTACTGCACTCCAAATGTTTCATCAGTCACTCACAGTGTGTGTACCCTAATGGTCTTATTGTAAAGGGCATTCTATAGGCTCCAGGATGCTTTATTAATACAACCTGTAGAAGGATATTCCTTTAAAAAAATCCTAATCAATTCCTTGAATGTGCATCCATAGTAGTAGGTAGTAATCCTCTTTACTGGTAGGTTTACCTGGAGAGACTGGGCTAGTTCTCTACTACTTGACCTTATCTATTATTTTGTGATTTAAATAAATATCAAATCTATGAAGGTAAAGTCCATTTCAATTTAAATTCAAGCTTGTATCAGAAACCCTATTTGCACCCTGCTTGATCCATGAGAGCAAGTGAGAATAACGTTCTATTTTGAATATTTAGTCAATCTTATCCTTAGATTCATCTCTCTTAATAAAAAAAACATCCAAATTAGGCTAGGTGAGATAAATGTGGGTAACTAATCTGTGAATTTTCAGAGAATGGAGTATAAAATCCCCCATACAAATCCATTCAGTAATAAGGTATCTAATGTCCCAGTTTCCCCCAAACTATACCTTAAATTTAAAGACATGTTATTACCTATGTCTAATAGTTATGTATCATGCCTAATAATTATTACCTTCCTATTGACACAGTAAAAATGCCAAAAAATAAATAAATATATAAAGGTATATTCTACAGTAAAATTCAAACAAAATCTCTAGTGTTTCTATTGGTGAAAGTTCCAATACTCAGTATCATTAGCTGCAGGTCCTTTATTCTATAGAAGCCATGTAGGTATCAAAAAATATTTTTATTTTTTTAACAATATTTTTTTCACCTAAACATTTTCTTAGTTACAAAATAAGTCATTACCTATATATATACCATTTTCTTTACATTATGTCAGCCAAAGCTATCAAATATATATATATATAAGCTGGAGCTGGAGCTGGTTCTTATCTTTTCCTTTATATTATTTTTATACCGTTGTATTATTTCTGTTATGAAAATAAATAAATAAAATGAAATACCAGTGAAAAAAAGCAGGTCCTTTAATAAGAAAACACTGATGTACAATTGTACATAGGTATTGTTAGTATTTGTCTTAACTCTAAGCAATAACGCCCCATTAGAAGAAATTAAATGCCAATTTATTTATTATTTCTAATTGTTTCTCAATTATTTCTTCTGCAATTCGTAATTATATGCCAAGACCTTATCAATTAAAATTCAGAATAAATAAAAAAATTAAAAAAAATAGGTAAAATATTTCTTCAAACTCACTACCAAGAGGAAGCATGCCTCTGATGCTCAAGAGCTCTTGTCCCTTTGGATGGCCTGTGATAGTTTTTTGAATCAAAAACTAATTCAAGCAAGAATCACCAAAAACACATTAGAGACAGAAAAATTTCAATCCACTTGTTGATTTTGTTAAATAATATGTCCCAGTGTCCCTAGTAGCACCTACCTAGTTTATTTAAAAATTGTCAGTGTTCATCAGACATTCCTAATGTGATTAATCTCTTTCCTCAGTTCCTACATACATGTTTGATGCCAGGTGCTTCATGGCCAGAAAGATTAGAATTTACCTACATGTTATTTCTTAGCAAAAATGTTTCCAAGAAGATACAATCAACCTGCCAGTCTCGCATTATGAATTAGAGCAAAAAATTGGCATATATACACTCTTGATTTTTCTCTCCCTTTTAAATGAATGAATGTGATGTGTTGTCACCTACCACTGACTCAGTGTCCACAGAGGTGTCTCAGACCAAAGGTCTAGTTCACTAAATTACTTACAATCTCTTGCAATGCAGAGAGGTAGAGAGTGCTGCCAGTGTTCTCTCTAGATTACCGAAGAGAAAAGCTTTGTGTGACACATGACGTGAATAGAATGTGTATTGTGTATGCAATAAAATATAATGAACATTACAAGGATGTAATATAAAAAAACTTACATTCAGAATTATAACTGCCAGCGTCGATGGCGCGTTGAATGCACCGGTTCTCGTAGGATCACTGAAGTAAAGCAACGTCCAGCGAGTTAAAGACTTCGTGATGCTAGCATTCCGGACCAACCCAGGCTGGGTGAGGTTAATGTGGGTAGCAGGTTTGTGAGTTTTCTGCGAATATAGGGTAACACCCCCATTGTGATATGACTATGCAATTGAAAGCAACGTTAAACCCTAAGTAATAATAGAAAAAAATACTTGATGGTCTAGTCTAGAGTCTAGACTCTAGATACTCTAGAATATTATCTTAGATCTAATCCCATTTTTTAATTCAGTCCTTAATCTTTAGGGGGTACGTATGTATAGTATTTTTTAGAGTACTAAGCACTAATGGATTATTTTTTCAAATTTTAACTGAAGGTGATTCGAATGCTGTAATTATTGCAGATTATGATGGTCAAAAAGCATGACGTTCTTTTTTTTTCTTTCTTTTTTCGCTCGTTATCTTTCTTCTTCTTTGTTTTTTATTTTAAAAAAATGGATTTTTTCTCCATCTTTCTTACTCTTTGTTTTGTATAAATGACCAACATGTGGGGGAATAACAATCAATTACTTTTAACTTTGATCAGTATAGTTAACTTCATCATTGAAAAAATTGATCGTAGAGCTATAAAAAAAATCTAGGTAAGGTATAACCTTTGTATGTCACTCAAATTGATTTATGAAAATTGAATCTTCATGATTGGCACTTGTGATGTTAATAATGTTAATTCAACCCACAACATTGAACATGCATGCGAAAACATTTCAAATGATCAAGTTGCATTATGCATTGAATTCTACTCCCACATCTCCTTTGAAATGCCATTTTGCAACACATGCTCTTTTGAATGATTAATTTTCTATATCTACATACTCCTATAAGCAGTTATTATTATAGCATGGCCTTTTAGGTATTTATTATTGTGTTCGTATAATATTACGAGGAAAGAGAATATAGAAATCGAGTACAGACCTATCAATGCCAAATTGTTTAGGATCATTGCCAAAAGCTGCATTTTTCTCTCTGACTAACTATTGACCTACTTCCTGTCTCACTTTTTATTGTCTTGAGAATGTCATTTGTCACTGATCATTGCATTGATAACAGATTACTTCAGCAACATGAATAAGCAAAATATGATGCACAATTTCAGCTGTGTGTATTTAACTAAAACCAATAGATACCTTAACAAAATCAACATTATATTTTGATAGTCAAGACTTGTCTAAAGCATCTCGAATTGATGTATCTGAGACAAGCAGTCTTATAACTGTGATAGATCGACACCACCCCCCTCTCAACATCAATATTAAACTATCCAACGCCCGTCATAAAAGTCAAGCTCCCGATCCAGCTCTACCTAATCTGAGTACTAAATATAATTTCAATAAAGCTGACCAAATTTCTCTTTACTCTACTATTCGAACTTATGATTGGACACCTCTCTATTCTATTAAGAGTCCCCATGATGCCTTATTCTATATTTATAATTCTCTTTATCATACTTTTGATGAGTTTGTCCCCAAAGTTCGCATCTTATCAACTCCAAAGAATAAAATGCCATCATGGTGGTCTTTTTACACGAAAAAACTTTACCGTAAAAAGAAAAGAATCTTGGCTAATCGCCATACTAATTCTTATCGCAAAACTCAAATGAAATCAATAGATCATCTTCTTAAAAAACAAATAACCATTGACTATCACAAACATGTCATAAAAATTTCTAAAGAATCACAGACTAATTCACGATCTTTTTGGCGCTTTGCTAAAAGTAAGAAAACTTCCCCACAACAGAACTGTTTTAATATCTCTGATGAAGTTACTTCTGATTCTCAAATTATTGCTAATCATTTTGCATCACACTTTCAATCTGTATTTGGTACTATTTCCCCGGACTATAGTTGCAATTTCCAATCCACTTCTGGCTACTCAGAGCCCTCTGATGCATCCATACCACACCCCTACCCTTCATCTTTTCTCAACCCTTCTTCCTCTCACAACCCTTCTTCTTCTCACAACCCTTCTTCCTCTCACAACCCTTCTTTTTCTCACAACTCTTCTTCTTCTCTCAACCCTTCTTCCTCTCACAACCCTTCATCTTCCCACAACCCTTCATCTTCTCACAACCCATCTCCAACCCATCTTCTCACAACCCTTCATCTTCTCACAACCCTTCATCTTCTCACAACCCTTTCTTCTCTCCCAAACCCTTCATCTTCTCACAACCCTTCATCTTCTCACAACCCTTCATTCTCTCCACAACCCTTTTTCATCTTTTTTCAACCTTATTTTTTCATCTTTACTCAACCCAAACATACACGCACAATTATTATTTTGTTTTTTGGTTTTTTATACACAAAAACATGGAAACCGCACAATACATTAATTCCAAGTTTTTGGGTGCACACAAAAGCGACTGATTTACCCCAAACCATCAATAAACCAACCAAAGTTGTGGGGTGACAGCCAGCCCAAGAGCGCAGATCTCCCCAACCTTCAATGCAGTAACAATTTTCAAAGTATTTCCTAATAGTGGCTGGGGTGACAGCCAGCCCAAGAGCTGACTGTTCTCCCAACCCCATACAAATATTCCAAACTATTTCCTAATAGTGGCTGAGGGTGACAGCCAGCCCAAGAGCTGACTATTCTCCCCAACCCATCAATTACAAAACATTTCCTAATAGTGGCTGAGGGTGACAGCCAGCCCAAGAGCTGACTTTCTCCCCAACCCATCAATACAAACATTTCCTAATATGTGGCTGAGGGTGACAGCCAGCCCAAGAGCTGACTGTTCTCCCCAACCCATCAATACAAACATTTCCTAATAGTGGCTGAGGGTGACAGCCAGCCCAAGAGCTGACTGTTCTCCCCAACCCATCAATACAAAACATTTCCTAATAGTGGCTGAGGGTGACAGCCAGCCCAAGAGCTGACTGTTCTCCCCAACCCATCAATACAAAACATTTCCTAATAGTGGCTGAGGGTGACAGCCAGCCCAAGAGCTGACTGTTCTCCCCAACCCATTAATACAAACAATTCCTAAAGGTGGCTGAGGGTGACAGCCAGCCCAAGAGCTGACTGTTCTCCCCAACCCATCAATACAAAACATTTCCTAAAAGTGGCTGAGGGTGACAGCCAACCCAAGAGCTGACTGTTCTCCCCAACCCATGAATACAACAATTCCTAAAAGTGGCTGAGGGTGACAGCCAGCCCAAGAGCTGACTGTTCTCCCCAACCCATTACTACAACAATTCCTAAAAGTGGCTGAGGGTGACAGCCAGCCCAAGAGCTGACTGTTCTCCCAACCCCTCAATACAAAATATTTCCTAATAAAATATTTCCTAATAGTGGCTGAGGGTGACAGCCAGCCCAAGAGCTGACTGTTCTCCCCAACCCATCAATACAAAAATTTCCTAATAGTGGCTGAGGGTGACAGCCAGCCCAAGAGCTGACTGTTCTCCCCAACCCATCAATACAAACATTTCCTAATAGTGGCTGAGGGTGACAGCCAGCCCAAGAGCTGACTGTTCTCCCCAACCCATCAATACAAAACATTTCCTAATAGTGTCTGAGGGTGACAGCCAGCCCCAGAGCTGACTGTTCTCCCCAACCCATTAATACAAACAATTCCTAAAGGTGGCTGAGGGTGACCGCCAGCCCAAGAGCTGACTGCTCTCCCCAACCCATCAATACAAAACATTTCCTAAAAGTGGCTGAGGGTGACAGCCAGCCCAAGAGCTGACTGTTCTCCCCAACCCATGAATACAAACAATTCCTAAAAGTGGCTGAGGGTGACAGCCAGCCCAAGAGCTGACTGTTCTCCCAACCATCAATTCAAAATATTTTCGATTAGTGGCCGAGGGGGGACAGCCACCCCAAGAGCAGACTGGACTCCCCAATCATCAATACAAAACATAACTACATAGTTGTTTGGGGGTGACAGTCAGCCCAAAGCTGACTGTTTTTCTCACTCAATAATGCAGCACAACTACTTTATTTCTGGGGGTGACAGCCAGCCCAAGAGCTGACTGTTCTACACAGGGCATCCATCACGATAACTGAAGGTCTTGGGGTGTTCTCCTGTTTCCATCATTGATGTGGACCAGAAGTTTCAGACGCCTTTCTTCTGCTTCTTTGTCCTTCATGGTTCTGCTGAAGAATGTGCTGATGGCATCCCAGTTGAATTTTGAAGACAACATGGTATTGATAATGTTGTTCACCAGTAGTGTTTTCCCTACACTTTGTTCTGCGTCTTTCCGATGGCACTGAAATCTTGGGCACTCAAAAAGTGTATGTTCCGGAGTGTCCGCTTGGTCGCAGAACATACAGGTATCATTGTCGATTATGTGGAATCTCTTCAAGTACGACTGGAAACACCCATGGCCAGTGAGGATTTGCGTCATATGAAATGTGATGTCCCCATGTGTCCTCAGAACCCATGGTTTAAGCTGAGGAATAAGTCTTCTAGTCCAGGCGCCGTTTGTTCCTTCGTTCCATCGTTCTTGCCAGGAGTGGAGTGTTCTTTTTTTCAGCACGTCTTTTTCTTCTCTAGTCAATCTGTAGGAATCCGCCCGTTGTAGTATTATTAAGTCTACAGGGGGAATCCCACTGATCACTTGTAGGGCATCTGAAGAAGCTGTTCTATAGCTTCTACATATACGAAGCAACATATTCCTTTGTACTGAGATTAGCTTTGCTGTATTTCTCTTGACTTTGACGGCATCTTTCCACACAGGAGCAGCATATAGGATAATGGATTCTATTACGTTGTATAACAGTATCCTTTTACCTGAGCTGGGACCACCTTGTCGCGGCATTATTTTAGCCAAAGCATTGGCAGACTTTGTTGCCTTTTCAACTATTAAATCGATGTGAGGTTTAAAACCTAATCTTTTATCAAGCAGAGCACCCAGGTATTTCAAATTGTCCTTGATAGAAACTACTGTTCCGAGGATATTCAGGTTAGTTAGATCGCACTTTTTCCTTCCTATTAACAAAGCAGCTTCTGTTTTTTCAGGAGCAAGTTGTAATCCAGTCTCTTCCATCCAGTTCGATATTGAAGTCAGAACTCTATTGGCCATTGACTCCAATGATTGTTCTGTTTTGGAGAGAATCACTACGGCCAGATCGTCTGCGTAGGCGATCATTTTAACTCCGGGCGGCATCTTCAGACTCAGGACACTATCATAAAGAATGTTCCACAGGATCGGGGCTATCTTGGAACCTTGGGGTATGCCTGCTGTCATCTCCATTTCTATGTCATCTAAAACAATCTTTCTATCCTTCAGGTAACTCTTCACAAGGCGTACAATATACTTCGGAATGTTTTTTTTCTCCAAAGCTTCTACTATCTTAGCCCAAGGCGCCGAATTGAAGGCATTTTTTACATCAAGTGCAAGAACCAAACATAATTTTCTTACCTTCAAGGGTAACATTCTTTCCTTATTAGCCAGGTTATATACACTTTGGATGGCATCAATGGTTGATCGTCCCTGGCGGAAACCAAACTGAAACTCCGAGAGGCCAGTGTTTCCTAATGATTGGTATAGTCTCTTTACCATTAGACTTTCAAGGAATTTACCGAAAGTGTCAAGCAGACATAAAGGACGATAAGAGGAGGCCACAAAATGTGGTTTACCGGGCTTCAGTAGTAAGACCACTTTTGCAGTTTTCCATATTGTAGGAAAATTTCCACACCTAAGTACTTGGTTCATTACCTCCAGCACAAAGTCAGGAATAGTTTCTACTGTTAACCTTAAAATTTCAGGGGTAACACAATCCAAACCAGGGGCTTTTTTGTTTTTGACCTGTACCAGAGCGTTTAACAGTTCCTCCATAGTAAAATCCTCGACTGGTTCTACAATTGGTTCATTCACCCATATACAGGTACTATGCTTAGGAAATAGATGTTCCAGGATCTCAGCATTTTTCTCGGCAGTTAGATTCAGTTTTTGATTTACGAGCTTTTTTGTTACTATCCTGTATCCTCGACCCCAGATATCTTTTTCTACTTCTTCACACAGAGATTTCCATTCCCGAGTTCTTGAGTCAGCAATTTTTTGTATAAGATCAGCTTTGGCTGATTTGTACTGGGTCAGTAATTGGTTTATTGCGTCAGCATTCTGAGTTCTTCTACGGGCTCTTGTCACTGCTCTTCTTCTCTTGATAGATATTTTCCTCAGTTCATTTATTTCTGTTGACCACCAAGGAACTGGAAGCCTTCTATTATTTACACTTCTCTTTTTTGGTAATATTGTGTCACAGGCGCCGGTAACTATGTGGATCAGATTCTCTGCACTGATTTCTCTTGTGTCGTTGCGTCTCCGTAATATTTCTTGTTGTAGATCCAGTTTGAGTTCTTCCTTCAGGCTCCAGCCCCTTTGACAGGTATTCAGGTTTGTGTTTTCATTTTTCATTAATTGAAGAAAGGTGATAAATCTATGGTCGCTGAGACTTTCTTGATCATCACGAACTCTCCATTCCTTCATGTCATGCACTAATATTTCGGAGCACATAGTCAGGTCAATAAATGACTCTTGTAAATTCCTCATAAATGTGGGAGTCTTTCCTTCATTTAGTAGGAATAACCCTTGCTCAGCCATCCACTCGGTTACAATATTTCCCCTGCGATTATTTCTGGTACTGCCCCAATCCTTGGATTTAGCATTTAGGTCACCTCCTAACAGTACGCAACCATGCCATAATCTACATTCTCTCACACCCAACCTACTCTTCTTCATCTTCTTCTTCTTACCTACAACCCTTTCAGATAGATTCTCATGATGTTCTCAAGGCTATAAAGCAACTTAAACCTAACAAGGGGCCTGGTTCTGACAAGATACCAGTGTCTCTTGTGAAAAAATGTTCACACTCCCTGAGTCTTCCCTTACTCTATACTTTCAATCTTTGTCTTGAATCTTGTATCTACCCTGATACATTAAAGGAAACATTCATTACTCCTGTGTTTAAAAAAGGGGACGCACAAGTTGTTTCTAATTACAGACCTATAGCGACTCTGAACGTTTTTGCCAAGGTGTTTGAGAGAATAATTTTCAACAAGATTAGCTCTTTTACTTATGCGAATATATCTGTGTATCAGCATGGTTTCACTAGGGGGAGGTCTACTGTTACCAACCTTTCTTCTTTTGGTCATACATTATCAACTCTCCTCCCTAATTGTCATCAGGTTGACACTGTATACACTGACATCAAGGCCGCTTTTGACCGCGTTAACCATACTATCTTGTTGAGAAAACTCTTCGACTTCGGTTTTCCCCTTTGCTTGGTGAAACTTTTCTCTTCTTACCTCCAACAGCGAAGATTGCGTGTCAGGTATAAAAATTCCTTGTCCACACCGTACTATCCTACTACTTCTGTACCTCAAGGAAGCCTTTTAGGGAACCTTTTTTTCCTTATAATAATAGATGGAGTATCAAAAGTCATCAAACACTCCTTCTTCCAACTTTATGCTGACGACTTGAAAATATTCCGTCCTGTATCTTCTCTCTCTGATGCATTATTACTTCAACATGATCTAGATAGTGTTCAATCTTACTTACAAAATATTCAACTTTCTTTTTCCTCTGAAAAATGTGAACTCGTCCAATACACCAGAAGACGAACCCTAATCCCATCAACGTATTCCATCAACAGCCAAAACATCACTACTGTTCAGACAAAAAAAGACTTAGGCATTACTTATTCACAAACCCTTTCTTTCAATACTCACATAGAAAATACAATCCAATCGTGTTTCAAAATTCTCGGTTTCATAATGAGGACCCTTCGTCCTATTGATGACCCTTCCCCATTTATACTTCTGTTTACCTCACTGATCCTCTCTAAACTTCTATATGCTTCTGTCATCTGGATGCCTAGTGCTCGATCAAGATTAAACCAACTTGAATCTGTTCAGGCATCATTTTGCAGACGCCTTTTTCACAGAGTAAATGGATTTTACCCGAGTTACCCTGAAAACATTTCATATAAAGACTTACGTGAGCATCTATGTATCCTATCCGTTGAATCCCATCAGAAAAAGAATCTACTACAATTCCTACATAAATTAATAAACAATAAAATTGATTGTATAGTACTCTCAGATAATATTTCATACCGTGTTCCAGTCCTACGCACTAGAAACTCAAACGCTGTCCCTTATTTTATACATCAAACTCTAATCTTGACTTCCTATCTCCACTAAATAAGGCTCAAAAACTATACAATGAGCACCAAGACAAACTTGATATGTCTATGTCCTACATCACCTATCTCATCAAACTTCACGAATTTCTAACCTGACATAATTGTCACTTCTATTTATTCTATCCAAGTTCATCTCTCTTTCAATCATGTAATTGCCATCAAAACGATATTATATGTACGATATTTTATTAAATTATCTTTAAGTAATCTAAATGTAATTTTATTTTTATTTTAAGACCATTATTTTGTAAATTGTGCTTAATGTTTTTACGAACTGCATAATAAAACACATTATATTAAGACATAAGGCACAAAACGCCTTTCAATTTTGAACTGAATATTTTATATCTCTCAAGTATCAAATCACATTAGCGCACTATATCATATTTTCTAATAAAATATTAAATTTAAGTGATGGGTCTATTATATTGAACCCACTAAATGTCAATATTGACAATCCTTCCATGACATACCTTCCTATGAATTTTATAAAATTGCTGCTTGTATAGGTAAATTGATTTTTTATTTGAATGGAAGATTTTTAATTAATAGTCCAGACAACAGCCCAATATTTCAATCACCAGGCGAGGTTAATGCACAGAGCATTTTCTACCACCGAACCCTCAGAGTTTTTTATTATGTGGTTACAAAATTAATGAGGAAAAATTCATGCACTGCTAGGGATTCGAACGAACGGATCTTTATACTACCTGGATTAACAGACTAGCGCGTCAACCACTTAAACACCAGTGTACGTACGTAACAACGGATTAGAGAAAATGAACAAAAATGTTTCAAATATTAAGTTTAAAAATCGAAGTCAAAAGTACAATTATTCAGTGCATTTGCATCTGATAACAGAAAATGTTGCACTTACTCCCATGCACCAGTTTTTGTACATAACTAGCAGAGCTCCCGGCGTTGCTGTGTCGTTGAAACATAAGGCATGGTCGAAATATTTTCATCAATAGCTTACCTAGGTAGGTATACATTAACTTCACTCAGTCTTGGGTGAAGCTGGTTTACGCTTTGGGTAGACGGTTGGAATTTTAGTTGGCACCCACCAAGCTTAACCTTGCTGGAAGTTACTTCAATTTATGTTCCTCCCAGAACTCATATATGTTTTTAACGAATTATTGACGCTGGCAAACGTAGGTACTCCGTCTGTTTTTGTTGAAAAAAAAAGAACTTAGACAAGCTTAATATCTTGGCTCCTCCTAAACCTCTAAAAGACACTGATTGCCGTTTGGCTCGCGCTCAAAATCCGTTTATCTTCTCAACACTTAACCGCTTCACTTCTCTAATGTGGTTTTTTGTCGTAATTTTCTTCCACGTCTCTAGACGTGACTACAATAAAGCCGGCGTTTTGATGGGAACACTGAGCACTCGGTGAGCGCGTTTTATAACGTCAAGTATTTAAAATAATGAACTAGGTTTTGTTTTGTTTTCTCTAATCAGATGCCAAACACATTCTGGACAACACGCTGCCTTCTGTCTTAACTATCCCGTATCTGTACTACGAGCCAAATGAAATGAGACATCGTATCGCGAATGACAAAAGATCGTTAACATGTCACTTGCGTGTTTTTGAAATTTCGCCCATGCGACGGAAAATGTGTAATTTTGTACATTCCACATTAAAATTCTACCAGAAGAGATTTACGTTCGCGAGTTTTGAGCGCGTTTTGTTGCTATTTCAAATATAATTTGTAAATAGAAAACGTGACGCCATCTCAACTGGTCGCCAGCATTCTTGTGATGTGTGTCTCATTGGAAAATTCTCGCAGGAAATTGCTTGGAAGTGCGAAAATGAGGAAACTGTTGAAATCAGCTTTCAGAAAGTGATTTGAGCTTGTTTCCTGCGTCGGATTATCTAATTAAATTAATTTACTAGATTGTAATACATGTAGGACGTGTGTACATACACTTAATGTAGCTTTAAGATATTCCCGATCGGCAATCGGTCATTAACTCACAAACCAGCAACTCAAATTAACCTCACCCAGTCTGAGTGGGGCCGGGAATAGCCAGCATCGCAAGGGTTCGTATTTGAATGGTCGGTCACCCATCCAAGCCCTAGCCTGGCTGGACGTTGCCTCACTTGAATGACAGAACGAGAACTGGTATTCCACGTGTCATTGACGCGGCGCGGCGCTGGCTTTACTTTTGCTCTATGAAAGATTGAAATTTTTAAAAGCTTGTCTCGTATCCATGGCAACTATACCACTATCAGAGCCTTACCACTTACCACCAGAAGCTTAGCTACTCGAGTACTCGAGAATTTTTAGTTTGAATCTAGCCCTACTAACAAACGTAGTTATAGAATAGAATAGGTAGAATAAAAATATAATTGTATTTCTCCATAAGAGTTTACAATAGACTAATAGAGGTTGGGATGCAAGTTAGATAAACAATAATTTTAAAATTTCATTATAATTTTCTTTTTTAAACAATTACTATATAGCTATTATTTTGCAGTGCCACATATTTTTTCCCCCCCATTTATCTTCTTCTTTTTCCTTTCTAACAAACGTATTCGCTATAGTTAGGAACGTATTCGCTGGTTAAATAGATTGAAGATATGTTCAATGAACGGAAAAGCTACAATTTTTCCGGCTCAATTTAGCTTTATTCACAGGACTACCTGAATTCAGAGTTTGCTATCAATGTCAACAAAACTTTGCGAATGAATACCTTGAGTTGAGATATACCTACTTGTTAAGTGATCTTCTTTGTGATGTGTTCACAATAGGAGCCCATTACTCTCTGGTGTAAGTAATCTGATAATGTAATTAGCTCGGACATCAGAGACCATTGTGGTGGTACAATACGTGTGTAGAGACAGAGATACATATTATATACAACTGATACAGGTCATGGTACATTTATTTCTGGAGGGGATGGGTTAACGTCGCTCTCTGCTTGGTCATTGGTCACCGTGCTCTGGTAGTCTAAGTAAGATATCATATTTGTGGTAATCACTTTCGTGATATATCACAACTACTCAAACCCGCGCTTTACTTAATCCACGCTGAATCCGGAACTTGAACCACCGACCTTACAGGTTACAAGATCGATCTAGCTACTGAGGGAGGTGGGTGGGTTTAAGCCTCCATTCGCTGGAAACTCACAAACCAGGTACTCCAATTAAGCTCACCCAGCCTGAGTGGGTTTCAGTTACATACGCAGATATACTCGTAAATTAAGGTTTTGTGGATTTATAAACAATTGATTCTGGGCTAGTGCGAGTCATACTCGTATTTAAAAGATTTGAGAACATCTGATTAAGGCAACTTACTTTGAGAGAAAATTATACTAGCACCGCACGAGTGAGTAAATGTTTGGCAAGGTATATAATTAGTCCATTATATACCTTGATATTATAAGTATATATGAGGTGTGTGATTTTGTTCCCAAGGACATCTAGATGCCCTGGGTGTAAACCAAATATAAATACATAGCTAATATAACTACAGCGAAAACTGGCTCTCTAGGTACCGAGTGTATCAAATTACAAAGCTGTTGTTATTAAGAGTAAAATAAGTTTTTTTTAAGTTATCATATTTCTGTTAATCAATTTCCTGATAACACAACTTCTCAAACTCGCTTTACTAAATTTTTGCTTAACTTGAAATTCGAACCATCGACCTCCAGTTCACCGCGCACCGCCCCAGCGATGAAGCTATGGAAGTCGGTTGCATTTGCATCAGAAATCACTACTCACAGACTAAAAATCCGCCGCCTTATCGATCAAGCTACTGAGGTCAGTTATTAAAAGTAAAATACATACTTAAAGTACTTTGTAAACAACACTCACATATTATACTCAAAATCTATCCAGATCTATTCTTTCAACACTTGTAAAGGACCAATCCCGAGAGACATCTGGGATAGGTAAGTGAATAACTCGAAGATATTCTCAACCAAGAAACGTGGCATTTAGACCAACTTTTTACCACACATGAATTTTCTTTAAACTTTACACTTTACATCTGTGTACGAGTATAACGATAAAGTCGAGCATTCCCCCTCTATAGCTATTTGTTTCTCTCTCCCTCTCCCTCCTCTCCCTCTTCTCCCTCCCAAGCTCTGCTAATTCTATCATGACAAATAAGGTCTTCCTGTTGAGTAGCATAGCACCAGTTAATGTAGATTCACTTAGCAGTTTTTCTAATTAAAAAATTAGCACTCGGCAAAACCCAGTCAGTAATTAGACTCCAGTTCAGCTTACACAGTTCATTAACTAAATTAACTATTTAACTCAGTTCTTTATTTAGACAGCTCTGTGTCCAAATCAACTTGGAGCTGTTTCAAGTGAAGTGGCATGAATTTGTAAAGGAGCATTGTATTTTTTTGTAATTTGAACTTGGAAATCTGATGTTGGAACAAAAATAGCTCCGAAAGTGACTTTCATTACGTACTAGATACATATAAGACATATAGGACTAGAAAACATTTGTCTGGGGTGCCACTCCTATGTCATTTGTCCTCTGACTGACCGAGCATTTTGCCATTCGTCGGGTCTTTCTTTAAATTCAACGGATAATTCACATCGGCCGTCATCATATGGAATTCAAACTAGGACTTGTTATTCATCATGTCCCCTTAAACATCTCTTCGCTGCGAACAAAAGCACGAAAATGGTCATAAGACAATGTTCCGGACTAGTAATAATAATATCACCTTATTTATACTGTATACAATTCGATTAGGACTAATGAGTTCCATTATTATAATAATAATACTCTTTAGTGGAAGGTAACCATCAGGCGAGGTTATTGCTTGAAGCATTTTGTACCACATAACCCTCAGAGTCTTGGATTAACAGACTAGCGCGTTAACCATTTGACTACCAGACATTATTGCAGCAGTAAGCCCAAGACGAGGTAGTCAAATCCAAAATAGGAGGATAACTTGTCATGTCCGGGCTGGGTTTCGAACCCGCAACCACGGGATTACCAATGAGATGACTTGACCCCTGAGCTACCGGGACAGACGTACCCTGTCGTCAGTACCCACTGGCTTTTACTATCACTCTCTCCCCCACACACACACACACATCATCCACAGCACAGGTCATATGATTGCCCACCACATTGAGCTGTGTACAATAATTGATAAGGAAACACAAAGGACTCGCTGATAAGAACAAGTCGGTGAAGTTTCTCCTAAGATAACGGCTCAAGGTCACTTTTCACTTTCCTTATTCTCTTCTTATCAGATAAGACAGCAGGAACAGGAATGCCAAGACTCAGAACAGGAGGAGCTACTTTGACTTTTGCACTTGACTGTTTTGTTTGATAACAACTCGTGTTGGTTTTGTCAATATGTTTGAACTAGCCTTGTGCTGGTCCTGTGAGTAGGTGTTTGTGTTAGCGGGAGGAGAGAGATAATATTGTCTATGCTCTTGTTTTGAAGGATCACATTATAGGTTATCAATTTATCATACTCGTATGTGTGTTGATCACAAGGTGAAGGGTGATGTTCCAATAAATCACTTGTAAATTTATAAAAAAAAAGGTAATGCTCTGTGATGACCCGGGAGGCTGGGTGAGGTTAATGTGGGTAGCAGGTTTGTGAGTTTCCTGCGAATGGAGGCTAACACTCCTGTCGTGTTATGACCACGCAGTTGAAAGCAACGTTATACCCAAATTAAAAAAAAAGTGTAAAGTATATTATTGCGGTTAGACAAAGGGAAACAAGAGACGGGATTATTATATTATTGTTCCTGGAACCGACAGTAATACATACTTGTTATCAAACTGTTACATCTCTCCATTGGGTCAAGTGCACATGCTTTGTGTTCACATGGAGCCATATCCGACATGAGAGGTCATTTTCCGCTTTCTTTTAACATCACAGTTCAATGTCGGGTGGACAAAAAAATAATCCGTATTATTTTTCCAATAACTTATTTTATTTCCTATGTAAGTTTACAAAATTAAACTCTCAAATTCCAACAATATTTCATGGTTTCCTGAAAATATAGCATGCACATACGAGGGGGTACCCAAAAGTAACCGGAATGGTGTTGCTGCTGCACTATCTATACTAGCTGTAAAGTGTTGTTATGCACATCAAATGAAAGGAAATTTTCTTTAGTCGATAAAATTTGATCAGGATACTACAACACATTGAATTTTTATGTCGATTTTAATTAAAGCATGTTTTGGGCTCATGCGACATGAAAAAATGTCCATTTTCTTCGAGAAAATTGCCGCTGTAAATTAAACCAAGCTATACGCGTTAAACCTCGTTTTTCAAGGGCATTTAGTTTTTTTACCTAATTCCTTCTAAAGATATTTGCATAAAACTTTGAGTAATTATGTAAAGTATTTTTTCGATTATTGGTGAAAATTTGTTGACTGCTACCTAAAAGAAGAAAAAGAAATAAACTGGTCGGGTTTTTGAGCTACCTGGTATAATACGACACTTTTGAACAGAAAAGTTAAGTACCTATGCAAAAAATAAAAAAAAATACTAGGGATAACAATAATAAAGGTAGAAAGCTTTGCAGTGCAAATCTGCATGTAATGAATCTTTATCTGCTATTCGAAGCACATTCTGCATTATCTCATTGTCTGAAGCATTGCTGTGTGGAAAGTTGAACCTTGAAAGGAAATATCGATCTCAGAAAAAGTAGATTTTACTTAGAAGAAAGAAAACTACTTTAATCTAGACTAGACTATCTAGAGGTCTAGACGAGTGGTCCAACATTGTGTGGGGGATGCGAGTTCAGATTTCAACCAATTTATATATATATTTTAAAGAAACGATAAAAATGGTTTTGGACTACCCATAATTTTGATTTTGATCTCTTGTTTATGTTAAAATAATTGTACCTACTGTTAAACTCGTAATTCAAGGTATTTTTTTAATTATTTATACATCATTTTACTTTGTAATTGCCTTTATTGTTGGGGCGTTAAGTAATTAAAAAAAAAAAAATATACTGTCCTCGCTGCATGCATAAATACACTGAACCCCGTGTCTTACTGTCCTCGCTGCATGCATAAATACACTGGACCCCGTGTCTTACTGTCCTCGCTGCATGCATAAATACACTGGACCCCGTGTCTTACTGTCCTCGCTGCATGCATAAATACACTGGACCCCGTGTCTTACTGTCCTCGCTGCATGCATAAATACACTGGACCCCGTGTCTTACTGTCCTCGCTGCATGCATAAATACACTGGACCCCGTGTCTTACTGTCCTCGCTGCATGCATAAATACACTGGACCCCGTGTCTTACTGTCCTCGCTGCATGCATAAATACACTGGACCCCGTGTCTTACTGTCCTCGCTGCATGCATAAATACACTGGACCCCGTGTCTTACTGTCCTCGCTGCATGCATAAATACACTGGACCCCGTGTCTTACTGTCCTCGCTGCATGCATAAATACACTGGACCTTCGACTGTTGACAAATCAATGAACAATGGAATTGAACAAACAAATAACGTGCTGTGTTTCCTTGTTATGTGTCCGTTAGCATTACTCTCTGAAGTGGTCTGTACGAATACCTGAGTGATTGCACAATGAACGCGCCAGACAGATTAGGACTCAGGATCTGAGCCAAGCAGACTGCCGTCCAGCGAGGTTAAGACTTGGATGGGTGACCATTCAAATTCAAACCCTTGTGATGCTGGCTATTCCCGACGCCGCTCAGGCTGGGTGAGGTTAATTTGAGTAGCTGATTTGTGACAGCTAATGGAGGGTGAAACCCTCGCCGTGATATGAGCATGCAGTTGAATGCGACGTTATACCCAATTTAAAAGAAAAACATGAAGACAAGAACCAATTGTCTGGTAACTTCCCCAGTCATTCAGAGATTAGTGGTTCTCGCTGGCATCAGTTTTTGATTAATATTTTTTGGGTGATTCCATTTCTTTCCTTTCTATACCTAGGATGAGGAAAGTAAAAATATCACAGACGATCCAAAGGGGCAACAGTTCGAGCATCAAAGGTACACGAGTATGTTTAGAGAAATATTTTATCTTCGAAATATAATATGTACCACATAAGTTCAACTTTCATCAAGGGAAAAAGACTTGAGTTTCTGGCTTTCGTGATCCCGGCCTCCCATCATGTTACTGGCAGGAGACACTACTGTAAGGCACTCTCGATCTTAGGTAAATCATGGAGTAGAACAGGGAAAATTTACCACATGGCCAGGTTCATTTCAAAATTTACTGTGCTATACATTATTCATACTTTTGTGTTGTCTGCTTGAAAAATGCATAAAAGCTTCAAGTCCTATACTGTATCAAAGGGTATCCAGCTATTGAAATCATCATCGTGCCACAAATGAGACCTAGATAAATGAATTGTATAGACAAATCATGAATTTTACAGACAAATTAAGAAAGAAAAAAAAAATGTAATAAAATAAACATACTTCTAAGTTTTTTTTTAATTTATTGTTATTTTTGTTGTTGTTGTTGTTGATGATTGTTTTGTAAAAAAAAGTGTAAATAAATAAAATAAAATACAATATTACAGTGAAAATACCTTTCCTCCTGTATAATAACTATGTATCTGGCCCTGGTACACATTAAACAAGAGCCAAGCACAGGGTATGCTGTGTATACAGGGTGAGCATAAAGTCTCACCCCACCCCCCGTATCTCGAGAATGGCTGAAAATACAAGAAAACGCAAAAACACGTATCCCTTCTATTTTAGGGGGATTAATTTTCACGGCCCCAGTCAGGCTGGGCATGGACCAACTTTAAAATCTTCAATAGAATGGTATGTCTTGTGTAAAATTGTTTTAAAGGTCTCATAGAGAGAAGTTCATTACAACAAATTTCAGTGAGCTACAACTTACCGTTCTCGAGATACAGGGTCGTACGTCCTGCGTAATACCCATATATTTTGACCTATAACTCGTTCACCGTAAATTATAGAAAAATGAAATTTGTTGATAATAACTCCTTATGGCAAGAACTTTCGAACAAGTTAAAACTTGATTTGTTTTTTCGTTAAAATTTTTCGGACTGTTCGTCCGGCTGGCTGACGAAACCGACCAGAAACTAACATCAACAGAGTATGTCAAGTTATAACTTTTTCGACAGGGCTTGTCATAAGGAGTTATTATCAACAAATTTCATTTTTCTATAATTTACGGTTAACGAGTTATAGGCCAAAATATATGGATATTACGCAGGACGTTCGACCCAGTATCTCGAGAACGATAAGTCGTAGCTCACTGAAATTTGTTGTAATGAACTTCTCTCCATGAGACCTTTAAAACAATATGCCACAAGACATACCATTCTATTTAAGATTTTAAAGTTGGTCCATGCCCAGCCTGACTGGGGCCGTGTAGGCAATTTTTTTTTAGCTGAAAATTAATCCTCCTAAAATAGAAGGGATATGTGTTTTTGCGTTTTCTTGTATTTTCAGCCATTCTCGAGATACGGGGGGTGGGGTGAGACTTTATGCTCACCCTGTATATGAATGCTAATTTGTTATTCAAGTAAATAATAGTGTATGAATACAAATAGTAGTGCTTTATATAGTGCACAATTAAACCATAGTGACAATGCTGGGTGTACACTTATCCACATGATGACAGAACCGCATACCTATCACTTATGCTTCACTGGTAAGTTGTAAGTGACAGAGTTCATTTGCTGATGTGCATACTGTAGATGCTAGGAGCTGAGACAATGGCACAATCATTTCTGGTTTTCTCTGAACTTGTCTCTTATGAAATCTGCAACTATCTCAATTTTTCTCCTGCATGTGACCTTGACAATGAGCAAGAAGTTGTGTTAAACATAATTTTGTCCTCAGTCTCTTTATTATTGATTCTGATATTAATAGCGTAGAACGTTGTTGTAGCTTCAAAAGCTATGCCAAGCCAACGTCGATGGCGCGTTCAATGCACCGGTTCTCGGAGGATCACCGTAGTGAAGCAACGTCCAGCGAGGTGAAGACTTCGTGATGTGGGCAGTCCGGCCCAACCCCCAGGCTGGGTGATGTTTATGTGTGTAGCAAGTTTGTGAGTTTACTGCGAATAGAAGATAGCACCCCCGTCGTGATATGACCATGCAGTTGAAAGCGACGTTAAACTCAAATGAATAAAAAGCTATGCCGAGAGGTTGAGATAGTCTCTAACCGGGTTAATAAATAAATAGCTTAGATGCATTTTCTAAATATTGTCCAGCTATACCCAGCTCGTCCCTGCCCACATTTTTTAGGACTAATAACCGTCGTGAGAACTTTTGGCTTTTTACTTTCCTTATCCTATAGAAAGGAATGAATGAATGATTTTTCTTTGTGGTGAAGCACAAGGCCTCTTCACAATTTTTGTGGGTAGCGCAGCATTACTAAGAGCCTCCTTTACATTTCGAATTATTCTATTACATTAATTTCTTTTTGCTCTGGTAATGCCGCCACTGGTCGTTACTCATACAAGTAACTACTCATTTTTCCTCACGAGGTATGAGTGGACCCCGAACATCCAAGTACAGAGCAGAAAAATTCCTGCCCCGCTGGGAATCGAACCCAGGTCACCGTGCGTGCAATGCCTAGCGCGCTAACTCACTCTGCCACGGTGACTACTTATAGAAAGGAAAGTATTTTTTCTGCATAAGCCTATTGAAAACCTTTGAGTCCGTCAGCTAGCTAGACTGATGAGAGTGATGAGGGTTTGTTCCGATTAGTCGACTCTTGCAAGACAGGTTGAACAGCCGAGGTCCTAGATTCTTTAAATCCCGGATACCACACGGGACTCCAATATTTTATAACGTAGATGTGATTGATTCAATTCATAAGTTTTGATCCATCAACAGGGTTTCCCAGACATTTAACAAAATATTACATAGATTTAGGCATCAAACGTCTGAGATACATTCTCAGTCTCGTGTGAATTCAAGTCTCGCTCTAGAATTTGGACTCGATTCAGTGCGTTCATAAAATTTGGACGCCCCGCCCCCCTGATGATGAATCCAGCAGCCTCTGTGTCCTTGAGATGCTTGTGGTTTGCGCGACCTTGCGTTTTTGCAAATACTATAACAGATGCCTTAGCTTGTGAGAAGTTTGAACCTTATGTCCAAGTGTGTTATTATAGTTTTTATAACTTGTGAGATGAATTTCAGTAATTCTATTACAAGGTGAAGCTTGAGCAGTTTTGTGTTATCTTCTTTGTGTCTTTCGAGCTACAAAGACAAGTTTAGTATAGATTTTCTCTCCATTTGTTTGTTAACAAAAATGTACATACATATCAGTGCAGTACCGTTGGCATTAGCACCGCCCTTGATCAAGTTTTGTTTTATTAATGTCAATTTCTATGTATGTATAATGTATATATTCTATGTAAATAAAACTTGATGTATATGTTTAATACTTACTTTGATAAAACGAATTTTCTTCTTCATTAATAGTTGGAAAAAAATGTCTCGCATGTTGAACGCAATGTTTCACAGTCATGGTGGGATCCGATCTCATTTGATTAGAAAGCAAGAGGAGCCATGCAATGATTCGCAACATCGCCATACCTTCGTATGAGACAGTTCTATCTCTAATACGTACCTATTATTTCGTTTCTCAATAAAATTATTATTTAATTTTTTCCCTACTGAACATTAAATCAAACTTTTTCCTCATATGCAGTGAAGTGCACTTACCTGTATTGAGCTAGTGCAGTGTCAAGCATAATACCTTGGCACTGCAGCAGCAGTATTACGGGGAGACTGTATCAGTGCTCTTTTATTACTAGCCCAATCACCTGTGCATAGTATATGGTGATATCCCCCAACCTATCAACTGTAAACTAATGCTACAACCATGGATCCTGTGACGGGCCTACCCATCTCATGCAGTTCTGCCAATACTGTAGCTACCACTACAGTTACAACAACTCTGACGGGGGGTATTCCAGCCCTATCTCCCCTCTACCAGAACCAATCTGCATCCACTCCGTGCCTGACGCAAAACCACCTCTACCAGCCTAACAATAGTTATCCAGCCAATCCGCCTCTCACCCCAACTTTACTTGAGCAACATCAGTCAAACCCTGCCTTGTTCTCAAACCAAACACCTCCTCACCCTCAGGATGGCTCTCATCAATATTCCTCCAACCCAGCACTCCCCTCTGATCAGCACGTAGGAGACCTACCCAAAAACAGCTGGCAGATTGTCCGCAGCAACAAAAGAAAGAGCAACAATAACAACATATCTCCTAATCTGAAGCTAAAGCTAAAGAGGTACGAGCCTTATGCCAATCAACGACCACTTATAACTCCATCCCAATATGAACCAATTGCAGTAGACGATGATGACATGAATGAAGGTAACCAGTCAAGTAACAATAACACAGTTAACCAAAATACCAACCCTCAAACTACACGTCAGCAATCTCAACAGCAGACATCTCAGACCAACCCTTCACCACCCCCACCTGTGTTCATACATGGAGTTATGGACTATCAGCAAATGATAAACAGCATCTCTGTCGCCATTCCTGGAACAGACTATATGACCCGAACCCTAGCTAACAACACAGTCAAGATCAATGCAAAAACTATAGACACCTACAGATCCTTAGTACGCCACTTGCGCTCTAATAATGTTGTGTTTCATACCTACCAGATAAAACAGGAGAGAGCATACAGAGTTGTCTTGAGACATATTCACTACTCGATCCCACCATCCGAAATCAAAGCAGACCTGGAAGTGCAAGGCTACAAAGTAAGAAATATTATGAACATAACCAGTCGATCCAACAAAAGTCCACTTAATCTCTTCTTTGTAGATCTGGAGCCAGCTGAAAATAACAAAAAGATATATGAGTTGAAATATGTACTTAACATGAAAATAGCTGTCGAACCACCACGGAAGTCAAAGAACACCGCACAATGTGTCAGATGTCAGGTATACGGGCACACCAAGACCTACTGTACACGTCCCTTCTCTTGTGTAAAGTGTGGAGAAAATCATAGTACTACATCTTGTACTAAACCCCGAGATGTCCCAGCCAAGTGTGCTCTCTGTGATGGTCCCCACACGGCGAACTACAAGGAATGCACCGTATTCAAAGACCTCCAAAGCATGCGGAAGAACAACCAGCAAGATAAACAACGTCAACCAAACTCCAATCATGAACAAGACTCCAGAATAAACAACTATCAAAATAACAATACTACCAACACAAACAACATTACTCTCATGAGCACCAATAACAACACGCAAACTCAAACTTATGCTTCTCTACTACACAAAAAGCAACACACATCAAACCAAAACTCAACTCCAACAAGCGATCAAGTGTCCATGTCATCATTCTTACAAGAATTTAAATCAATGTTCAACCAACTCATAGCCCAAAATACTATGATTGTTCAAATGCTTCAAACTCTGATATCCACCCTTGTACAAAAATGATTGACTCATTAAGAATAATAGCCTGGAATGCCAATGGTCTTATAGACCGCAAAAGAGAATTCGAACTATTCATACAATCACATCGCATCGACATTGCTCTCATATCCGAAACTCATTTCACAGCAAAATCATTCTTCCAAATACCTGGTTACAATACTTACCTAACTTGCCGCCCTGACGGGAAAGCACACGGCGGCTCTGCTGTCATAGTAAAATCTAGCATCCCTCACCACGAGTCTACACACTTCCAAACACCAAGTATACAAGCCACCAGTATCAAGATAGAGTGCATACCATTCTCCACCATCTTCAGTGCAGTATATTGTCCACCTGGTCACAAAATAGAACCCCACGATTTTACAAACCTGTTCAACACACTTGGCACTCACTTCATAGTCGGTGGTGACTGGAACGCAAAACACACGTATTGGGGATCCCGGCTAACCTCACCAAGAGGCCGATCCCTATATAATGCCACGAGATCTGGAAGCTTTAAGTTCATTTCCACTGGTGAACCCACCCACTGGCCAACTGACCCAAGGAAGAAACCTGATATCATTGACTTTTTTGTATCTCATGGGGTTTCAACCAATTACACTCATGTTGAAACCAGAGATGATCTCTCGTCAGATCACTCACCAATCATATTGACTCTATCTGCGACAGTGATCATCAAACCTAAACCAGCTAGACTGACAAACCGGAGAACAGACTGGGAAGCATTCAAATGGTATGTTGACCAAAATACAAACCTCCAGATAAGTCTCAAGTCTCCTGACGAACTTGACAAAGCAGCACAGTATTTAACAACACTCATACAAGAAGCAGCTCATTTCGCAACACCTGAAAACAAACAAAAAGAAGAAATTATAAACATTCCAAAAGAAATACGAGACCTGATAGCAGAAAAACGGCGCATAAGAAGGAGATGGAAGACAAACAGAAACTCCCAGGATAAAACACTGCTCAACAAACTCACCAGAAAATTGTCATCAATGTTGCACAAGAAACATAATGAATCTTTTGGGAACTTTCTGATGTCTTTGTCTATAAATGACAACTCTCTATGGAAGGCAACCAAAAGACTCAAGAGACCTATTCAACATGTTCCACCCCTTCAAAAAGCCCCTAATCATTATGTAAGATCTAATGAAGATAAAGCTAACATGTTCGGCGACCACCTGAGCTCTGTATTCAAACCCTTTCCTCCAGGCGAAAATGCTGACACGGCCAAACAGACTGAAATTGAGCAATTTCTAGATATCCCATGTCAAATGTCCATGCCAACCAAGCCAATAACCCCAAGTGACATCAAATTTGCCCTAAAAAAGATTACACTCATGTTGAAACCAGAGATGATCTCTCGTCAGATCACTCACCAATCATATTGACTCTATCTGCGACAGTGATCATCAAACCTAAACCAGCTAGACTGACAAACCGGAGAACAGACTGGGAAGCATTCAAATGGTATGTTGACCAAAATACAAACCTCCAGATAAGTCTCAAGTCTCCTGACGAACTTGACAAAGCAGCACAGTATTTAACAACACTCATACAAGAAGCAGCTCATTTCGCAACACCTGAAAACAAACAAAAAGAAGAAATTATAAACATTCCAAAAGAAATACGAGACCTGATAGCAGAAAAACGGCGCATAAGAAGGAGATGGAAGACAAACAGAAACTCCCAGGATAAAACACTGCTCAACAAACTCACCAGAAAATTGTCATCAATGTTGCACAAGAAACATAATGAATCTTTTGGGAACTTTCTGATGTCTTTGTCTATAAATGACAACTCTCTATGGAAGGCAACCAAAAGACTCAAGAGACCTATTCAACATGTTCCACCCCTTCAAAAAGCCCCTAATCATTATGTAAGATCTAATGAAGATAAAGCTAACATGTTCGGCGACCACCTGAGCTCTGTATTCAAACCCTTTCCTCCAGGCGAAAATGCTGACACGGCCAAACAGACTGAAATTGAGCAATTTCTAGATATCCCATGTCAAATGTCCATGCCAACCAAGCCAATAACCCCAAGTGACATCAAATTTGCCCTAAAAAAGATAAACAAGAACAAAGCACCAGGGTACGATCTCATAACTGGCAAGATACTGCAGGAACTACCAGACAGAGGCATTTTACTGATAACGCATATATTCAATGCCGTACTAAGACTTTGCTACTGGCCATTCATTTGGAAATATGCTGACATAATAATGATAGCAAAACCTAATAAACCATTAGAATTGGTCTCATCGTATAGACCCATTAGTCTACTCCCTGCCATATCAAAACTATTGGAAAGACTATTCCTGAAGAGGATCATGGATGAACTTGATGAAAACTCAGCCAAACTAATAGTACCAGACCATCAATTTGGGTTTAGATCTGGCCACTCAACCATACAACAAGTGCATCGAGTAGTCAAGGTAATTGCTTCGACACTGGAAGAAAAAAGTCACTGCTCAGCAGCCTTTTTAGATGTATCGTCCGCTTTCGATAAAGTCTGGCATGTAGGCTTACTGTACAAGATAAAAAGACTACTCCAACAAAATCACTATCTTATACTGAAGTCATACCTGAGTGACCGATTCTTCCGTGTCAAGCATAACGATACCTACTCTAGATACCACAACATCAGTGCTTCTGTCCCCCAAGGTAGCGTTCTGGCCCCTTTCCTCTATGTGTTATACACAAGTGATCTGCCAACAACACAGGAAACCATCATCGCAACCTTTGCAGACGACACGGCAATCTTGTCGAAACATGAAGATCCAACGACCGCATCAGATCACCTTCAACATTATCTTGACCACCTGCAAGACTGGCTAAAGACTTGGCGCATTTGTGTTAATGAAACCAAATCAGTCCACCTAACGTTCACCACCAGAACCACTACCTGTCCTCCAGTTGCACTCAACAATAAACTCTTACCTCAAGATGACAAAGTTCGATATCTTGGACTCCACCTAGACCGGAAACTCAACTGGAAGCACCATATAACAACAAAACGAACACAATTGAAACTAAAACATAACAAGATGTTTTGGCTTCTCGGGCCAAAATCTAAACTGTCATTAGAGAATAAAGTCCTGCTGTATAAAATGGTCCTCAAACCTGTGTGGACCTATGGAATTGAGCTCTGGGGCTGCGCTAAACCATCTAATATCAATATAATCCAACGGTTTCAATCCAAAACACTCCGAAGCATAGTAGGAGCGCCATTCTACGTATCTAACAAGACACTCCACGATGACCTGAAAGTCCCTTTTGTCATGGAAGAGATAAGAAGCAAATCAGCGAATTACCAAAAGCGAATCCCCAATCACCCTAATCAACTTATCCGGGACCTCAACCAACCAGTCCTAAACAGGAGGTTAAAAAGAACCTGGCCAAACGATCTCTTTTCTCAGTCTAATTCTTAATTATAATATTCAGTATTTGTATTAATACTTACCCCAGTCCATTGCAGTCAACGCTTTCAGTGCACAGCACCCCCAAATCCCTGATAGGATGGGGTACCGGTGATGCAACTTCTATGATCACCGGTCACCCATCTTTGTCTGGGGTGGGGTCGGCTCGGCATTGTAAATGTTGACTGTATTTCAAACCCTGCTACTTAGCATAAAAACATAGTATTAGAGTGATACCACTGGGTACCTTCTCTATCACGTCACTAAAACAAACCAGCACATTTACTTATTACAATTTATTTTATGTTAATATTAAATGGAATTGTAGATTGTAAATTATACTCTCAATAAAAAAAAAAAAAAAAAATGATTCGCAACATAATGTTGCACTGAGTAGGATACCGGCCTGGGATTTTAGATGCTTAACACTGGTCCTCACTCGTCTGTCCCATCAGGCTTCAGTGGCCAATGTGGCCATGCCTTGGATTAGCAAGGGAGATCATTACTAAAAATTAAACCCCAATAAAGGTAGGTACTACATACCAACCTAATTCAGGCCTGTGATCAAAGGTAATTATTATGCTGATTAATTACAGTAATTATAGAAGAGAGATTAGGTTTTAGGTTCATTTAATAATGTGGAGCTTTGGCTTTCATGTATTTGCCATTCATAAAGCTATGATGACTTTGATAAGAGCTCTGGGCTCTGGCAAACCGGTTTCCAATTTTTGCATTGTGTAGGAGAGAGAAAGAGCCAGTACATAAGTTTATACTTTTTAATCTTTATACAGGGCGTTGTGTGATATCATTGGTATTGTGGAATGCATTTTAAAATTATATCTTTGGGAAGCTTTGACCACAGGCTGGTTTGTTTCTGGTCTTTTTCAAGACCGTTTAGTGGTGGAGGCTTTAATCACTACTCGCTGGACACACTGTTACTCACATCAACCTTATCCAGCCTGAGTAGGGCTGGATAACCCCTTTCTTAACACAGTTTTTCTTAAACTAACTTTGATAAAGGGTACTATTCTAGTATGTTAAATATGTATACTTTGTTAATTTGTAATGAATAAATAGAATTGTTAATTATAAAAAAAAAAATGAACTTGAAACCTAGACTTTCGACAATCTACGTCCAGTCTTCAACAAAGTTGCTTGTTATTGTAATTTATTGTTTCTTTGTTATTGTAGTTGCCTTGTTCACACGAAGTCACACTCAATCATCACTGTCCAAGTAATGATGGTATGTAAAACATTGTAAATACAATCACTTGAACCAATACAAAACTGGGGGGGGACAAGCTCGTTTTTACAAATTCAATAATTTTCTCAGGTAAAATGGATGAGAACACCTTGTATGATTGTGATATTTTGCATATTGTAACTGGTAATGCTAAAGGTGACGGCTAATAACAGGTTCTAGATCTGGTGGCCTCAGACATCTATGCATGATTATGATAATAGAGTGTAGACACTCTGAAATGAAAATTCAGAACGATCTTATGTGGTTGTGAATCGGTTCAGTTCTGTGAAATGGTCGATAATTTCAAGAATTGACTTTTTTGCATGAATACATTGGAGAATATAAAGTGAAGGCTTAGTACCTAAGAAGATGGACTGATAGCCCAATCAACAAAGACATTAATAAAGAAATAATTGATGTCTATGTCAGTTTAGAATGATTTGAGTTTAGTCCCTTCCTTTGTTCGACTACAAAAAGTTCATCTTTTATCTTAGGTGGTAGAACCTTGATTTCATAACAGCCGAACAGAACCATACACTGAGGCAAGCATATCCCCTACTCCTTGCTAGGGTTATCTCCTTGCTAGGTTTATATCAAAAAGATTCTCATAAAAAAGCTCAAGAACGCCATGGAAAGGGTGGTGGATAGATGAAAAGTACGGCCGAGGCGTCATTATTAAAAAGCTATTGGTAAGGAGAAGTGTAGAGAAAGTTCACAAAGAGAGCGGCAGAGAAAGCTCAATTAGTTGATTATGCTGATTAGAACCAGCACTGTTATCAGCCTGCTGGGCTGGGTCAAGGCTTCAGGGCGTGGTCTGTCCCCTGCGATAGGCGTGGCTTATCCTCAGGCGAAGACTTTGGTGGCAGGTGTATAGCTTAGCCGCAGGGGCTCACAACACAGGTGTTTTTCACTAGTGTCGCTGGAAATAGAAAACTTGACAGATATAAATTTCTGTCGGTTTGTACGTAATCACTACTAAAAAATTGTACGGAAAACTTTCAATTTAATGAGTAATATAATTCAAAATAAACTGGTGTAACACCACACGACTTTCGTCATCACTCAAAAAGAAGTCCATTTGCAGCACTGGTGGCTCAACGGTAATAGTTAGGTTAAAATAAATGTCAAATTCGTAATCAGTACCTCACAATCATTAGATTTGATATGTCACAACCCCCATCTAAGATCAATAATAGATAAATTAGTACAAGCGTGTTATTTATTATAGGATAAGGAAAGTAAAAAACTTGATGGTGTAACATACTAACATAAGGGTTGGGTGGAAGAGATTGCCATAGGCAATAACCCCGCCCTTTAGTTAGGACATATGTATATATTTTATTTATTTTTTTCTTGTTTATATTATTAATACTGTCAATTTTATATTTAACTTTTACCATTGTTTGTTTGTACATAATTATGTTCTGCTAATAAAGAGTTTCTAAATAAATAAACTTAAAATACTAGATCTCAATGCAAGTTCATATCCACGTACGTATATAAAATAGCACTTATTATATACAATTTATAATTTTCTTATATTTTTACCCGTAATTAATAGTATTAATAGGAAATGAAAAACACTCATCTCAAGATATCCAAGAAATAAACGCATACGAAAAACACCATTAGTGAGCGATTAAAAATGACATTCTCAAATACATATATGTACCTATGTATTGTATATTAATTTTTAATTACATACCTCTGAGAAGTGAATTCATGTACCATTGTACTTACATTATTCAATGAGTTACAACCATTTCGGTGTAACATGAATTTTCTGCGAACAAAACTTATCATTGATTCTGTCTTGGCAACAGTATGTCTCAGTAGGAGAATTGTTTAGTTTTATATAAAAATATTAAATGTCCGCAAAAAACTATAGCTTCTCTCTGCTAGACCCCGCATCATCGTTCGTCGAAAAACCCTGGCCTAGTAGACCCAAGAACATGTCTGTACTATTTACTTAATTAAATTCTATACGCGTAAGAGTTATCATAATTATATTTAATTTGATGGTTATCACCAACACAAGTGATGAGTAAATATGTAGTAGATAAACATAAGTATGTACTTTTCGCACAGTTCAAACATACCGACAGCTCATGTTTTGGCAGAACGACTCTTAATTGTTTGACCTAATTTTCGGCCTAGAAATATCATTCGCCATTATCTCTCTCCCCCCTCCTCTCTCTCTCTTTCTCTCTCTTACACACACACACACACACACACTGTCCTCCGTCTCCCCTCTCTCTCTCTCTCTTTCTCCTGTCTCTCTCTCTCTCTCTCTCTCTCCTGTCTCTCTCTCTCTCTCTCTCTCTCTCTCTTTCTCTCTCTTACACACTCACACACACACACACACACACACACACTGTCCTCCGTCTCCCCTCTCTCTCTCTCTCTTTCTCCTGTCTCTCTCTCTCTCTCTCTCTCCTGTCTCTCTCTCTCTCTCTCTCTCTCTCTCTCTTTCTCTCTCTTACACACTCACACACACACACACACACACACACACTGTCCTCCGTCTCCCCTCTCTCTCTCTCTCTCTCTCCTGTCTCTCTCTCTCTCTCCTGTCTCTCTCTCTCTCTCTCTCTCTCTCTCTCTTAATCACTCCTTTCTTCCCCCCCTCTTCGTCTCGCTCCCTCCCTTCCTCTCTATCTCTTTCTCCCCCTCCCTCTTCCCCCTAACACTCCCCCTCACTCTCTCCCCTACACCTCCTCCTTCAGTTCCTTCGTATGGAGTTGTGCTAGACAGTCAGTCGATATGGGTATTGTTATCTCTTCACTCTCCTCTGACAGTAACATAGAGTAGTAACAGTTATATATATATATAAAAAAATACCTATTACCTAACAGTTATAGATAATCGGCAGACCTGCACATTCAGGCATGATATACAAAATTATTGAGCAAAATTATACAAAATAATTAGAAACATATAGGAGGTTGAAGGCGACGCGTGGATTACACCAAAAAAGGAAGTTCTTAGAATGTTGCGCTACCCTAAATAAAAAAATATAGAAATACTTGTATTTATTTTTCAATATTTACAAAGTAGAGGATTGATAAATACAAAGAAAACATTGAGATAAACTTTTTTTTTCTCAATATCTACAAAGTGGAAGATTGACAAATACAAAGAAAATATTGAGATAAACTTATTTTTTAAACAAACAATAAAAGACAGACATTTAACGGATAAGTGTTTTTTTCCCCTTTTAACTCCTCCTTATCTTACACTTATATCTATATTTTTCTACATTTTATTTCAGAGAAGAAATATTTCACTTCAGATAATAATCATATGCTATTAACTTTTACAAAATTATTATTGATATTTTTTAACACACTTAGACGACCGGGTGTACCACCGGTGGTACACGCACGTTCGTACGGAATGGACCGGGTGTACCACCGGTGGTACACAATGTCGGAGAGCCGTATTATCGCCGGTCCCACAAGAGAATTCACGAAAAACCATGCCGGTCGTCTAAGTGTTAACACCGGACCTTAATTTAATTTCTAACAGGTTTTTCGGCCATTCAAAAGCTCACACTTCTAATTAAATGTATTGCTCCACTGGTGAAGTGGTCTATTCCAGCATGGCTACATAGTAGTGTGGTGTAGACAGACACTAAATAAAACCCAACTTACCCAATATATAAAAGATATGATTTCTTGACAGCTTTTGTTAGTTCATGGCTTCTTGCCATAAACCGCCCCATAAAAGTAGAGCTATTAGCTATTAGATTACTTTAATTATTTAAGCATCCAAAGCTTCCGAACACTTTTGTTAGTGACCTAGATTTCCTAATGTTCTCACAAAAGTTTGCATAAAGTTCTAACTGGTGTTTGTCATGCAAAATTTCGCCACCCTATGCTAATAATTTAACTTGCTTAGCGGTCTATTTTTTGACAGTAAATCATTCTTTACTGGAAAAAGAATTCAATCTTAAATGTAAGGTTCATCCAGAAATTGAAGAAAGGACAGGATAAAATGAAATCAGCCACATCCAACATAAATTATCATAAATATTTAACGCCGTAAAATGAGAAGAAAAATAAGAGCTAGAAAATCATAGAAATAAGAGTGGTGTTTTTTTACTATGCTCACAACTAATTTAAAAACATACTTTTTTTTTCAGGAGAGTCTAATTCGTCCAGAAATGTTATCAACTCAATTTCGAAAAAAATCATACTTTAAAAAACAATACTTTCTATACCTTGTAGGTAATAGAAAGTAAAAATTATAACACCAGAATACACACACCTCTAGGATAAAATAATGATATTACCAACACCGCCACATCACAGTGTATAAAAACAAACATAATTATCTAAAATGATATATCAAATAGTTACACCCGCGCTAAAACAACATATCAGAAATCAGCGCGCGTTGTCAAACATTGCCAGGGTAGGGAGGATGTCCACACCCCCACCCCCACATAAACTATGCAAAGTGGCCCTGATCTAATATGACGAGAATTTCCCCTCGAGAGAAAAAAAAACAAGGAAAGATCAGTGACATCACATTTAGCGGATAACAATCTGGCCAACTTGATTGCCAATTTAGCGGAGGGCAGTGCCAAATATTGTCGGCAGCACTCTACCGTGTCCCGCGCTTTCTAACGGGTTATACGGTACGTCATAGTATTCCAAGTGTATGATATGCTGATAAATAATAAATCTACCACATGTTGGCATAATGGGACTACCTGTCTTGCTCTGACAGTCTAAATAAAGCACAACTAATACTTTTACATAGTTCATTTTATGTAATACAGTTGAGGTAAAGTATACGAGTATGTACTTGTTCACGTGCTGTCAAGAGTTCATTGACCTCAGATGTAAACAAAGCTGTCAGCAGGCTGAGGGGGAGGGTTGTCACTGCTGAGGGTTGCTGAAAAGTTGCGGCTGCTGATAACCCACAAACTTGTGCCTGATAAGAGGAGGTGGAATTTTAAAAGTAGGTTTGTTTTTTAGCAGAGGATTTGGAGGTGATTTTATTTTGTAAGAATAAGAGGGTTGAGTTTGAATCTGAATCTCCGCGCAGGTTCTTTCTTCTTTGTGTGTGGAGAGAAAATTGTGAAATGTTTTTCTTTGTGTTATCTTTATTTTTGTCGATAGTTTTTATATCGTAAGGAGGAGGGTTTGAAATGCTCGTAAATTCATACCTGTAAATTTTCCAGCGTCTTAATAGCGTTCCTCAATATTTTACACTCAATGTACAGTTGTACAGGGTGTTCCATTATAAACGTGACATTCAAATATCTCGAGAACTAATGAAGATAGAAAACTCGTGTTTTCGGTGGTCTTCCTATCAATTTGGGGGACATCTTATGAAGACCTTCACAAATCTCCCAAGGTTGTCCATCAAGGTTATTTTCAAGGTCAACTTAAACTTTTTTAATTAATAAACCTAACTTTTATGTCATTTTCAGATTCTCCATGTAATATAACTATTCACATCATATTTTTTTCTTCTAATTTTCATTGAAAGCAGCTTTTACTTTTTTGAAGACATGTTTATGAATATTCATAAAGCTGGACTTTACCTTCTATTAACAGCTGATTGTGAAGAAAAGCAAATGCTAGGAAGCAAAGGGAAATACAGTTGTGAATAATACGAAAAAGAACAATTGCTTTTTCTTCTACCTTTTCCTTCAGACCTTTTCTTTTACTTCCTCATTTTGCTCACGAGCATTTTTTTTTTGTTTTTTCTTTACTTTTGTACAACACGTCTACATAACATTCTTCTTAAGCAATTGCTTCTTTTTTATGAATACGGTCCATTATTATTACCGATGATGTACTTTCAATAATACGGAAGAGAATGGCAAAGGCATTATCACCACCCTTGATCCGGCTTTGTTTACTATTACAGAATTATACCTTTTCATTGTACCTATAAATTGTAAATAAAGTTTGATCGATTTTTTTTTATTAATAAAAATAATTATTTTATATTGGTTCCGCACAACAACACCCCAGTGTGTAATACCTAGAAATGTATTGGTACGTATATATACATTTATTTTATTGGAAATAAAATAAATATATTGGTACGTACTACAGCAATAAAGTGATACCTGGAAATTAATATTCCGACTTGGTCGTCTCTGCCTGAGCAATTTATTCAACCCAGGTACTGAACTGTGGCACTCTGATAAAATGCATAATTATTATCGTTGAGCTGACATGGAATATGCATCAGCGGAATCAATGAGCATCAATGTAAACTTCCATTGTATGCACAGTAGTGCCACGTTTCAGAAGTGCAATACGTGATGGCTTGAAATGCCAACAAAAGCAATGTATAATAATAATAATATCGCTTTATTTATGCTACCCGATTAAGCATTATGTTCCATTATTTCAGAAGTAAGGTGAAGACATATTTTTATGTGGTAAAAATCGCAATTGGGAGGATAACATAACATGGTCCGGCTGGGTTTCGAACCCGCGACCTCTGAATTACCATACCGCCGCTTTTACTGCTGAGCTACCGCGGGACAGATAGCAAATGGGATCGGGCGGTGCTAAAACGTGTGCATGGGTTCTGTAGTCTGTCAGCATTCCGGCACAACACAGGCTGGCTGAGGTTAATGTGTGGGTAGCAGGTTTGTGAGTTTCCTGCTAATGAAGGGTAAAACCCCGTTGTATATGACCATGCAGTTGAAAAACGACGGTAACCTTAATAAATCAATTGTTGTCATGAAAACTATAGCGTCATTTGATCTTTTTTTATACCCATCACCACTGCCAGTAATATGCGTGGGTATCTGGCGCGTTAACCACTTGACCACCTTGCACGGAGAGTCAAGTGGTTAACGCAGTAGTATGGTAATCCAGGTAGCTTAGGGATCCGTTGGTTCGAATTCCACCTAGTGCATGAATTTTTCCTCATTAATTTGAGTTTGTGACCACATAATAATAAGCTTCTGAGGATTAGGTGGTAGAAAATGCCTTAAGCGTTATCCTCGCCTGGTGGTTACCTTCCAGCCTTCCACTAAGGAGTGTTTCTCTATCTTTACTGCGTCTACTTCAACTGAGAGAGACTTGCTGAGATGAAAAATTGCTCCGATACATCAAGTCATGAGTGATGTGTGTGCGCCATAAAAAGATAAGAAATTTTCCTAGTGCATAAAGTGACTGGTGTTGAGTGCTGTAATATAAGTATACTTGTTCAGCTCCTAATGAAATGATAGATGCTCGTATTATTAAGACGAGTATTGAGAGGTATGCTTGAATCTTTTATCCTTGTGTGTAGTTAATAATAAGTCTCTCTATCAAGAATTTAATAATTTAATTCAGTTTACCAAATAAATCTGAAGTAATGTCACCACGTAAAACTTTGCTCTTAAAAACTCGCAAATCTGCAGAAATTTATTCAAATATTTTTCGATTTTTCGTAATCTTACATCTAGAAGAGGGGTTCCCAATCTTCCTCAAGCCACACATAATATGTGAACGTATAATGAAATAATCACAATAAAATATGGAGGAATGTGAAGGATATGACAATACTTATTATTATTATGATGTGAAGAAAAACAAAAGATAGTAATGAGGATGTGGAGAAATGTGAAAGATAAAGACCATAAGTATTATGATGATGTGAAGAAAAGCAGAAGATAATAGTAATGAGGATGTGACGAACATCTGAGACATGGTAGACTTATTCCTTTGACAAATACTTTTATAGTATTTTTCATTCTACTCTCTTCCACGTCTTCCTGTCTCTGTAAAAAAAGGAGAGTGAGAGAGAGAAGAGATGAGAGAGAGAAAGAAAAGAGAGAGTAAAGAGAGAAAGAGAAGAAGAGGTATTCGAGGAGAAGAAGAAGAGAGGAGAGAGATTTGGGCGAGAGGTATCTTTATTTTCTTCTCTTTTTTTGCAGTTTGCATAAGCTTAGGAATAATATTAGGAAATATATATTATTATTGTACAAATAAAAAGAACATTTTATTGAATGCAATTCTCTCTTTCCCTCTCCCTCCTTCCCTGATATTTCTTTCCTCTAGTCTCACTATTCTTCTCCATTCTCATTACAGAATTCCCATGTTTGTTTTTCATTCTTCAGATGTGATGAAGAACAGATGAAAAGAAGGGAATCTGAGAGAAAAGATCTTTTGTTTGTTTCTTGTGTAATGCTCTTTCAGTTTTGTGAGCTTTGCTTTTAATTATTTTGTCTTCATCTTTTCTTTTTTAATGTCAACACTTTATTAGTACAATATAAAGTTGTTACAACTTAATATTACATCTTCTACCTTTGTGTTCTCATTGGAAATGTCTTACAAAACAAAGTGCTTTAAAGTTAAATGAAATTGATGTTTGTCACCCACTTTGCAATCTCTTGAAAAATTATTATTTTTATAGTTGTAATTTTTGTTTGTGTTTGTTTTTCAAGAAATGTTTCCAATACCTCCTATATTTTATATTTATTCACTAAAACTTGCTCAATTTTCTTGATTTCAGGTGAGTTACATCATGGTAGTGTTGTGTGGGAGGACCCTACTGTAAATAACTATGTGTGGTGAATATACCATGTCTACTGATTTTAATATTCAGCCTGCTGTAAAAACGATCTGAAGTAGGTAAGTTCTAATGATAGCTTTTACTTGTATGACAATCTAAACTTCTCAACTAAAAGCATACCCACCGTCACTCGCGTATGAAAATGCATCTCTACCAGTTGAGGCATGGCTTTTACTCGATGAGGTCTCACTGACCTCACACAGGAAAAAATTCAGGCAGAAACCTATTTGTTGATGTAGAATCCTACTACAGCGATAGTTTCAGCTCTGGTTAGTCATTTTTTAATGCATTTAAGACTTAGGACCATATTATGAAACAGGGTTAGCAAATCTAGGCCGACCATTAGATTTTTTCAACTGACCGATAGGTATTTTAAAAAAAGATCTGCCGTCACAAGGCTGACTACAGTTTCGTTACGTCCACAGAGCAAATGTACAGCTACAAAGCCTGGCTTAGATATTATGACCTCTACAGTTGTTGTCAAGGTGAAAGTTAAGGGATATTCATCTACTAAGATTAACAAATCCTGTTTCATAATTCAGCCCTTACTAAGGGAGAGCATTCATTTATATTATTTATTATTCTTTATGCTGTTTGAAATTCTACTTCTAATATAAAGATTCACTCACCAGTGACTATTTCCTCACGGTTGCACACTTCATGCACTTCCTTATATGCATCTAATAATATCTAATGATTCTAAAACATTTAACCAGACAACTTTTCACTCAACCAAAAGAGTGCACCACCTTTTCCATCACCAGCACTAATGGCTGACCTTGAGAATTATACATAGGTACTTGGTACGACCGTAGGGCCGATTAATATGTACATATTTGTGTATCCTATATTATTTATGTATTTGTGTATCCTATATTAATTATGTATATTTTGTATCGTATTTTATTTATCTGTTTGTGTATCCTATATTATTTATGTATTTGTGTATCCTATATTAATTATGTATATTTTGTATCGTATTTTATTTATGTGTTTATGTATCCTATATTAATTATTCATTTTGTATCATATATTCCAAAAAATGAGTATAGTAATTAGCTTGAAACGAGTTATTATAACATGTCTAATTACTACCCCGCTGTAGGTAGGTATTCATAGTATATTGTAACATAATATTACAAATAAACATTATTCTATTCTAGGTATTAATAGGGTAGTATCGAGAGATCACCAAGTAATAGTTTTATCATTGCTAAGCCCTTCAGCCTTTCCCTAAACCTAATACCTTGGTCTAGTAAGTCTAGTTGGTCTACCTTGTCTTTTCCTACTTTTTACACGCTGCTGGATGCCTTTCCTAACGCAAACTCTTAATAAGTACTCCAACAATTGTGTCATTGTGTTTTGGTTTCACATTGCTGGTAGTGCTGGTACCGTATCTGTCGTCCCCCAGCCAAACAATTACAAAGTACTTGTTTACTGTAGACCAATCAATAGGCGATAACAAATTATTTTTGTGATCACATAATAATAAGACTCTGAGGGCAAAAAATGTTTTGAGTATTAACGTCGCCGTGGTGGTCAATACCTTCCAGTAAAGAGTATTTTTATTATGTGCAATATTCATGCATTAAGACGGGAATTTCAAAAATGAGATGGAAAGAAGAAAACCAATATCAACGGGAAGGAACCTTGGTCAATCTAAATTGAAAAATAAAATAAATACCAGCTCAATTAATAATTTTATTCTCCTAATGAATTATGTTAACATTAACTTACTCTCATAATAGATTCTGATATAAACAGGCGCGGCCGGTGCTCAGGAGCTGCGGAACTGCAGCACCCCCAGACGAAAAAGAAAAAGAGAGGATTTTCTCAAGTCCTAGCTCGTACACAATGAAAATCATTACACATTTCTTGAATAATTAATGCATACTTATTGTGATTAGCATGGTAAACAAACTCAAACTCTTTAGATACTAAACGAGCTACTCAAAAAATCCCATATTATAGTCTGGTTTATGTGGCAGCACCCCCAAACATTTTCCCACCGGCCGCGCCTGCTTCTAAACATACATTATTAATATTTCTAATTAATATTTCTTGTTTGTGTTAAAATATGAAGACCTTGGGGTGTCTCACAAAACTACCGCTAAGTCTTGTCCAAGTTCATATATCTGATGGCACAGATGTGAAAAATCAACACTCATGAGAATAACGCGACGGGTAGCTAGAAAATTCACATTGTGTTATCAATGCACTTGTTATGTGAAATATGTGAGAGAATACTGTATCTTCATCTATCATCCTCACTAATATTAACATATTTATTATCACAATTAAAATTATTATGTTTTCGCACATGTGGTGTTAGCACTTGTTTAAAAATGAAATGTAGGTATTTCTAAATGATATTATTTAATACTCGTATTTACGTAATTATTTTTTTTTAAGCGGTTAGCATAATTTTCATGTTACCAGGTCCTCTCATTCAAGATTGTACTCTCATGCAGTACTCTCATCAAGATAGTACTCTCATGCAGTACTCTCATCAAGGTAGTACTCTCATGCAGTACTCTCGCGCTCATAAAGGGTGCTTTCTGGAATGAAGACCTATCTTCTCAACTGAATTCTATTTCTCTAATACCGTGTTTCAATCCTGGCATGGCTCCTTGGCTGCTCACATAAAAAGAGCTCTTGTAGGAACCCGAATTGCCCGCTTGAGTGTTAGCAGACCAAAATGGAAGATAAATAAATTCACACCCCTTGCACCCACTCACACCCTCACATCACCCACTCTCACACCCTCACATCACCCACTCACACCCTCACATCACCCACTCTCACACCCTCACAACACCCCGTGACCCAGATCCCGGGCCTGGGTTACACCAGGTCAGGTCCCTACGCGTGATAACACAAAATATATTGAGCTCACGCAAAATACGCGGGGTGTTTCTCCCCGGGGGGGGGGGGGGATGTTTCTCCCCGGGGGGGGGGGGATGTTTTCTCCCCGGGGGGGGGGGGGGGGGGAGGTGGGGTTCTGGCGTAGTATACTTCCGCATAGGAAATTTTCTTATGCTCTTTCCATTTGCTATTATTCTGATTAGAATACGAAATTCCGTCATGTTATTCTTGTGTTCTTCTTTCTGTTATACATCACACTTTCACTAGCTTTTACGAAAAAGCTAATTCAATGGTAATATGAATTGGTCAATGACCTCAATGTTAACCAAATCCGTAGAATCTAAATCCACGATTTCTTCTTTTGTAAAAAAAATAGTAAATTTAGTGCAGTATTTTCAAGCAATTTCAGTAGAGTCGAACTTGAATATAAGAGAAAACTGTGGATATAAGAAATCGATTTCTAGGTCAAATTTAGCTCTGTAATGTAAGGATAAATAACTTCTTTCTAAGAGAAAAAATTTCCGGTCCCTTCTGTATTTAGACAAACCACTTCTTTTTTTTTGTAAAACACTACATTTTACCTAAGTATAAAATCGTTTTTTGTGAGACTATTTTCTTGTTCTTCACATCGTAATCATCGCACTGGAATAATTACATTTTGGTACCCATCAGGTCTGTAATGATTTTATAAGGTTGGGTGAGTTTAGAAACACCACACCCCCCACCCACCCGAGTGGTGTGTTAAAATGGGAGTGGCGGATAATTGCTCTGTAGCAACTGGGTTAAACGGGGATTTATGTTGGTGTAGTGAGACGTGATGTGATGGGAAACGTGGCACAAACGAGGTCAAAGCTGAAATTGCAAGCTTTAACTTTGTGACACGCTTTATTGTTGTGTTCTAGTCTTTGCTGCAGTTTCATTGCAAAACAGGAGAAGTGGTAGATCCATGCCATTCATTATTAAGAGGGAAATCCACCTGACAGGAAAATAGACGACTTTCGCACGCCTTTCGGTGTCTCTGAGTTTTTCTTTTGTCTCTTATCTCGGGCTGCCTCCTCTCTCACTTCTTTTGTAATATGTATATATACAATACAATAAAATACTCAGTTTATCCTGTAAAAATGAGACTAAAGAGTTAATCTGCTCTCCCATTCATTTATATAGTTGAACCTGGATGTGTCCAGGTTTGACTATAATGGGAGAGTAGAGGAACTCTTTAGTCTCATTTTTTCAGGAAATTTCTCGTAAGGAGCTTATTTAGTATTTAACCTTACAGATAGGTGAATTTGACTTGGAAAATTTTCTAATGTATCCAGGTTATTCGAGCAATATCACTACAAATTTTAATTTCAAAAGATACTCATGACAGTAGGACTTTCTAATTTTATGTTTGCAATGCATTCTGTAAAAAAAAACGTTTCATTATAGCGATAGAATCACCACCTCCTAACAAATTAACTATATGATATCTGGTTGATCATAATTACGATGGTAAAAAAGAATATCTTGTTCCCAAGTCGTCTATTACCATGATAATAAGAATAATGCTTGCATTAAATGTCACTTGTCAGTAGTCACACCCCATCAAGGAAGAAACAGAGCCAGGATACTCTAAGAGCCCCCGCAGTTGACTTTAGATTTGGCACACGTCACATAAATAAATTTCCTAAGTGACTACAAGCTAAAAACAACCCCCGCCCTCCTCCTCAATAGATTATGTCCCCTTTCTTCTAATAATATCCCCCTCCCACCCACCCTCTCTCTCTCTCTGATATCTCCTACTATCCCAAATAGTTCCTTCAGCGTGTCTGTTCTAATTTTCTATCTTTCTCTTCCTCTATCTAGTCATCCCGCCCATTCTAATATCTCTAAACTTCGCCTCTATTATCATTCCTCTCCCTCTACTGAGCCAAACCTCCACTCACATATCGATTTACCTCAGGGAAGACAGAGAGAGAGAGTCCTCCTCCCCCTCCTCCTCCTCCTCCTCATTGACCTAGATAACAAATCCCGAGTTTTCCCTCCAAAATTGTTCCCTGGGGAAGAACGAATTCGCCACGTGCTCATTGTCATTCCTCTTAATCCTCTAATTCCCTCCCTTATTCCTCTAATTCCCTCCCTTATTCCTCTAATTCTCTCCCTTATCCCTCTAATTCCCTCCCTCATTCTTCTTATTCCTCTAATTCCCTCCCTTGTTTCTCTAATTATCTTCCTTCTTTTTCCTCTAATTCCCTCCCTTGTTTCTCTAATTCTCTCCCCTCTTTTTCCTCTAGTTCCCTTGTTCTTGTATGCGTTTAATTCAGCCATTCATTTCCTAGCTCCTTTGTCTCAAGTACATAGAGCTCTCGGGACTCTCCTACAGTTCTGCTCATGGTTCTGATATCTACATACTCATGGTTCTGATACCTACATGTCCTACATACTCGTATGCTTCCAGATCTCTGTTTTATTTTATGAATTTCTTGTTCATGAGCTCTTCTGCTGTTTTGTGAAGTCAAATAGTAATTATTATAATAGCGCACAGCAAACGGGAACAATATGTTTGCTGTGCGCTACACTGCGCTACTAATGGACTGTTCTGTAATACTTTGCATTTGTTTCAGTTGTGGGCTAAAATCAAGTGGATACTTGAAAAAATGGTCACTTGAAAGTTTATCAATTTTTTACTGATGTACAAGTATGTAGATATTGTAGGTATCGGAATTTTTTCCCCCCTCTCTCTCGTTTTCTCCTCTCTCTCTCTCACTCATTCTCTCAGGTTGCGAGGGAGTAGAGAGAGAGCTAGAGAGTCAGGGTACAGCTGACGACAATACGACATTACTATTGCCAGCGTCGTGATATGACCATACGTTAGAAAACGACGTTAGACCCAAATTAAAAAAAAAAAACACCACTCTCAGCATCATACTAGCTCTTTCTACAGAAGAGTGGGCGATGACAAAAGTGGGGATAGATTTTCCGTCCGGATTTTTCCAGATAAAACTGACTGACAGGAGTTTCTAGAACAAAATGCAAGGTCATGGTAATGATACATAAAGTACCCTGGAATAGCTACTAGAAGTAGAGTAACCTATTTCTACTGGGCTTCATGCAAATGCATTTGACAAGCGTGACTGAATGACCTGTTTATTATAGCTCAGGCGCTCCGGCGGAGGATTTGTCCTGTAGACTCTGTAGAGAACCGTGGTTCGCGCCCCAAGACTTGACAAAAAACATGCACGAAATAAATGTATTACAATGTTGACAAATTGAGGTTTCCTTATGAAAAAATCTCATTCGAGGTTTCTGAGAAAGAATAAAAAAACATAATATATTGCCTATCAAAAATATTGCAATACAAATTTGGGCATACCTACTGATGAATTGATGATAATGGTGAATTCTGAGCTCTAACAAAACCCACATGCGTATATTTCGAATGTCATTCAGAAATTCAAATGTTTTTGTTTACATTTTGCGGAGTGATAAAAAATAAATTTGTGATATTAATTCTCTACAGCCATGTAGGTAGATATAGTTTATGTTTTAATAAAATATATATAAAAAACAGAATGAATAAATGTCACAAACGAATCTTTTTATAATATAAGATATAAATAATAGAAAGAATAAATGTCAAAGCACACGCTGACTTGAGTTTCTTTTAAAACACGGAGCTGGGAGAAGAAGAAGTAAAATATTAAATCACTGCGGAGTGGAGTGTTGTCACGAGACTTGTTTCTGTTGTTAATTAAAGCCATGCCTTGGTCACGTGATGTGTGGGGGCACATTGTGTCCGTGTCCACTAGTGTCCACTCATGTATTCCAAGTCCTGACACGTGCCTCTGTAGCTTGAAGGGGCGTCTGTAGAATTTCGGCAAGGCTTCTGCCCTGCTGATTGTCTCACCACTAGTTTCAAGTTATTTAATAACTGTTTCGTGTTAATATAGGCCGGTGGCGAGTTCTACTTGACGAGCGCTCGCCTCCCGGCGACTTTGATAATAACACTCTTTAGTGGAAGGTAACCGCTAGGCGAGGTTAATGCTCAAAGCATTTTCTACCACCTAACCCTCAGAGTCCTTTTATTATGTGGTCACAAAATCAAATTAATGAGGTAAAATTCATGCACTGGATGAGAATCGAACCAACGCTACGTGGATTACCCATACTACGGGATGGGCAAGTTAAAACACTGTAGATCCTATTTCATGGCTTCGAAATAAAAAAGTCTGTGAAAAACTCATCTTTTTTAAAAAAGTATTGCTGCGTGTAAACAGAGTAAAAAGGTCGGTGATTTACCTAATTGAAATATTAAAATTTAAATGTCGTTATTGATCACCTAGATAATACTACAGAATGTTCCTCCAGACAGAGCGCAGCGTCGATGCAGTTTTTTTTATCTTTGGTTGAGAAATGATTAATTATTATCATTTCCAGCAAGAATTTTTCACCGCTATTTTGTTTGAAATATGCAGATAATCTTGATTATAGCGAGTGAAATATTCTCGAAATTTCCTCCGGGAATTTCTGCTCTTTTTGCGAGAATCCCAATAGAACTTGTTTATGACACCTGGCTAATAATGTGAGAGTCGGCGAGAATAAAGTTTACTGTCAGGGATGTTGGGATTTATGTAGATTAAGTTTATGTGAGGATCTATGGCCTTACACATGAGTGCAAAATATATCTTATCACTCGAGCCTAGTCAGTATTCTTATCACTTGGGTTGTGTCTGGGCCTCTGACATAGGAGAGGCGAATGGATGCATAGAATTTCACTGTAGATAACTTGAGAACGACTTGAGGAACGACTATAAACAGGTTTTTAAAACTCGGCGGAGACTTGTCAGTAGAATGAAAATTTTGAAAATCCAACTTCTCATGTAGTTTTCTTCACCGTTGAAGTCCGTTCTGGTCCGTTCTGGTAAAATAACAAGGATATTATATGTTTAGTAGATATTCAAAGGGCTATCAGTCGAAGCCATAGGGGCACTTGCTGAGGAAACCCATACATTTGCCAAGGGAATTGGGAACAAAACTGGTTGAGCAGACTGGAAATGTCCATGTCCTATGATTCTATTTGGGTTTAATACTCGTAACACTAACCATGTAAGAGATCCCGTGCATTTAAAGTCAAGTGGTTAACGCGCCAGTCTGGTAATCTAGGTAGCGTAGTGATCCGTTGATTCGAATTCCACCCACTGCATGAATTTTTCCTCATTTATTTGAAAATATGACCACATAATAATAATACTCTGAGGGTTAGGTGGTAGAAAATGTTTTAAGCATTAACCTCGCCTGGTGGTTACCTTCCACTAAAGAGTATTATTATTAGATCATAAGATCTTCTCTTCTCGGTTTTTCTTACAAATTTTGTACTCGCTGAGTAATGACTATCTAACTCGATATCTTTTGTACTCAATAATGAATTAATAAAAATATTCCAAATTCCTCACTTTTTTTGTTGAAAATGCTGTTTTTGCTGTCTGGCCTATTTCTTCATATAATACTCGTACAATTAAATAATGAATATAAGTTAGTGTGAAGACTGTAAAGTAGTTTTGCTGACGAGGCACAAGCTGTTACAGTGAGTAATTCCCCGAAAACGGAGAGAACTCGCGTGTTTCCATGTCAAGGGCAGATGTAACATTAGCATGGCCTGCACCCGCCCGCTTGCATTTGGAGTGGAAACCATTTTTCTGACTCGCGAATTTTCCTCTTTGCTTGCTCTTATTACTTTCTATTACCTACGGTTTTTTCAAAATTGAGCTGATAACATTTCTGGATGAATTAGACTCTCCTGATTCCAAAAAGAATTTTTTTTTACTAAGTTCTTTCTGCTGTCCTTTGCTCCTTAATCTCAAAGAAGTCAAAGATCTGCGGTTTATTTTTGTAAACTAATCAACGAGACAGATAACATCGCAGTGTGATGTGTAATCGCAGTGTTCAATCATTTCAGATAATAAAAAAAGTGAAGTATGGTTACATTGTACCTCAGCAAATAAGCTGAATTGGAACCAGTTGTTCTGATATATGTATTAATTTTGTTGTACATGTAATATTTATGTTCCAATTCCAAATAAAGGTTTATTTATTTATTTATGGTTACATGGTCAAGGTTCAGCCTTTAGGTAATGATTATGATATATTTGTTGTAAGCAAGTTACTTCTTGCCATAGACGAAGCAGTTGCACAGGGTCTCGTTCCCGTCCGTTATCTGGTGGCACTCCAGAGTGGCTATATGTTCTTGGGGTCTGCACAGGTGGCGATGGCGTTGCAGGAGGTGTTGCTCACGCACTTGCGCTCTGTGATGTTGGTGAAGTTGTTGCCCTGTGTTGGGATGTAAGCGTGGGACAGTTCATTTCAGAGAAATTGGAAACATAGGTAGTTGAAAGAAGTGAAGATTTTACTGCTAGGAAGCAGTTCTGCTCTGTACTAGGATGTCCTTGTTTTGTCCACTCATACCTTGTGAGAAAAAAATGAGGAGTTATTTGTAGGGATCAGTGGGGGCATTTCCTGTTTATACTCATAAACTGATATGAGATAAGATTTAAGTTAAGACAAGCCTGCAAACACGGCCTCAAGTGGAAGTTTCATCCAATCACAGCGTACTATAGCCCGAGTAGAGTAGTTTGGCTTATCTAAATTGAGTGTTTCACAACCTTTTTTTGAAACAAGAGCTAGTGGTCTGTGTTGTAGCTTGCTCATCGTGTAGTATGCCTCCCCTCTGATGGGGGCGAATTGACACAATATTCCCCATTTAGGTACTGGATGAACACGAGCTAGCCGGAAGGTATCCCTTCAAAACAACTGTAACCAAATTTAGAGTAATTTTTTTTGTCGGCTCGGGGGATTGAAGCCAGTACCTTCCGCTTGGCAAGTGATTGCTTAACTACTGAGCTAACCGCGCGCTAAATCCATTTTATAATTTGGCCCTTAGGGCAAATTTGCCCTTTGCCCTAAGGGCCGAATTATTATTCTTATCTGACCTGGTTGCAGGGTTTTCAGTGAAACCCTAACAAAGAACACTGCGACCTAATTAGATCTATTGTGACCAGTTGATTCTATTTGGTTTTAACGTCCTGATTGAGATAGATAGTCAGGACGGGGGTTTTACCCTCCATTCCCTGGGAATCGTACCAGCTACCCACATTAACCTCACCCAGCCTGGGTAGGACCGGAAATGCCAGCCTCACGTGTTTGGAGGGAACAGAATTTTCGTCGAAAAGTCTGCTCCAACTGGGGATCGAACTCGGGATCGCTGGACTACGGGCAGTAGTCTGAACCATTACGCCACGGAGGCTGGAAAGGCCGAATTATAAAACAGGGTTAAAGTTAAGATAAGCCAGACCCTCCCTCAAGCCTGGGTTTCGACCAATCACAGTGTACTATAGCCTGACTTGCGGGACACTCTGGGGGATTCTTAAATTTAATCCTGCTGGGTTATACATAGTTAGGAGTGAGTTTGAGATTTCTTGAAATGTTGAGAGTGGAACAAGTTTCAGGACGAGGATTGATGATTTCCTGGGCTCATTCAATTTGTTACAAAGAAAGCTGTGGCATTGATGAATCGAGTTTGCCTGAATTGAATTTCTTTATTGTGTGAATGAAAAAGTGGCAGGAGCTTAACTGTTTGTATAATACTGTAGAAAGTGTTATGTATAACTATACCGAAGTACCGAACCGCAGGAAATCTGTTAATTTGCCATTTTCACAATTTCACATTACTAATTTCCTTTTTTTTATTATTACTTTTTTATTGTATATTTTAAGTCTCCAATACAAACCTCATATTTTAATACATTTAAAATGAGACCATTTTAAAGAGTAATTAAATAATATATGGAAGTATTTTGTGCCCCATTCAGATTAAATCTGGTGGCGGGATATAATGTAGTGCCATCGTCGATGGCGCGTTGAATGCACCCGGTTCTCGTAGGATCACCGAAGTTAAGCAACGTCCAACAAGGTGAAGACTTCGTGATGCTGGCATTTCGGCCCAACCCAGGGTGGGTGAGGTTAATGTGGGTAGCAGGTTTGCAAGTTACCTGCGAATGGAGCGGAACACCCCCGTCGTGATATGACCTTAAATGACCATGCGTTGACCTTAAATCAATTTTTTTTTGGGATTTAAGTGACCTTAAATCCCAAAAAAAACTTGCGACCTAAGGATTCTGATAGGTAGTGGAGCTATTCGGACTTGATTTGAATTTTAATGACGAAAGTATTTTTATTTATTTATTAACACTTTATTTTTTTCTACCAAACAATCAACAATAATAAATTAATAACAATAAATTTAATAAGAAAAACTTAAAAATATGCACAGAAAAATATAGAATATAGTCATTTACAATTTATTTACAATTGTTTTGTAATCCGGGGCGAAGTTAAGACATTCTCTGCTACTTAATCAATGAATTCATGTGTTTAATGAATTCATGTCACATTCTGCTAAGTATTCATTCACACGAGAATATAATACTTCACTTTTTTGAGCGTACCAATAATTATTCGTTGTTGTTGTTATATCTAAACTATTGTCATGTTACCATGAAACAAGTGTACTTAACATGCAAATCTATGTTTAGGTACTATTTTGAACATTTAATTTAAGTGACTAATATCAAGGCGATCGCAACGTGCGTGTCGCTAGGAACTGATTTGTTCAAGTGGCGATTATCGATTTTTCGATTGATTAATTATATTTATCGATTGATTTCCGTACGACGCGACGGATGCTATATTGAGTCTTTAATTAAAGTGTTTGTATTTGTATTATGTAGAGTACATTATTGTAGAGTTTACATAACCGACCTCTGTAGCTCGATCGATATGACGGGCGGGTGGACTTGTAACCTGGAGGTCGTTGGTTCGAGACCGAAGTTCAGCAAATGTTTGGCAAAGCGAGTCTTGGTAGTTGTAACATTTCGTAGGTAACTGACGTTATACAGAATATGAAAAATAATTACCAATAATAATAATAATACTCTTTAGTGCAAGGTAGCCACCAGGCGAGGTTAATGCTTAAAGCATTTTCTACCACCCAACCCTCAAGAGTCTTATTATTATGTGATCATATACTCAAATTAATGAGGAAAAATTCATGCATTGGGAGGGATTCGAACCAACGGATCTCTACGCTCCTTGGACTACCAGAATAATAATTTCGTATATATCATCACGTATAAGTCGTATAACTACATACATATATGTATGTTACGATAATGAGAGGATTATACTTTTGTATGTCACTGTTATCAGCAGGCGGTTTGTTTACATCCGCGCCTTGGACAGAATATTATCTCGGCGTGATCACAACTCACAACACGTGGACCAAGGTTCCAGACATTTGTTTTCGCCCATTCCAACCTCAGCGAATAGCTTTGTGATCCATTCATTTGGACTTAAAAATCTCGCTCTCATGTTGGATTGGACATGAGAGGAGTCTAACTCTAGACAATAAATCTGGGCGTCCATATATTTGAGAACTTCTCGACCGTGTGACACATCGGTCACCTGACTATTCAGTCCGGCTTTCCAATTTTTTTTATTATATAAATAAGTTTATATATAGAACATGCAGAAATTGACACTTGAGCAATTATGAATAATAATTTTTGTTGAAAATCAAATTGATAAAACTTCAATGGAACAGATGGAGATGAAGGATGTGAATTGAATCCTTCAGCACTTTCAAAATCTCACCACCGTGATATAGGTATCTGTGCCTACCTCACGGACACGGAATAATTATTATTATTATTATTAGGTTGGATAAAAACAACATTAGCTAAACAGCTTCACGATAGGATGTATGACCCGAGGTGTGCTTCCAGTTCTGAGTCCTGAGTGTTGAACTTGACATGCTGATCTTTCAGCACAATAGAGACAACCAGATAACATGAGATAAAATAGTGAACCACTAATATGGACGTTGAACAATAGACACTATTCCTTTACGATACAAACAGTAATGTTAAGTACCTACCAACGAGCAGAAGTTCAGGATTACAACTACCACAAGAGTACCTATAACACTTTGCTCCAGTGACATAAATCTTAACAAGGAAGTGAAATAAAATTATATGCACTCAGGCTATACAGAATGGACTTCTTTATGTTGTGTACTTCTGATGAGCTCAATGCTGCATCAGAGAGAGATGGAATAAATTAATTAAATAGAATATGCACAAAAGTTGGTGTACTCTCTGTAGCAAATAATAATGTTGGTGTACTATGTAGGTTATGTAAAGTCACCTTTGAAAAGTTTTAAACATTCAGTCAAAATCGTGTATTCTTATATTGAAATACTAGCCGTCTGTCCGTATTTTGCAACGGAGCTAAATTTGAAATACAAAAAATACTATAAATCATATACATTACCCTGTATATCTTATCTTAGTTCTTGTTATACCTTCTAGTTATGCTTGAAATATCTGTAGATTAGTAAAGATAATGAAATCAATGAAACTGAATAATGAATAAGGAACAAGAGCTTCTGTTGGGTCAATCTCCATTGTCCAGCTGACTAGCAGTTCTCTTGTATTGAACTCACATCTGCTCTGGATAGGGTTAGGTCAATAGGTCACTCACTCAGTGAACTTGGTCCTAATGTCCTCTGGTGGATGGATTGGACCGTCGCAGTCCTTGACATACGAATCTATCACTCTTAGGCTGGTATGCAGAGACGTTTTTTTTATCCCTATAGGGTGTTCCCGAGCCATGCCTCGGGCTCCAACTAGGGTGTAGACTGTAGATAGACCTTGTGAGAACTCGTTCAAGGTTGAAGTTCTGAAAATGAGCGCGGGCTTACGTAACAAGTAGCAGAATGCCACAAGGTCCGAGAGCTTTCCAGGTGGTTCCGTAATTAACAAGCAGAATGCCACTGACCAGGAGATTGCAATGAGTTCTGAACCATGGAAAACAATTGATTCAACTAACAAGACGCAGTCCCGTGTGTTGAGCTGCTGAGCATTCCCGAGCATCGTGTAAAGTCCGCAGAGTTCACCTGATGCAAGTTGAGTGCGTTCCGCTTGACTTTGTGCGGTCACAGGAGCAGACAGATATCAAAACAATTACCAGGAAACATATATAGGGTGTAACAAAAATCCATGTCAATAGTGAAACCACATGTTCTAGAGACCTGTTCAGGCGATCCACTCTCTAACAAAAATGGAAGTTGGCATTCCTTTTTTTAGAACACGCCCCCAAAGTTTAATAAAAAAATGTAGTTTTTCTAATGTATTTTCTATAAGGTTCTTTGAATTTGACGAAATTTTCAACATTGCCTATTGACATTATAAGGGTGCTCACTGCTCATTCAATGTTATTCATTCCATGATGGGCAATTGGGCATAGATATAAGGGGTATCTTGTATTTGGGTTTAAACTCTTTAAAGTGTAATGGTTTTTTGGATTTTGATGAAAACTCAATTAAGGAAAGTATAAAAAGTGATTTCATGCAAAAAAGTGTATTATAAAACCCTTTGTGAAAAATTGTGTGTCTTGTTGTTGTTGTTTTTGCTGTATTTGTTTTTTTTTTTATCGATATCACCGACGCGTGTAATAGCGCTGACCTGTCTGACTCTGTTATCCAGGAATAATAAGCATGGCGCTTGTAATAGTAATAATAATAGTTTGAACAATGGTAACAGTAATTTGATGCTAGCCACTCAAGTAGTGCGTAATATTAACAAGTCACTAAGTCAGCAATGCTTATGAATAATACCGGCAGAATGTATTATTCCTATGAAGTTATGGCCAAGTCATGTTGAAAACTTCATTATTATTATTATAATCATCAGATCATCACTATCAATTATATGACATCACCGTCAACCCCATCGCTATTACAATAGTTACAGTTATTATCATCACAACTTTTATTTTACCATTTCGCGAATATTTACTCTAGAAAAAAAATCTTCACAAGTATTGATCACTTATCGGATCAATGGCGTTCTAGACGTTCGGACGAATTTTTCCCTTTATTCATGGAATACTTATGTGCATTTTGTTCCACTGACATTGTATTGTTTACGTCTGAGTTCAGTGAAATGCATCTACAATTCTGCACTGACCCAAGTAATGCGTTTCAATTAGAATGGCTATGTTCATATTGTTCAACTTGTGCGGAATACATACAGAATGTTTACTCTAGAATTCAGAATGACGCGTAATCCCTTGGGGTCTTAGCAGAGAAATTCGTACTAGTGTATGAAAGAAATTTAATATTCCTAGGGTTTCAACTAAAGAACAATCTATTATTATTGTAATATTGTATTATTAAAAAAAGTTTTAGAATTTTGTACGTTCCCGTAAGCCTTCGGTTTTTTAAGAATTCATCTGACTGGACTATCGCCACTTCTATCAATTGATAGTTGAAGAATCTCCCTGTGAGAACTCATTTTTTAATGGGACAGAACTTCGAGTCAGTTTTTTGACAGAGACAAATTGATTAGATTGTAGTTTTTAGCTCCGTTGCGAATCTTTGCAATGGTTTGTTCATTTGAAATCGAGAATTCGTATTCTAGCTAAAGGAGCCTTGAGGTCTCAATTATCATGCAATATTTTAGCAAAAGAAGATCGAATAAAAAATGGCAGCCTTCCAAAATTCTGCAATATCTCAATCGGACTAGACGTAATTTATCTTTTAGTGTAAATGAAAAAAATATGTAAATAATATGTAGAGAAACCATTCTAAATTTATATAAAAATCAAAAAAATCTTTTCATGTGATAGGGTAGTGCGTAGGTAGACTAGAAAAAACAGGCCCCTGCATACTATTGTATTATGTACGAGTGAGAATCAAGGATAGGTGATAAAATTATTATTATACATATTTAAGCAATCCAGAGAGGTAACGCAGCAAGTGTTCTCTCTGGATTGCCAAAGTCAAAAACTTTGTGTGACTTTACTTGAATAGTATGTGAACAAAATAAAATATAATTTAAATTAAATTAATTCTAAATTAACCCTGCGCACCAGCAGGAAGGGTAAAGCAGGTTTTTTAGTATGTAAAAAATACATTATGTATAATAAATTTTCCCGATTGGGAATCGAACTAATGACCACTGGATTCAGATACAGGAACACTAGCAACTCCAACAATTCATTAGAGATTCTGGCACATAGACCATACTGTGCTTTAGTAAGGAAAATGTTACCGACCCACATGATGACGAATAATAAAATTCGCAAGGAGAAAAATGTCATCCGTAATAGTTCCAGTAGAGGCGGGCCGATAATTTTTACGATGTTTTCAAGAACGTTGGGCAGATAAAAATATTAATAAGTTCCATGCATTTGTTTATTTTCCTGCAATTTACGATCCCGGCTAGGCGGGCGGCTTGTGTAATGTAGTGTTCTGCACGTAGACTCAGTGCAGCTCAGGGGTGGCTTGTGTAATGTAGTGTTCTGCACGTAGACTCAGTGCAGCTCAGGGGTGGCTTGTGTAATGTAGTGTTCTGCAGGTAGGCTCAGTGCAGCTCAGGGGTGGCTTGTGTAATGTAGTGTTCTGCACGTAGACTCAGTGCAGCTCAGGGGTGGCTTGTGTAATGTAGTGTTCTGCAGGTTGCCTCAGTGCAGCTCAGGGGTGGCTTGTGTAATGTAGTGTTCTGCATGTAGGCTCAGTGCAGCTCAGGGGTGGCTTGTGTAATGTAGTGTTCTGCAGGTAGGCTCAGTGCAGCTCAGGGGTGGCTTGTGTAATGTAGTGTTCTGCATGTAGGCTCAGTGCAGCTCAGGGGTGGCTTGTGTAATGTAGTGTTCTGCAGGTTGCCTCAGTGCAGCTCAGGGGTGGCTTGTGTAATGTAGTGTTCTGCAGGTAGACTCAGTGCAGCTCAGGGGTGGCTTGTGTAATGTAGTGTTCTGCAGGTTGCCTCAGTGCAGCTCAGGGGTGGCTTGTGTAATGTAGTGTTCTGCAGGTTGCCTCAGTGCAGCTCAGGGGTGGCTTGTGTAATGTAGTGTTCTGCATGTAGGCTCAGTGCAGCTCAGGGGTGGCTTGTGTAATGTAGTGTTCTGCAGGTAGACTCAGTGCAGCTCAGGGGTGGCTTGTGTAATGTAGTGTTCTGCACGTAGACTCAGTGCAGCTCAGGGGTGGCTTGTGTAATGTAGTGTTCTGCAGGTAGACTCAGTGCAGCTCAGGGGTGGCTTGTGTAATGTTGTGTTGTGCAGGTAGACTCAGTGCAGCTCAGGGGTGGCTTGTGTAATGTAGTGCGGACGTTGGTGGCATAATTTACAAGTTTGTTATTATGTTCAACTCTCTGTGAGCTGTGGAAAACAATGGTTATCTTTTAATTGTCCAGCCATCTATAGAAAATTACAGGGTAGTTTCTGACGTTTCGTGATGATGTACATAATATGGAAACACCGACCTCAGTAGCTTGATCGATAAGGCGGTGGACTTCTAATCTGGAGGTCGGTGGTTCAAGTCCCGGTTCCAGCGTAGAATTCGTAAAGCGAGTTTGAGTAGTTGTGATATCACGAAAGTGATTAACACAAATATGGAAACTTTTTACAAATACAAACAATCTTGAGAACTAATGCACAATTTTAAGTTGTTGATTTGCATGCAAACTCGTATAATGTCGTCCGTGTTTCTAGTGCCGTTTTTACTATCGCTCATATTTTTTTTTATCGTTCTGTTGTGATGACTCTTATCAGGCGTGATTTATTCTCGCTGGCGAGGTGCGTAGTTGTTGTTTGTTTACTTGCTTGTGTCTTGTGTCGTATGGAAATATTCTCCAGGGTTTTTCATTGAGGAAACGAGAGCGGCTTTCCATGAAGGTCCTCTCTCTCATTGGTACATTTGCTGTTGCGATGTCTCTTTTAAGCTGTTAGCAATGCTCGTAGAGTGGTGGAATGCTAACCTGAAAATTGGACACAACAAGTGCGTATGCAAATATTTCTGTGCAATTCTTGTTCTGATGAAGAGATTTTATCAATCATGAGATATTTATTCTAATAATATACAAGCATATACTATTAATTCTAAGTACTACTTGTTTAAGTGAATCATTGCCTAGATTTAATTTTACTTCGTCATTCCTTTAACTGAACTGAATTTTGCCTCAATTTACTTTTCATTTTATTTTGTTCTACTTTTTTTTCTTTTAACGTTGCCTTCAATTGCATGGTCATATCACAACGGGCCTTCTACGCTTCATTTGCAGGAAATTGACAAACCTGCTACCCACATTAACCTCACCCAGCCTGGGTTAGATTTAAACTTTTTGTACTTATCATTAATAAGTAATTGCCAATTGTTTGCGATAAACATTTTTTCCAAGTTCTATCATTTGGCGCAAAACAATACTTCCAACCGGAGTAATACCGGCAGGTACTCTACAAAGCTGCAATTTTACTTTTTATAAGTGTTGTAACTTAAACATATAATATGTATCTGTTAGTTTCTAAGCTATGTCATGTGCTTACCATGCAAATTTCTCTTCGTCAGATTACCCATGCAACAGAGGCTTATACTTGTAAGCCCCAAGATGAACATTTCAATAACCCTGAGGATTACTGTACAACGCCTCAATATCAATATCCTGCTTAAGCTGCGAGTTCCCACTTGAACTTTACCCAGGAACAAAATTTATGGACTTTTTACGCTCCCTCTTGAAATTGTCATTTAAGACTTTGACATTTTTAAAATCCTCCTCTCTCTTCCTTTTCTCTCCTTCTCACCTTACCTCTTTTCTCCTTCTTATCTTTCTCTCCCATTTTCTCTCCTATGACTTTATCTCTCCTCATTCTTGCTCACCCTTTTTCTCTCTATTCCTCCCTGCTCCCTCCCCTGTCTCTCTCTCACTTCTCCTCCTTTCTCTCTCTCCACCTCTTCCTTCTCTTTCTCTTTCATGTAAAGTAGGCCAGAGGTTCCCAAACTGCGGTGAGTCCGGTTGTCTGGTAAATGTTCCAGTATTATGCACACCTGCCTGCCATTTCATGAAAACGATCATTTTTTCAGAGGAAGCCAGTCTTAAAATAACCCATCAAACCTTAAGACAGTGCAAGTTAAAATTGAATTTCAAATAATAAGTTAAATATATACAGAACAGTTATTCATTCATTTGTTATCCAAAGTATACACTATATTTTAGGTAACCCTGAAATACACGTAGTAGACAGCTATGCGAAAGCTTGTGTTATGTTAAGAACCTCTCCCACTTTTTGGACTCACAGGGATTTGATGAAAAATTAGAAGGATTTTATGGAGAAATAAAATGAAAATTAAAGGGATTTGTCATTGGATGAATATGTCAAAAGAAACCGGAAATATGGGTGATAATTTTAATCTTTGTATTTATTGACATGTTTATTGTTGACATTGTAAATAGGGCTATTCCCGTAAATATTCTCCCGTACACCGGGTATTTATTATTAAAATATATTCTTATTGTTATTCCAAGTAGTTTGTGTTCCTATGAAATTCTCTTATGTCCAGTTCTTATAGCTTTCATCTGGATTGCTAGTGAACATGAACAATTGAACAGCTCGTATTGATACAGAGATTAACAGTTTTAACTTATGAAAGATGACCTCGACTACTTTCTGGAACGTTATTCTCTTTTGAAACAAAGAAAATCATTCAAAGTCATTGGATTCAATTCTGGAGAATTCTTGGCAACAAGAACACTTTCAGGAAGGCGTTCAAAGTAAATAGAAGAATTTTCGGGATTTTGTGTTTTGGTTGCGCCCACGCAACTGCGTCTCTCCTCTCCCCCTCCCTCCCTCACTCCCTCCCTCCTTATCTCTCTCTGTCTCTCTCCCACACACACGCATATTTTCCCTTTTACTGCGTATTTTGCGTGCTGAAAATGCTGCGGAAGAACGGACATCTCTCTCTTTCACTCTCATTCTCTTATTTTTTATTTTATCTCTCACTTCTTTTATCTCTCTCTCCTTTCATTTCTCTTTCTCTCTCTTTCTTTTACTCTCTTAACAACACACGCAGTTTTTTTTTTCTCAACTGCGTATTTTGCGTCCTGAATTGTGGACATACCTACATATCTCTCTCTCTCTCTCTCTCTCTCTCTCTCTCTCTCTCTCTCTCTCTCTCTCTCCTCTCTCTCTCTCTCTCTCTCTCCTCTCTCGCTCTCTCTCTCTCTCCCCCCCCCCTATACGATTGCCTCCACGTGCCTTATCATCAGAATTAGCATACTTACATGATAAAGATCATCCACTAATTGATTGTCCTATGCATAATACTATAATACCCCTGGGCAATGAAGGTAAAACCAAGAAAATGCATAATGTGTATTTGTAAATAGTAATAATAATAATAACACTCTTTAGTGGAAGGTAACCATCAGGCGAGGTTAATGGTCAGAAAATTTATTTCATTGCTACCACCTAGCCCTCAGAGCCTTATTATTATATAACCCTCAAAGTCTTATTATTAACAAACTCAAATGAATGAGGAAAAATTCATGCACTGGGTGGAATTCGAACCAACGAATCCCTAGACTAACCAACGTATTCCTAGACTAGCGCCTTAACCACTTGACTGCCAATGCACTATAGTAACTGTTGGCTTAATGGGACTACCTGTCTAGCGCTGACAGTCTAAATAAAGCACTACTTATACTTTAAAGAAAAAAAGATGAGTGTTGCACAGAATGCACTGACTTTTTTTTTCGTAGCCATGAGACAGGAGCTGCTATAGACTTGTGGTCTGTGTTGTAGCTTGTCCATCCCGTAGTATGCTTCTCCTCTGATGGGGGAAAAGTGACACAATACTTCCCATTTAGGTGCTGGGTCAACACAAGCGCACCGGAAGGTATCCCTTACAAATAATTGTAATAAAATTAAGAATACACTTTTTTTTTCGGCACGAAGGATCGAACTCGGGACCTTCCGCATGACAAGCGAGTGCTTAACTACTGATCTAATCGGACGCACTTTACTTTTATGGACTTACTTACTTACTCGTATTAGTAGTGTTGAAAATAGTTCATTGTTATAAGATAAAATAATAATAGCTATTATTACATACCTACTTCACAATCTAATCAGTTTTGTTTTATTTATTCTCCATATTTTCTTTCAACTAGGTACTATAGCAATTTTCAATACCACGAATACTGCAATTCTGACTGAACTTATGATGCACTTATGCAGTGCAGGCAAATACTGACTCGGTTTCCTATTATGAGTGGAATATTTACTCGCATTGAAATATTTGCATTAACATATGTGGCCATGTGCAGCATATTCATATTTCATCTATTGTTGCTAATTGTAGTATTATCTACTATTCATCTAATATGATTCATTTAATTAACTAATTACAGTAATTACTATAAATGTGATACATATACATGCATTTGTATGTATAAATAATAATAATATCGCCTTATTTAAATTGCACGATTAAGACTACTAAGTCCCATTATTCCAGCAGTAAGCCCAAGACGTATTATTATATGGTAAAAATCCCAAATGGGAGGATAACTTTGTCATGTTCCGGCTGGGTTTCGAGCCCGCGACCTCTGGAATCACAGATTACTGAGCTCCCGGGATAGATCAAAATAGTTCACTCTTGCGCAATTACATGTCATCATTATAAACTCCCCAATCCTCCACTTAGCACTTTTATAATCATGTGAGCTGTTACAGAATCCTTTGGAAAGCCCTAACCTGTCCCCGCTTGCATTCCATCTGTTCTTTTCTTGGAACAGGCAATGAGAATCTTTGAATCCCTAACATTAAATTTCATCTCTTACACCTCACGCTGAAAATATAAACCCTTTTTTCTTAAACCTTGAAGTGTTGCATAGTACACCTGGGCCAATCGAATCTACTTAGCCCTTGAAATACTTGAATAGCTACTAAGTGAATATGCCAGGACTTTGTTTAACACTTTTAAATTGGACATTATGGTTGACGATGGAATCCAGTATAGATGACCTAAGCTGAAAATAATTCCGATACAGCTTTGTGCTTTGCCCTTGTTAGATTTAATATTATTATTATTAATAATTAGTTAGTATCATCTTCTATCATATGGGCTTGTTTCTTTTCATTTTACCCTTCCTGTTCTTTACTTCTCTTGTAAATTAAAATAAAACAAAACTAACACAATATCTTCAGACATTTCGGAAGTAATAACAAAATGGTGAATAGAAGTCAGAATGCAACGCCTGAACGCCGAACAATGCCTTTATCAGATAAAGAGACAACTTCTTGGCGTCGTCAAACACCACTCAACCCAACCTCCCAGCCTAAAACCTCCCTCAACCCCCTCCTCTTCCTCCTTCCCTCCTCCCCCTAACTAATTCTCTCTCTCTCTCACACACACACACACACACACACACACACACACACACACACACACACCTCCTATTTTTTATCGTCCAAATATGACCTTCCAAACAGAATTGTGCGTAAAATAAAAAGGTAACGCAACATTTCTGAGTTATCCCTCGAGGCTTTATCTTGCTATCTTGCAGCTTACATAGCTTGGAGCCTGAGAAAGGCCCTAACTTAACAAGGGCGCCCTGGGGGGGGGGGAATTAATTATATTGTCAGGGAGAACTTGAATTACTTATATTGAATTATTTTTTAATTGAATTAAGTCAAAACTCTTTAGAAGAAGAAGAGAAAAAGAAACTAACAGAAGCATTTGCAGAAGTTGGCTGAGAAAAGGCTCCTCTTACACATTTGAGTCACGTTCAATGTTATCTCATTCAGTTAGATTTTCTTCTCTTAATTTGTTCTTCTTCGGTTGAAAAATCTCGACTTGGTTGTGAAGAGAGTTGAAGGCGGTCTCAGAAGGCGATTGAACTTTGAATGGGGTCAGTGGTCCGGTAGTGGATTATGTTGCAGGACTCAGAATGAGGAGTATTAGGGTTCATATCCGAGCTGGTCCTGAAATTTAAATATAACGAAATGAAATACCATGTGTACCGTCAAACCTGGATATAATGGACTCGGGTATAACAGACAACTTTTTATAATATAGAAAATCTCAGGTCCCTTCTTGCGTCACCATTTATGTCTAACAGAGAACTGGCTGTATTGGAAACTTTAAAATAGAATTTTTGCTCTGTCCCTTGGGTTCTATTATATCCAGGTTCGACAAGGTACTTGCACAACCATTTTCAAGAATTAAATATTGGTCTTCAAATCACTGATGATTTAGTTGAAACTTGTGTTCAAGTGAAAGACGACACACAAGATTGTTTCACTCTGAAATCATTAATAGCAAATTCGCCATGCCCGGGATTCAAAACGCCGACCTCCAGAAAGCTGATTGCATATTTGCGTCCTGAACGATCGGACAACTGAGGTCAGCATGCTAGATGCTAGTGTACTAGTACCATCCCTCAGCATGCTAGATGCTAGTGTACTAGTACCAGCCCTACTCATGCTAGATGCTAGTGTACTAGGACCAGCCCTACTCATGCTAGATGCTAGTGTACTAGTACCAGCCCTACTCATGCTAGATGCTAGTGTACTAGTACCATCCCTCAGCATGCTAGATGCTAGTGTACTAGTACCAGCCCTACTCATGCTAGATGCTAGTGTACTAGTACCAGCCCTACTCATGCTAGATGCTAGTGTACTAGTACCAGCCCTACTCATGCTAGATGCTAGTGTACTAGGACCAGCCCTACTCATGCTAGATGCTAGTGTACTAGGACCAGCCCTACTCATGCTAGATGCTAGTGTACTAGTACCAGCCCTACTCATGCTAGATGCTAGTGTACTAGTACCAGCCCTACTCATGCTAGATGCTAGTGTACTAGTACCAGCCCTACTCATGCTAGATGCTAGTGTACTAGTACCAGCCCTACTCATGCTAGATGCTAGTGTACTAGTACCAGCCCTACTCATGCTAGATGCTAGTGTACTAGTACCAGCCCTACTCATGCTAGATGCTAGTGTACTAGGACCAGCCCTACTCATGCTAGATGCTAGTGTACTAGGACCAGCCCTACTCATGCTAGATGCTAGTGTACTAGTACCAGCCCTACTCATGCTAGATGCTAGTGTACTAGGACCAGCCCTACTCATGCTAGATGCTAGTGTACTAGTACCAGCCCTACTCATGCTAGATGCTAGTGTACTAGTACCAGCCCTACTCATGCTAGATGCTAGTGTACTAGGACCAGCCCTACTCATGCTAGATGCTAGTGTACTAGGACCAGCCCTACTCATGCTAGATGCTAGTGTACTAGTACCAGCCCTACTCATGCTAGATGCTAGTGTACTAGGACCAGCCCTACTCATGCTAGATGCTAGTGTACTAGGACCAGCCCTACTCATGCTAGATGCTAGTGTACTAGTACCATTCCTCAGCATGCTAGATGCTACTGTACTAGGACCAGCCCTACTCATGCTAGATGCTAGTGTACTAGGACCAGCCCTACTCATGCTAGATGCTAGTGTACTAGGACCAGCCCTACTCATGCTAGATGCTAGTGTACTAGGACCAGCCCTACTCATGCTAGATGCTAGTGTACTAGTACCAGCCCTACTCATGCTAGATGCTAGTGTACTAGTACCATCCCTCAGCATGCTAGATGCTAGTGTACTAGGACCAGCCCTACTCATGCTAGATGCTAGTGTACTAGGACCAGCCCTACTCATGCTAAAATCTTTTAGCTGTGGCCAAGGCTCTGGCACCAAGCGGGTCCTCAGGTTGCGGATAGAGGATGGCCTCGCGAGAGGTTTGCTGTTGAATAGGGGGACTTATCATTAAGCATCCTAACAGACAGCCCCGGACAAGGCGGGGGGGTATGGGAGCGAAGGTGGGCTTACGGGTGGTATCGTAAGTTCTATAAAATGCCATCCGTTTATCTCATATCCCCTGACAGGCGAGTCTCTGCCGCCTCAAAAGCAGTGCATACCCGTCCAGCTGGAAGACGTTAAAGGAAACAGTACCAGCCCGCCAAGCCAGTAGTGGAACATCATATGCTCACGGCTGCATGGTTAGGGGCGAGTCTGACCTCAAATATGCGAACTCTGGATACCGGGGACCCTCCAGTTTCAATATACCCTTGCTGTAATAGGTGGCTCTGTTGCAGTTGACCCACGTTCCACACTAAGAAACCCATAGCGTATGGATCTTAAATTAACTGAACAGGTACCTCTACCCCCTCCAATTGTAGATGAAACGGGGTTACCACTCCCTCCAAAAGTGGACACTCTCTCCAATCCGCAAAGCGGGCAGGAAACGACCGTAACGAGGAGCAATGCTCCAACAGGGCCCTGTGAAGGGACAAACCAGGCGGCGGCAACAACCGCAGCTGTAGAATTCAGAATGGGGGACACCATTCAGCGCACTCCAAAAGGAACAGGAATTAAAAAAAAGCTGCTAGTCCAATAGACATAGCAGCAAATGACTCTACAGTTCAAGACGTCCAGAAGCTCGTACATTCAGCTACAGACATTGCCAGTAGTATGAAAATCTTCATACAGGAAACTCCAAACACAAGGAGCAACATAAAGAAAGGAGTCACAGACCTTTTCTCCATCATGAAAAGACTGGAGAAAAAAACCAATGAACTGGTAAAGGTTAGGGACTCCCTAAAAAAGAGCCTACTCGAAAACCAGCAAACAGAAGAAACCGACTCTGACTTCGAGATTGCAGCTCCCCTCTGCGCAGCCTGCAAAAAAAGCCTAAAAGAGGATAAAACTCAAGAAGAGCAAATAACGCCACAATTACAGAGAATCACAGACCAAATCGAGACACGAACAGAGGAAAATATTAACTCTCTTGTCCAGAAAGAATGGCCAGATGAAGCCTTCCGCAAGGTGAGCCTAAAACCTGGACTCCCAAACCCTACCTCAGATGCGCCTGCGATATTCGTGTTGGACACCAACACTGAGAATACAAGGCTCCTGGACAGATGCATACGCAACAATCCAGACATCAAACTCATCGTAGATGAAGGCATTGAGTGCGGAGAAACCAAGTTCGTGGAAAACACAGTCAGAAGCAGCACCGGAGCCAGTAGCTCAAAAGTTACACATCTGGTCAGGACAAATGATATCCTCAACATCATTAAGTTCGTGAAGGATATCAAAGAGTCGAATCCCAAAACAACCTACAAAGTCGCAATAACTGACACTCTGGACTGGAAACTCTCCCGCAAAGTCCTGGAAATAGCCGCCAGTTTTGAAGATATAACCATCGACCTTCACGTTCCTGGAGGCAAACTTGCGAGCTCTTATAGCAATGTAGTGGCTGGAACGTCTAACACTACCAGAGCACCAAATCAAAAGAGAGCGAGTACTCCAAAAGAGAAACCCCAAGTCATCCACGTCAAACTGACCGACAACTCGAAACCGTTGAAAGAAGTTGTGGAAGAAATGAAGCGGAAAGTGGACGTCGCTAAATTAGGCATCCAAGTGAAGTCAATTAAGATCGACAAAGGAGGTGGGGTAAAAATCTTCACTAAAAGGAACGACCTCAATTTGATGAAGGAATTCGCCACCCAGATACAGGCAAACGTGGAGGGAGTCATGGCTAGATCCGAAACAGCTAAACAAAGTTCCATCATTATCAGGAACATTGATATCTCCATTGACACTAAGGAAATTGCAATGGTCATTTCCCAAAAGATAAACAAGCAAGCTTCGGAATTCGAAGATAAAATCAATCTTAAAGCAACACACAGGGGAGATGCCCAATTTGCAATCCTGAAAGTAAACGACCAAGACCTGACTAAACTAGGCAAAAGCCTTACCCTAGGATGGACAGAATGCAGTGTCGAAAAGATGACAATCCCAAAACGCTGCTTCAATTGTTATGGCTATGGCCACATTGCCAAAGACTGTACAGAGGGGAAATTCGAGATCAAGGGAATATGCAGAAGATGCAACCAACCTGGTCACGACTCCAAAACGTGCGATAACGAGCCGCAGTGCAGAGACTGCAAAACAACAGGCCACATCTCCGGGTCAATGGCCTGCCAAACCTTTAGGAAGCTCGTCCAAGGTGCAAGGCAGACCCCGCGGAGAAATAGAGCGAAAATGAAAACCAGGCTTCTCATCCCGCCAACAACCGAGACCGAGACAGAAACCGAGACCGAAAGCGTAATGTCTGAGACCAGAATGATTCTGGGCTAATCCTTCAACAGATACAATGAGCAACAAACAAGTCAAGCTCCTTCAATGCAACATTGATAGAGGTAGAGCAGCACTGGACCTTCTGGAAGCCACTGCAGTGGCCGGCGGCGTGGACGTTCTCCTAGTCCAAGAACCCACGCGCAGTCGTGTCTCTAGTCCTGCATGGCTAACAGATAACCAGAAAGATGCTGCTATAAAAAAGATAAACCCGAACCTCAACTTCTACAACGCAAAAGCCGGAGATGGTTTTGTCTCGGTAGAACTGGACCACTTCATTGTGTATAGCTGCTATGTCTCCCCAAATATTGGGAAAGAGGAATTCAGAACATACCTGCAACGCTTGGCCATAAGCATATCATGCCAGAGGAAAGGCTGCATCATCGGAGGTGATTTTAACAGCAAGTCTACTTTGTGGGGGGCACCTGTAACAAACGAAAAAGGCGAAATACTTACCGAGTGGTTGGCATCTCTGGATCTCAACGTCATCAACTCCGGAAGTACTCCAACATTCGTAAGAGGCAACAGTGAGTCACATATTGACATAACAGCATGCTCGGACAACATCTCGAGAAGGGTATTGAACTGGAGGGTAGGGGAGGAGGAGACATTAAGCCTCCATCGCTACATTTATTTTGAGGCAGACTTCGCTAGGGAACAACAACTAACCAGGACGCCCACGACATCAAAAGGGTGGCACATGGACCCGGACAAGCTCCCGCAGTTTGCTGAAACCTTCGTAAAGATGGTAGATACCTGGAAGGAATGTCTTCAAAAAGACCTGAAAGCCGACAGCCTTACCAGAATCATCACAGAAGCCTGCGATGTAACATTCAAGAGGAAATCGTCGAACTCTAAACGGAAGAAAGTCTTCTGGTGGAACGGTGAAATCCAGGACGCCAGGAAAAGCTGTATTAAAGCAAGAAGAAAACTTAAAAGAGCCCGTAGGAGAGATCCTACTCAAGCAGAGGCACTTAAGGATGAATACATCCAATGCAGAGAAAACCTGAAAAAGAGCATCTTCAAATCTAAAGACGCTAAGTGGAAAGAGCTCATCGAAGAAGTAGACAGGGATCCATGGGGCAAAGCCTACAAGATTGTCACCGGCAAACTTGGAGGCCGATCCCCGATGAACCTGACTCCAGAAGATGAGGTCAGAATCGCCAGAGAACTGTTCCCCAGCGACCAAGTTAGGGAGAAAGCGACTTTCCAGATAAACTCGGAGGATATTCCCTCTATCGAACCTGCAGAAATCTTTGAGGCGGCCAGGAGGATGAAACCTAAGAAAGCCCCTGGCATAGACAAACTTAATCCTGAGCTCATCAAGACAGTCGCTTCCAAGTTCCCGGATGTGGTTGCTGAGGCTTTCAACAGCGTCCTTAGAGCTGGAGAAATCCCTGGAATGTGGAAGACGGCAAAGTTGATCCTGATGGAGAAGAAATCGACCGACAGCAACGCGCCAAAGAAGTACCGCCCCCTGTGCCTGCTCAACTGCCTAGGCAAGCTCTTCGAGTCAGTGATAACTTACCGCCTGTCCAAGGAACTAGCAGAGAAGAGTCCACTTAGCAAGAACCAGTACGGTTTTATACCAAAACGTTCGACCATTGACGCTATACAAGCTATAAAACGGAAAGCCAACTTCAACATGGAAACTCACCGTTCCAACCGCAAATTTCAGTTACTTACCACAATAGACATCAAAAACGCATTCAATACGGCCTCCTGGAAGTGGATCACCGGAGAGCTGGAAAAGAAAGGAATCTCAACTTATCTGAGGAAGATCATAGAGAGCTACCTGGAAGACCGCTACATCATCCTTGGGGGAGGACAGAAGCTGCCCTGTACTCGCGGCGTACCCCAAGGGTCGGTCCTGGGTCCAACCCTCTGGAACATCCTATACGACAGCGTCTTGAAGGAGTCTCTGCCAATGGGGGTGACGGTCATTGGCTATGCCGACGACACAGCCATCCTATCCGAAGCAAAGACAAAAGAAATGCTGCAAAGAAAGACAAACCTGGCATTAGCTCGGATAATACAAAGTATCAAGGACAGAGACCTGGAAATCGCCCCTCAGAAGACAGAAGCAGTCATCGTCTACGGCGGACGAAGGCTGAAAACCATAGACATTGAAATAGAAGGAGACACAGTAAGGTCTAAAGAAAGCCTTATATATCTCGGAGTCACCATTGAGAGAAACTTCAGGATGGGTGCGCACATCAAAGCCGTCACCTCCAAGGGCTTGAGAACTGCCAACACCCTTGCCAGGATCATGCCCAACACCAGGGGTCCATCTGAAAACAAAAGAAAACTATTAAGATCAGTAGTGTTGTCGACCGTCCTGTACGCCTCTCAAATCTGGCAGGATGCGCTTCGATACGAAATACATAGAAAGACGCTTCAAAAATCAGCAAGAACAGCCTGTCTGCGTGTCTGCAGAGGATACAGGACAATCTCCTACGAGGCTCTTGGTGTCATCTCATCAATGATGCCCATAGACCTGTTAGTCCAGCTCCGAACCAAAAACACCAAGGAGGAACTGGAAGGATGTCTCGTCACCTGGCAAGAAAGATGGGCCCAGACTACAAAGGGAATTTGGACCAAGACCTTGATTCCTGAAATCAAACCTTGGATACAAAGAAAACATGGCTTCCTGTCCTTTGAACTCACCCAATTCCTGAGTGGACACGGGAAGTTTGGATCCTACCTGAAAAAGTTCAAAATAGTAGACAACGACGACTGCGCCAGTTGCAGAGTTACCGACACCGTAGAGCACACATTCTTCCACTGCATCACCTTCGAACCGGAGAGGAGAGTCCTCGAGGCGTCACTGGGGGAGAGCTTCAGCGTGCAGAATGCTGTGGACCAAATGCTGGAATCCCAAATTAAATGGGACCATATTGATAAATATGTATCTGGGGTCATTACCCAAAAAAGGCAGCTTGAAGGGAATCAATCTCGCTAAAGCTGAAAATGCAGCCTGAGGTATTAATTTTAAAGTTCCGGGCTGTGGGCGGGAACCCAGAACATCCCTGGGTTTTTTGCATGCCTGGGGCCCTTTCAGGGGTCCCCTCCCTCTTGGATGCGCGGTTAACGTGCACCCTTGAGGGTGGTGTCCCCTGGGGGGGCTCCAGACATGTTTTTTATTGTTATTTTCTTTTCTTATTCCTATATTGTTATACTTACCTTTTCTACTCTGTAAATCCGGGGGCGGGGCAGGAGAAGGGAGTTTTAGTGGTTTACACCTAACGAGAACTGTAGGACCTGACTTTGACCGTAGGGACCCAGCGCCTATGCCGCACGAGCGTCAGGCTCGGGACATGGGCGATGGAAGTCGTTAGGTCGTTCCACATAACCCAAGAGCAGTCAGAGGATGGGTGGCTGCCACCAATGTCCCCTCATTGGTGGATGCTGCCCACCTCCTGGCGGCTCCTCTTTCCGAAGGGAAATGGGTATCCATAGCGGATTTCTTCCTCCTCGTGCCACGCCAACGGATCTTTTCTATAAAAAAAAAAAAAAAAAAAAAAAAAAAAAAAAAAAAAAAAAAAAAAAAAACTCATGCTAGATGCTAGTGTACTAGGACCAGCCCTACTCATGCTAGATGCTAGTGTACTAGGACCAGCCCTACTCATGCTAGATGCTAGTGTACTAGTACCATCCCTCAGCATGCTAGATGCTAGTGTACTAGGACCAGCCCTACTCATGCTAGATGCTAGTGTACTAGGACCAGCCCTACTCATGCTAGATGCTAGTGTACTAGTACCATCCCTCAGCATGCTAGATGCTAGTGTACTAGTACCAGCCCTACTCATGCTAGATGCTAGTGTACTAGTACCAGCCCTACTCATGCTAGATGCTAGTGTACTAGTACCAGCCCTAGTCATGCTAGATGCTAGTGTACTAGTACCAGCCCTACTCATGCTAGATGCTAGTGTACTAGTACCATCCCTCAGCATGCTAGATGCTAGTGTACTAGGACCAGCCCTACTCATGCTAGATGCTAGTGTACTAGGACCAGCCCTACTCATGCTAGATGCTAGTGTACTAGGACCAGCCCTACTCATGCTAGATGCTAGTGTACTAGTACCATCCCTCAGCATGCTAGATGCTAGTGTACTAGTACCAGCCCTACTCATGCTAGATGCTAGTGTACTAGGACCAGCCCTACTCATGCTAGATGCTAGCGTACTAGTACCATCCCTCAGCATGCTAGATGCTAGTGTACTAGTACCAGCCCTACTCATGCTAGATGCTAGTGTACTAGTACCAGCCCTACTCATGCTAGATGCTAGTGTACTAGTACCAGCCCTAGTCATGCTAGATGCTAGTGTACTAGTACCAGCCCTACTCATGCTAGATGCTAGTGTACTAGGACCAGCCCTACTCATGCTAGATGCTAGTGTACTAGGACCAGCCCTACTCATGCTAGATGCTAGTGTACTAGTACCAGCCCTACTCATGCTAGATGCTAGTGTACTAGGACCAGCCCTACTCATGCTAGATGCTAGTGTACTAGGACCAGCCCTACTCATGCTAGATGCTAGTGTACTAGGACCAGCCCTACTCATGCTAGATGCTAGTGTACTAGGACCAGCCCTACTCATGCTAGATGCTAGTGTACTAGGACCAGCCCTACTCATGCTAGATGCTAGTGTACTAGTACCAGCCCTACTCATGCTAGATGCTAGTGTACTAGGACCAGCCCTACTCATGCTAGATGCTAGTGTACTAGTACCAGCCCTACTCATGCTAGATGCTAGTGTACTAGTACCAGCCCTACTCATGCTAGATGCTAGTGTACTAGTACCATCCCTACTCATGCTAGATGCTAGTGTACTAGGACCAGCCCTACTCATGCTAGATGCTAGTGTACTAGTACCAGCCCTACTCATGCTAGATGCTAGTGTACTAGTACCAGCCCTACTCATGCTAGATGCTAGTGTACTAGTACCAGCCCTACTCATGCTAGATGCTAGTGTACTAGGACCAGCCCTACTCATGCTAGATGCTAGTGTACTATACCAGCCCATCATCAAGATGTACTAGTACCAGCCCTACTCATGCTAGATGCTAGTGTACTAGTACCATCCCTCAGCATGCTAGATGCTAGTGTACTAGGACCAGCCCTACTCATGCTAGATGCTAGTGTACTAGGACCAGCCCTACTCATGCTAGATGCTAGTGTACTAGTACCAGCCCTACTCATGCTAGATGCTAGTGTACTAGTACCAGCCCTACTCATGCTAGATGCTAGTGTACTAGTACCATCCCTCAGCATGCTAGATGCTAGTGTACTAGTACCAGCCCTACTCATGCTAGATGCTAGTGTACTAGTACCAGCCCTACTCATGCTAGATGCTAGTGTACTAGTACCAAATCAAATCAAATCAAATCAAATCAAATTATATTTATTCGTTTTCATTTTTTTTTACAAAAATTATGAATATCGTCAATTTAAATTTAAATTATAGACAGGCACAGTGAAAATGAAAATATATGTGCGCAAAGTAATTGTTAATAATAATAATATAAAAATAAGCATTTTGCAATTCTTAGAAAACAAGATATTAAAGGTAACCATCCCTCAGCATGCTAGATGCTAGTGTACTAGGACCAGCCCTACTCATGCTAGATGCTAGTGTACTAGGACCAGCCCTACTCATGCTAGATGCTAGTGTACTAGGACCAGCCCTACTCATGCTAGATGCTAGTGTACTAGGACCAGCCCTACTCATGCTAGATGCTAGTGTACTAGTACCATCCCTCAGCATGCTAGATGCTAGTGTACTAGGACCAGCCCTACTCATGCTAGATGCTAGTGTACTAGGACCAGCCCTACTCATGCTAGATGCTAGTGTACTAGTACCATCCCTCAGCATGCTAGATGCTAGTGTACTAGTACCAGCCCTACTCATGCTAGATGCTAGTGTACTAGTACCAGCCCTACTCATGCTAGATGCTAGTGTACTAGTACCAGCCCTAGTCATGCTAGATGCTAGTGTACTAGTACCAGCCCTACTCATGCTAGATGCTAGTGTACTAGTACCATCCCTCAGCATGCTAGATGCTAGTGTACTAGGACCAGCCCTACTCATGCTAGATGCTAGTGTACTAGGACCAGCCCTACTCATGCTAGATGCTAGTGTACTAGGACCAGCCCTACTCATGCTAGATGCTAGTGTACTAGTACCATCCCTACTCATGCTAGATGCTAGTGTACTAGTACCATCCCTCAGCATGCTAGATGCTAGTGTACTAGTACCAGCCCTACTCATGCTAGATGCTAGTGTACTAGTACCAGCCCTACTCATGCTAGATGCTAGTGTACTAGTACCATCCCTCAGCATGCTAGATGCTAGTGTACTAGTACCAGCCCTACTCATGCTAGATGCTAGTGTACTAGGACCAGCCCTACTCATGCTAGATGCTAGTGTACTAGGACCAGCCCTACTCATGCTAGATGCTAGTGTACTAGTACCATCCCTCAGCATGCTAGATGCTAGTGTACTAGTACCAGCCCTACTCATGCTAGATGCTAGTGTACTAGTACCATCCCTCAGCATGCTAGATGCTAGTGTACTAGTACCAGCCCTACTCATGCTAGATGCTAGTGTACTAGTACCAGCCCTACTCATGCTAGATGCTAGTGTACTAGTACCAGCCCTACTCATGCTAGATGCTAGTGTACTAGTACCATCCCTCAGCATGCTAGATGCTAGTGTACTAGGACCAGCCCTACTCATGCTAGATGCTAGTGTACTAGTACCATCCCTCAGCATGCTAGATGCTAGTGTACTAGTACCAGCCCTACTCATGCTAGATGCTAGTGTACTAGGACCAGCCCTACTCATGCTAGATGCTAGTGTACTAGTACCATCCCTCAGCATGCTAGATGCTAGTGTACTAGTACCAGCCCTACTCATGCTAGATGCTAGTGTACTAGGACCAGCCCTACTCATGCTAGATGCTAGTGTACTAGTACCAGCCCTACTCATGCTAGATGCTAGTGTACTAGTACCAGCCCTACTCATGCTAGATGCTAGTGTACTAGTACCAGCCCTACTCATGCTAGATGCTAGTGTACTAGTACCAGCCCTACTCATGCTAGATGCTAGTGTACTAGGACCAGCCCTACTCATGCTAGATGCTAGTGTACTAGTACCAGCCCTACTCATGCTAGATGCTAGTGTACTAGTACCAGCCCTACTCATGCTAGATGCTAGTGTACTAGTACCATCCCTCAGCATGCTAGATGCTAGTGTACTAGTACCATCCCTACTCATGCTAGATGTTAGTGTACTAGGACCAGCCCTACTCGTTAACCCGCCCCACCAAGGGAGTAGTCATCATCTAGGCCTGTAGATTTTGAAACTGACTGCCAGCACTCATACATACTCGTGCATTGGTACCAGGGTGAATGTTCTATTACTCGAGCATATAGCATTAGCATGTCCTTCAGTAACAATTAACAGGAATCTTCACCCATGATTAATGTTAGCCAAGTCTTGTGACTCAACAATTGGGTTCACAAAAATAATTCCATCAGCCTGGGCATTGTTTACAGAAATAACTTGAAAAATATATTATATTCAGCACACTTTTTATTATTTAAATTATAGCTAACTGGGGTTTTACGTCTCATTTACCAGCTAGGTCATCTTGGGACTGGGGGGTTATCCTCCATTCGCAGGAAACTCACCAACCTGCTACCCACATTAACCTCACCCAGCCTGGGTTGGGCTTTTTTCTTTATTTTTAATGAAGTCTTCAATTTTGAAGGAACATTACTGCTCATGATACTTGTTATCAAGTATGATATGGTAGCCTTGTTTACAACATTGGTAAAGTATTAATATCACATTAACGATTAAATTTGCATTCTCCATTAATCTTTCACTCGGCTACTCTGCCAATATTTTGTTAAGTCTACACTCTGCATGCGTTATGCATCGCCTTCACTAGGGCTCTCCCTATGGCCTCATAGTCCATTTGACGGAAATATGCATTATCGTCTTATTTTTATCCAACTAATGCATTAGTCTTCGTCTGATGAGTATTTAATCAGTTGAATGGTTAGTTCTTGTTCATCACTTAGCTTTATATTCGACCACACCACGGGGCTTTCAAGTTATAATCGCGGTTATACATAAGAGGGACTGTCTTGAGGTTCCTGAGAATGGTCTTATCTGAAATTATAGAAACTGGTTACAAATATGGGTTCCTGAATGTATTTATTTTCAACCTAAAAGTTGAAAATAAATGCTGTACGGATTTGGTTGATGTCAATTGATATTTTCCGTTACGAAATGCTAATGTAATGTAAAAAGCCTTTGTACAAATTAATTTACACAAAATATAAATACGTATAACATGAGCATTTTGTACAAAATCACGAAATGCTGATGTCTAGTGGAAAACGCTTGTACGATGTGTGATTTATGAATCATGTGTTAGGAGAAGATGTTGGTTTTGATGGGTGTAGCAGTGCTTGCTACCTCTTGCTTGACTCAATGACATTTTCTGCATCGGATTTGCTCCGTTCACTTAAACCAGCATCAGTTTGGTATGAAAAATGTGTAATAAATAACATCTCGTTTTCTTGGTTTCAATTTAATAATTATGGCTGTCATCCATGAACTTGAGAAGTCGGATGTATTTGTGGGTTTTATTTATGTTGTACTCTATCCGTGTCCATTTCCAGGTGGTTAAAGGATTGATAATGTTGTGAACCCTTTGGACGTCCAGAACCAGTGTTCTGGGCTCCTTCCGTGTCAAGTGTGTAGTGTATGTGTGTGTAGACTTGTAGAGTGTGTTGAAATAATGAACTTAACACATCTCGTGCCAAAGGTATTTCTCTGTGTTTCGCCTGAGGCCCAAATTTCTACCGATGTCAGGCGTTTACTGACTGACCGTAAAATCTTAAGTTTTCAATACATATACACTGAGCGTCAAAATTAGAGGAACGCTAAAATGATCTCTAATTTTACGGACTGTCTTCCTTTTGGGAACCTCTTCTTGATCAATAATATTGACAAATATGATTGACTGTCGCTTATGAGGAGAAAGATACACAATTATCAAGCTCGTAGAGAGTAAACAATAGTTTACTATATAGGTAACTCGAAAATGTACACTTTTGAGTAACTTCATGTGTTGGGGTCATTCATCGAAAATCCATCATTCCGTTACCTGGGGTCAAAGTGATTACGTTTCTCTATTTTATTGAGTTGTTAAGATGTTTAATTATCGTTTTTCATTAACAATGAATGATCTTAGAGGAGTGGAAGTGTCAAGAGCAGTGGCATTGACTGGCGGGGGCTAGAGTTATGCCAGAGTGGGAAATTCTCTCGGTGTCTCAAAATCCGTGGTTCTTCGTGTGGTGAAACGTTACAGGGAGACTGGTCAGTATAATAGAAGACGCGGGCAAGGTCGAAAACGCTCCACAACAGCACGCGACGACCGCTTCATGGACCTCACGGCCCTGAGAAATCGGTTCCAAGGCATAACAGGGGTGCGTGCGGAGGTCCAACGCACCCGGGGTGTTAGGGTTTTCACTGCTACTGTGTCAATAAGACTCCACGAGCACACTATAAGGTGTCACCGAGCCAAGCGAACCCCACTTTTCAGTTTTCAGCACAAAGTGAAGAGGCGCGCATATGTCCAGAACTACAGAAGGTGGTCAGTCCCCGTCAGTGGAGCAAAGTATTGTTTACAGATGAGTGTAGGTTGGCTCTTAAGTCTGATGACAAGAGGGTCAGAGCCCTGAGAAAGCCTAATGAGAGGTACGCGCAGTGTACCATGGTAGGAACGGAGCAACATGGTGGCGGCTCAAACATGGTATGGGGGGCATTACTCTAGGGGGCCGTAACACACTGTATATCATAGAGGGGGCGCCCTGACCTCTCAACGATACGTGTCGGAGATTTTGCAAGATTTTGTGCTCCCGTTCATGTCATTCATTGGAGATGGCTTCACCCTCACGCATGACAACGCTCGACCACATACGGCAGCTTTAGTATCCCGTTTCCTTGAGGAGGCTGGATTAGAAGTTCTGGGCCATCCACCTCGCTCACCAGACATGAATCTCATTGAGCGTGTATTGGACTATCTCAATAAAATGATTCGAGCAAGAACAAACCAACCGAATACTCTGGCGGAGCTCAAAAGGGCCGTGGTCGAAGAATGGGACCGGATGAGCCAAGCTTATGTTGATAAGCTTATCCGAAGTATGCCAAGGAGATTAACGGCCCTACATAATGCTGCGGGGGGCAATACGAGTCATATTTAAGTAGGAAAATTGAAAGGAAAATTGAATATTTCCAAAAATCAGCATTTTTTGAATCTTCAATTTTAGGCAGTTTTTTGAGATTGTTCTAAATGTACCAATAAATGAATCCTCTCTTGTTATGTTTATGAATTTTTTGTCTTGTTCCTTGTTAGCAATTATATTTCTAGTTAACCTGAAAAGAAAATAGGTTCCTAAGTAAATCCGCCTCGAAAATATTCAAGATCATTTTAGCGTTCCTCTAATTTTGACGCTCAGTGTATTTCAATGATCTAAATTGAACCCCATAGGCCCCAGAGTTTAAAAACATACTAAAATTTATTGTAGTATCAGTTGGAAGAGCCTGACACTGATTTAAAGTGAGCAACAACGTGTCAGGCCTTTTCTACTGACAGGCACTTTTTTGGAAAACTAGCGTTTTTAACTGATATGGCACGAGATGTGTTAAAAGTGACAGTTTTAAAATATTTCTTAAAAATTTGGTAAGCACTTTATGTTGTAAGGACTAGGGACGATAATGGACTGTACAGTTCATGCCTTCGACATTCACTACCACTTAACCCCGTAATACGTTTTAACTGTGATATTTTACTTGTCTTCTTAAATTTTCTCATTTGTATTAATCTTATATTGTACTTTGTAATCAATGTACATTGGGCTTGACCCGTCAATAAAGAATAAATTAATAATGTGTCTCCCCCTCCTCCTGTGTTCCAGTGGTCTACTGCGACTACACAGCCTCCGCCCGCTCCCTCCACTTCCTAGAGGACTACTTACTCAAGGAGGTGCTGCCCGCCTACGGCAACACCCACACCACCACCAGCCTCACCTCCCTGCAGTCCACACTCTTCAGGTGAGTGCCCCGCCTCCTACTCCTCACCCAGCCTCACTGGTTAGGTAATAGTAGAGGTCCACACTCTTCAGGTGAGTGCCCCTCCTCCTCCTCCTCCTCCTCACCCAGCCTCACTGGTTAGGTAATAGTAGAGGTCCACACTCTTCAGGTGAGTGCCCCTCCTCCTCCTCCTCCTCCTCACCCAGCCTCACTGGTTAGGTAATAGTAGAGGTCCACACTCTTCAGGTGAGTGCCCCTCCTCCTCCTCCTCCTCCTCACCCAGCCTCACTGGTTAGGTAATAGTAGAGGTCCACACTCTTCAGGTGAGTGCCCCGCCTCCTCCTCCTCCTCCTCACCCAGCCTCACTGGTTAGGTAATAGTAGAGGTCCACACTCTTCAGGTGAGTGCCCCTCCTCCTCCTCCTCCTCCTCACCCAGCCTCATTGGTTAGGTAATAGTAGAGGTCCACACTCTTCAGGTGAGTGCCCCTCCTCCTCACCCAGCCTCACTGGTTAGGTAATAGTAGAGGTCCACACTCTTCAGGTGAGTGCCCCTCCTCCTCCTCCTCCTCCTCACCCAGCCTCACTGGTTAGGTAATAGTAGAGGTCCACACTCTTCAGGTGAGTGCCCCTCCTCCTCACCCAGCCTCATTGGTTAGGTAATAGTAGAGGTCCACACTCTTCAGGTGAGTGCCCCTCCTCCTCCTCCTCCTCCTCACCCAGCCTCACTGGTTAGGTAATAGTAGAGGTCCACACACTCTTCAGGTGAGTGCCCCTCCTCCTCCTCCTCACCCAGCCTCACTGGTTAGGTAATAGTAGAGGTCCACACTCTTCAGGTGAGTGCCCCTCCTCCTCCTCCTCCTCACCCAGCCTCACTGGTTAGGTAATAGTAGAGGTCCACACTCTTCAGGTGAGTGCCCCTCCTCCTCCTCCTCCTCCTCACCCAGCCTCACTGGTTAGGTAATAGTAGAGGTCCACACTCTTCAGGTGAGTGCCCCTCCTCCTCCTCCTCCTCCTCACCCAGCCTCATTGGTTAGGTAATAGTAGAGGTCCACACTCTTCAGGTGAGTGCCCCTCCTCCTCCTCCTCCTCCTCACCCAGCCTCATTGGTTAGGTAATAGTAGAGGTCCACACTCTTCAGGTGAGTGCCCCTCCTCCTCCTCCTCCTCCTCACCCAGCCTCATTGGTTAGGTAATAGTAGAGGTCCACACTCTTCAGGTGAGTGCCCCTCCTCCTCCTCCTCCTCACCCAGCCTCACTGGTTAGGTAATAGTAGAGGTCCACACTCTTCAGGTGAGTGCCCCTCCTCCTCCTCCTCCTCCTCACCCAGCCTCATTGGTTAGGTAATAGTAGAGGTCCACACTCTTCAGGTGAGTGCCCCTCCTCCTCCTCCTCCTCACCCAGCCTCATTGGTTAGGTAATAGTAGAGGTCCACACTCTTCAGGTGAGTGCCCCTCCTCCTCCTCCTCCTCACCCAGCCTCATTGGTTAGGTAATAGTAGAGGTCCACACTCTTCAGGTGAGTGCCCCTCCTCCTCCTCCTCCTCCTCCTCCTCCTCACCCAGCCTCACTGGTTAGGTAATAGTAGAGGTCCACACTCTTCAGGTGAGTGCCCCTCCTCCTCCTCCTCCTCACCCAGCCTCATTGGTTAGGTAATAGTAGAGGTCCACACTCTTCAGGTGAGTGCCCCTCCTCCTCCTCCTCCTCCTCACCCAGCCTCACTGGTTAGGTAATAGTAGAGGTCCACACTCTTCAGGTGAGTGCCCCTCCTCCTCCTCCTACTCCTCCTCACCCAGCCTCACTGGTTAGGTAATAGTAGAGGTCCACACTCCTCAGGTGAGCGAGTGTTCAAGAAATCAAATTTATAAAAGAAATAAGAGACAGGAGCATAAATAAGTTTGGGCGAAATGAATAGACAAGATCGAGAACTTAGAGTCATGACTTAGCATCGGTTTTCCCCATCGAAGACAATACGTAAAATCTAGACTTAGCTCCACAGAGGTATTACAAAAACGTCTACAAATCCCACCCTTAGAGTTTTAAGGTTTTATATTTGAATTACTCTCATGCTATTTTTAAGATCCTTTTTAGACGAAAACCAAATCTAGACACCGAGAAAGTTCATAACTCATAAGTCAAGAGTTCATAAGACCGGGTCTGTTTTAAACATAAAGCCGAAATTTATTGTAATGAACACAGAATTTTATGGTCCGTTTAAAAATGCATCGCAATAATGAAAGTTTCATAAAAGATTTCAAATTTACCCCCCAGAAAAAAAGTTTTCCTTTAAAAATAGAAATCTACGTATTCTTGGGTTTCTCTAAAAAATTTTACAGTTTACAGGAAAGTGGGCCTGTCTAATGTTTTTTTTAAAACACCCTGTATATTAAATTGTTCGACCAATGTCTGATGTCTGGCTAACGATGAATGTATTCATTCAATTCTTTCAAAAAGGTTGGGTGGAAGAGATTACCATGAACAATAACCCCACCCTTTAGTTAGGACATAAGTGTGTATAAAGTTATATATTTTTTTTCTTCCTTTGTACTATTTACATTACTTCCATTTTTTCTTTTCTTTGTAATTGTTATGTACAAAGCCGAAATTTATTGTAATGAACACAGAATTTTATGGTCCGTTTAAAAATGCATCGCAATAATGAAAGTTTCATAAAAGATTTCAAATTTACCCCCCAGAAAAAAAGTTTTCCTTTAAAAATAGAAATGTACGTATTCTTGGGTTTCTCTAAAAAAAAATTACAGTTTACAAGAAAATGGGCCTGTCTAATATTTTTTTTAAATACCCTGTATATCAAATTGTTCGACCAATGTCTGATGTCTGGCTAACAATGAATATATTTGTTCAATTCTTTCAAAAGGGTTGGGTGGAAGAGATTGCCATGAACAATAACCCCACCCTTTAGTTAACACAAATTATATGTGTGTAAAGTTATCTATTTTTCTTCCTTTGTATACTAATTACATTGTTTCCATTTTTTTCTTTTCTTTGTAATAATTGTTATGTGTGCTGTACATAATTATGTATGTCTGTTGTCTGATAAATAATAATGATTCCACCCCGGGGCAGGCACGAGGCCAGGGACATCATCCGCAACGCAGTGCACGCCTCTGAGGAGGACGCCGTCATATTCGTGGGCTCCGGAGCCACGGGCGCCGTGCACAAGCTGATCCACGCCCTGGGGTTCACTGGCTCCCACCCGCCCCCCATTGTTTTCGCCGGCCCCTTCGAGCACCACTCCAACCTGCTCCCCTGGAAGGAGATCAGTGCCAAGGTAAGTTGTGGAAGGAGATCAGTGCCAAGGTAAGTTGTGGAAGGAGATCAGTGCCAAGGTAAGTTGTGGAAGGAGATCAGTGCCAAAGTAAGTTGTGGAAGGAGATCAGTGCCAAAGTAAGTTGTGGAAGGAGATCAGTACCAAGGTAAGTTGTGGAAGGAGATCAGTGCCAAGGTAAGTTGTGGAAGGAGATCAGTGCCAAGGTAAGTTGTGGAAGGAGATCAGTGCCAAGGTAAGTTGTGGAAGGAGATCAGTGCCAAAGTAAGTTGTGTCTTGTACTCCTGTACTCCTGTCCTTTCTTTTCTTTTTGACTGGAATACATGGAAGAACGAGAGCCGGCAGCTTATTGACTTGTTTCTGTCTCCTCAGATCATCCGCATCCAGGAGACCAGGGAGGGGTTCCTGGACCTACAGGACCTGGAGAACCAACTCCTGCTGCACCGCAACCTGCAGCCTGAGGCCCAGCTCATAGGCGTCTTCTCCGCCGCCTCCAACATCACCGGCGTACTGGCGGACGACGTGGCCACCACCCTGCTCCTGCACCAGTACGGCGCCCTGGCCTTCTGGGACTACGCCACCGCCGGTGAGTCATCATAATAAGAATTATAACACTATCAGTACAGCGCACGGGCGTTCTAGGACTCGTCATACCTAATGAACTAATGATTTTCATTAGGTAATATCCATCATCATCATCATGACGACGTGAAACCATAAATACAGTGAAGTTCACTTATAACGACGCCCAAGGAACCAAACTTTCCCGTCATTATATCCGGATGGTCGCTGTATCCGGACGCTACCTAAGCTGGTACAGGCATGCATAAATAATGAAAAACCTTTAAAAATGAAAAAAATAGGTTTTAATTTATGCGACACCGTAACCTATGAATTCAAAACAATACTAAAAGAATAAAGGATACTAATTCTCACATCTCTACAATGGTAGCACGTGTCTTGTCTATTTCTATACTAGTCACAACATGAAAACAAAAATAATCTATATAAATAGAAAGGCGCCGTCGTTATAACCGGAGGATTTTGTGAAAGATAATTCCAAATTTGCCTGAAAATCAGGACGCTGTAACCGACTTCGTCGCTATAAGCGACGTCGCAATAACCGGAGGGACTCAATGTACGAGTACTGGTATAGGAAAATTCAAGGGACCGGGAAGTTCCGTCGTTATAAGAGGAAGGTCGTTTTATCCGGCGTCGTTATAAGTGAATTTCACTGTATAACGTCCCATAAGATAACAATAAATATATGAGAATGATGTGACAGTAATTAAAAAAAAAAAAAAAAACTTTACAAAAACCATGCGAACTTGAGACTCGAACCACCGACCTCCAGGCTACGAGTCCGCTGCCTGATCGATGTTAAGCTACTGTTGCTTGTTTACGTGGCTTACTAGGTAGGACTATATTCCACATCGGAATGCTGAATAATTACTCATCTCATCTGTTGACGCAGCTTTGTCCTGAACTTGCCTCATAGGCATAGCACTAACTATCGGTGAGGCGCGATTCTTTTACCATTAGTAATGTGATACATTGATACAAATACCAATATTTTGCCATTGCAAGCCATTAGTATTGTTCTACGCATAGGTAATTGATTCAATTGTGAGACATAATGAACTGGAAATAGATATCTTGGCAATTATAATTATGAAGAATGTTGATACTAACTGGACATTTGTGTGATGTGTCTTTCCTCTCTCACTCTGAAGGTCATATCTCCACGTGGCTTTACTTATGCACCTGGCTATCTCTTAAGAGTTAACAGCAGTAGTCACCGGGGCCAAGTGGAGTTGCGCACTAGGCTTGCACTCACGGGGACCTGGGTTCTATCCCCTGCTCTGTACTGTTTTGCCTGGTGTCCGATGTCAGCGGTAACCTATTGTTCATTTCTTATGCTGAGCCTCCTGAACTTTTAGCTTGGGTGTCCGGGGTCCACTCATACCTCGTGAGGAAAAATGAGTAGCTATTTGTATAGTTAAAAGCATGAATAAGGATATTGGAAACTGATGAAATTAGGAGATTCATAATGCTGAGATACTAACTACAGATGTGACATAATAACAATCAATCTACTGAGGTTAATATGTGCTGTCTGCCATTTGGTTGCTTCAAACACCCAACTCATCAACCATGCAGATATATTGTTCTATATCATTCAAAGGAAAAATTCATTGCTAAGACCTCATAAGTACCTAGGTGACACTCCGGGCTATTTGTTGCTTCCTCTATTTAAAATTATAGTCCAGGGAAATGTTTTTTTTACCTCTCTCAGCCAATGAAATGACAGTCTGCACTGAAGGCCTCTGGTTGGGGGACGTTATAAGGGGAGAAAACCAGTGTCTCGGCAGAGGAACAGAGAACAGACTAGCCAACCCTAACAAGCACGGCTTGCTTGCAGTTTCTCAAGGGGGGTTATGAATAAAAAGGCCAAATTCTAATGATGGTTGATCGCACATAGAAATATGTGTTCCAGAATAAGCCATCTTTTTAACTAAAGTTGGCTGGAGACCATCACTCCTCCATCTGTAGTCGAATTGGCTACAACAACAATGCTCAATGATTCACTGGTCGTCTGCCCTACTGTCTAGTATCTACACTATCTGCCCTACAAGCGTTATCTCACGTGTCACAGGTCACGTGTTATCACAGAGGTCAGTGACCTGGGAAGTGTGTGGAGCACCTATCTGCTATCTGATGATAATTAATTAGGCTGAGAGCATCCCGCGCTCTGGTTTCCCAGCTCTTCTCTCAATGCTGCGTGAGTTACGCATATTCGATGTGGAATCAGTCCTAATAATATGTTTTTGTTGTTTATTTATTTATTTACACTTTATTAGGTAATAGGACATATACAATACAAATAATTACAAACGAAAATACAATATACAATATAACAAAAAATAAAAATAAAGAGAAAAAAAAATATATATATACATTATATATGTCCTAACTAAAGGGCGCGGTTATTGCCTTAGGCAATCTCTTCCACCCAACCCTTGGCTTTTTTTTGTAACCAGCTTGGCTACAGCTGGGGGTAGTGATGGTCTCCAGCCAACTTTAGTGGAAAAGTTGGCTCGTTCTGAACCACATATTGCTATGTGCGATCAACCATCGTGAGAACTTGGACTGTTTCTTTACAAGCTATTAAACCCTTGGGAAACTGCAAGCTAGCCTGCTTGGCTTGTAATGATTAGCTAGTCAGATTTCTGTTTAGAGTCCTCTGGCGAGACCAAAAATGTATCAATTTACTATTTTCCTTTTATTCTTTGTTAGATCCTTTGTGGTTTTCTTTTCTTTTCCTTCTTCAAATTCTATTTGAATTATTTAGAAGACAAAAAAAATAAACGCTACTTTTTTGTGACTCATTTTTTTGTGCTATTTTTTTTTTTAGATTGTTAGTCATGCTTACTAAAACTTGAAACCCATCCATTATGAATTTATCACATATAGTCCTGTTACATGAATATGTTCCCCAGCCCCATACGTTCCACTGGACATGAACCCATTCCTCCCCACAGTGGATGAGAAGTCAGTCTACAAGGACGCCATGTTCTTCTCCGGCCACAAGTTTGTGGGCGGCATCCAGACCCCAGGTAAGTGGTTATCAGAGTTGATTATTCTGCTTGAGTGGTAATATAGAGACTCTGGGTAAGTGTTTATCAGAGGTGACCACCTTGCTTCAGTGCGAAAATATAGGCCCCGGTTAAGTGGTTATCAGAGGTGATCACCTTGCTTCAGTGGGAATATAGAGGCCACGGGGCGAGGATTCGAATTTGAATGGTCACCCACCAAGTCCTGACCGCATTGGACGTTGCTTAACTTCGGAGACGAGAACTGGTGTATTGACCTTGCTATTCACGCTGCTCCTCGATGCCGATGGTTTGATGGCCTATTCTTGTAAACTGGTTGGAGTCCTACAAGAGAAGTTCCAATGTCCACACCGACCTCTATTAGATCTATTGTGACCTATTGATGGCCTAACTCAACCCTCTCTTGTGTTCCACAGGCGTACTGGTGGCTAAGAAGTGCCTGTTCAGGAATCAGGTGCCAGACGGATGTGGGGGCGGCTCTGTGTTCTTCGTGTCCCGCGAGTCTCACCGCTACCTCAAGGTGAGTAGCCAGGAGGTCCTGGGTTCTGTACCTGGGGGATGACAAGAAAAACTTAGAATTTAATAAATTTTGCCTTTTTAACTAAGGTGAACAATTTTGCCTCTTTAATTTTACTGACAGTCATTTCGTGTTTTTTTTTTAATTTTGCTGATAACCGTTTTTTACAATTTCTGTTAGAGTTCCAAGGCTTCACTGAGTAAGAGTTCCAAGGTTTTAAATTTCTATATGATAAATTATTAAATACTAATTTACTAAATTAACTAATAATAAGTAATAATCATGCATTTTTTTCCAATCCTATAAACCACTTCATGCCTAATGACATACCTGCTTACTGACAAACTGTTAAATTTCAGGACGTGGAGACAAGAGAGGAGGGGGGTACAGGAGCCATTGTAGAGTCCATCCGGCTAGGCCTGGCTATGCAGCTCAAGATGTATGTGGGGGTTAACAACATCATGACACGCGAGGAGAAGATTACCAAGTAAGTAACTATGCAGTGTATGAGACATAGGAGAGTCTCCTAGCTATGCAGCTCAAGATGTATGAGGAGAAGATTACCAAGTAAGTAACTATGCAGTGTATGAGACATAGGAGAGTCTCCTAGCTATGCAGCTCAAGATGTATGTGGGCGTTAACAACATCATGACACGCGAGGAGAAGATTACCAAGTAAGTAACTATGCAGTGTATGAGACATAGGAGAGTCTCCTAGCTATGCAGCTCAAGATGTATGAGGAGAAGATTACCAAGTAAGTAACTATGCAGTGTATGAGACATAGAAGAGTCTCCTAGCTATGCAGCTCAAGCGTAAGACAATGTTAACAACTACTTTTTTTTAAAAGATGAATGTTTCACAGCCATTTTTATTTCGTAGCCATGAAACAGGAGCTACTGTAGACGCTTGTGGTCTGTGTTGTAGCCTGTTCATCCCGTAGTATGCCTCCCCTCTGATGGGCGAGAAGTGACACAATACTTCCCAATTAGGTGCTGGGTCAACACAAGCGCACCGGAAGGTGTCCCTTACAAACATTTGCAACCATTTTCAGAATACAAATTTTTGTCGGCACGGGGGATCGAAACCGGGACCTTCCGCATGGCAAGCGAGAAAAAAAAGATAAAAAAACCGTATTGATAGGTAGGTAGCGCACGATTAGCTTAACCACTGAGCTAATCGTGCGCTACCTACCTATCAATGCGGTTTTTTTATCTTTTTTTTAATTTTCTTAGAACTGTTTATACATGGTATTTGTCCCCCTCCCAGACAGATGCTGTCCTTCATCCGCAACATCCCCGAGCTGACTCTCCTAGGCAACTCCTCCCCCTCCTGCAGCAGCAAGCGCCTGGCTGTCTTCTCCTTCCTGGTCAAGCACCCCCGCGGCCTCTTCCTGCACCACAACCTGGTGAGTAAAGAAAAGTCCAAGTCCTCATGATGATATGTGGTTCAGGACGAGCCAACTTTGAATTAAAGCTGGCTGGAGACCATCACTCCCCCCCTCCAGCTGTAGGCAAGCTTGCTACAACAACAACATGCTTTATCGATCAAGCTACTGAGGTCGGTACTTAATTTATAACTTTACTTTGAACTTATCCTTCCTCTTTCTGATGTATATTTTCTCATGTCTCACTCAGGTGTGCGCCATACTGAACGATGTGTTCGGGATACAGGCGCGTGGCGGCTGCGCATGCGCAGGTCCCTATGCGCAGGATCTGCTGGGGATAGACGAGGAGCAGGCCAAGGCGTATGAGGAGCTGCTACTAGAGGACAGGTGGAGGGGGGGGGGGTATAGATGCGCAGGTCCCTATGCGCAGGATCTGCTGGGGATAGACGAGGAGAGGGCCAAGGCTTATGAGGAGCTTTTAAGGCGCAGGAAAAGTAAATAATATTACTTAATGTTTTTATAGTAATATTTATTTATATTTTTACCTTTGTAGTCACTTTGGCAGAGCGAGTTAGCGCGCTAGGCATTGCACACATGGTGACCTGGGTTCGATTCCCAGCAGGGGAGGATTTTTTCTGCTCTGTACTTGGATGTTCGGGGTCCACTCATACCTCGTGAGGAAAAATGAGTAGCTGCTTTAATGTGAAGCAGCGACCAGTGGCAGAATCTTAGGCAAAAAAATAATACAAGGTATTGTAAATTAAAGTGGTAAAGTCCTATGATTCTGCGCTACCCACTAAAATTGTGACATAATAACACAAAGAAAAAGCATTATTATTAAATATTATATTTTTACCTTTGTTATTCTTAGTCGTTATTATTAATAAATAAAATAAAAAACCTGTGATCCCTCCACCACCTCTTTCATTTTGACGAGTGACTGTTTCACTTCAGCCGCCTGGACCGACACCACCTGCGCCGCCACGGGGAGAGCTCCCCCTACGAGATGCTGCGGCCAGGCTTCAGCCGCCTCTCCCTCCCCTACTTCATGGGTGAGGGGGAGGTGGGCTTCGTGATGGAGGCGGTCAAGATGGTCGCCACGGAGGGGTGGAAGCTGCTGCCCCAGTATGTGCTCAACCCGGAGACTGCGGAGTGGAGGCACAGCACCAACTCCGTGAGTACCCGGTACCCAGGCTGGGGGAGGTGGATGTGGAAAGGGTCGGGTGGAAGAGATTGCAATACCTAAGTAAATAGCGATATTCCGAGACAGAAAGTGGCTGGGTTAGAAATGTTCATTCTACTCTGAAATGTTTATAACTAACTGGGTCATTTTCATTTATCTTGGGCAATTGGATTTTTTCAAGTCATGAACGTTACCTTTTTCCTAAACATTTTTTAGGCTCAGAAGACTAAGACAAATACCTTTGAGCAAAAGCTTTCATTTAGAATATTTCTAGCAGCTACCTCTTCACACAAAACTACAAAAACTTAACGTACCAGGTAAGATTCATGACCACGGGTAACGTTCATGACGGTAACGTTCATGAGTAACACGCCACTAAAACAATCTTTTCTCAATAAAAGAATATTCACTTTACAAAAAAAAATATTTGATTGGAAAGAGGACATGCAGAAGAATTAAAGAAATCTCTATATATAAATGAGAAATATGGACGGGCTTTGTATCTTTGTATCTTTGTGTGCAGGAATTGTTTAGGCGAAACGGTAAGAGATAGCAAAATATTGATGAGAGACGACCCCAAGTAAAATTGCCGTAAGACACCAGGAAAACTTTCAAAAGTCCAAAATTCCAAACTGTCCTTGAGTTATGACCTTCCTCAAGTGTTGGCTTGAGGAAGGGTCCGATTTTAAGACAGTCTTTTCCCTGGAACTTAAAATCTGTCGCGAGGACCTACATTTTTTATTATTTAATAACACATAAGACAAAATTAGCTTTCATTTAATTCATTTTAGGCCACATTCTGACGTACCGTTCTCGAGATATAAGCCAGAATGTTCGAAATTTCGACCTTTTTTTCAGACTTTTCACGTTTTTTAGCAGATTCCAGCGCGGAACCTAAAATTTGTCGCGAGGACCTATATTTTTTATTATTTAATAACACATTAGACAAAACTAGCTTTCATTTAATTCATTTCAGGCCACATTCTGACGTACCGATCTCGAGATATAAGCCAGAATGTTAGAAATTTCGACCTTTTTTTCAGACTTTTCACGTTTTTTAGTAGATTCCAGGGCGGAACTTAAAATTTGTCGCGAGGACCTATATTTTTAATTGTAAAAACTGTCTGTGAATATCACATGCTTTTATTTGAGCCCTTTGCTGCCATATTCTGACAAACCGTTCTTGAAATATAGTCCAGTTTGCTACATTATCAATAGATTTGGCTTGGGATTTTGAAATTTACAGATATAATGGTTGTGTGTGTGTGTGTGTGTGTGTGTGTGTGTGTATGTGTGTGTGGTTTGTGTGTATGGTTTGTGTGTGTGGTTTGTGTGTGTGTGGTTCATGTGTGTGTGTGGTGTGTGTGGGGTGTGTGTGTGTGGTGTGTGTGTGTGTGTGTGTGTGTGTGTGGTTTGTGTGTGGTGTGTGTGTGGTTTGTGTGTGGTGTGGTGTTGTGTTGTGTGTGTGTGTGTGGGTGGGTGTGTGTGTGTGTGTGTGTGTGTGGATGGGTGTGTGTATGTGTGTGGTGTGTGTGATGTGTGTGGGTGTATTTGGGTGTGTGTGTTTGGGTGGGTGTCTGTGTATGGGTGTGCGTGTGGATGTGTGTGTGTGGATGTGTTTGTGTGTGGATGGGTGCGTGTGTGTCGATGTGTGTGTGTGTGTGTGGTTTGTGTGTGTGAGGTGTGTGTGGTGTGTGTATGTGGTGTGTGGGTGTGGTGTGTGATGTATGGGTGGTGTGTGTGTGATGGCTTGGCGAAGCGGGTGCAGCCCGCTAGTACATTATATATTAAAGAATCATTACAATTTATTTAAAAAACCGCGTAACGTTCTTGTCAAAAAAAATTAGACCCACCATTGTCCCTCACTGTACTGCATCCAACATCCAACTGACAGGAAATTTCAAAACAAAAACAATGTCATCTGTAAGAAGCAAAATGGCGGCAGCTACTAGCTTCTCATTCTAAGGGTTTTTCCAAATGGTTTACATTTTTTTGGGGGTAACATTCATGACGGAGATTTTTTTTTCTTCGTAGGGACACAACTTTACACGTCTGTAGAATGAGATGAACATTATTATTTTTATAAAAACTAATGGTCACATCCTAAATGAACTGTATTTTTCTCATTTATATTGGATTTTGGTGAAAATAATGGGGAAAAATGCATTTTTTTCTATCAGACACAGTAAAATCTTAGACTAAGGGACACCTAAAATATCATGAACGTTACTTACATAACTGGCAATTTTGAGTCTCCACATTAGTTTAAAAGACAATTTATTATTGTAATTTATAAAAAAAATTGTTTCCTATGTGATCAAATAGATTTTAGTCATATATCCCTATTATTTTCACATTTATTAAAGGAGAAAGGTTGCGGACTTGATATGCCCAAGATAAATGAAAATGACCCAACTAATGACAAGAATGTTTGAATTATGTATACTGTGACAGTTGGCAACTCCTTGTTTAGAGCAGTTCAAAATAAAATAAAATTTATACTGTTAATAAAAAAAAGGGGAGTTATCAATTTGTGTTCATCACTTTCGTGATATCACAACTACTCAAACTCGCTTTACTAAATCTACGCTGAAACCGGGACTTGAACAACCGACCTCCATGTTACTAGTCCACTGCCATATCGATCAAGCTACTGAGGTTGGTAATAAAAAAAAAAGTATAATCTAATCTCCCCCCAGATATTCCGGGACAGGAAGTGGCTAGGTTAGAAATGTTCTATTGTAAAGTATAATCCCCCCCCAGATATTCCGGGACAGGAAGTGGCTAGGTTAGAAATGTTCTATTGTAAAGTATAATCCCCCCCCAGATATTCCGGGACAGGAAGTGGCTAGGTTAGAAATGTTCTATTGTAAAGTATAATCTCCCCCCAGATATTCCGGGACAGGAAGTGGCTAGGTTAGAAATGTTCTATTGTAAAGTATAATCTCCCCCCAGATATTCCGGGACAGGAAGTGGCTAGGTTAGAATTGTTCTATTGTAAAGTATAATCTCCCCCCAGATATTCCGGGACAGGAAGTGGCTAGGTTAGAAATGTTCTATTGTAAAGTATAATCTCCCCCCAGATATTCCGGGACAGGAAGTGGCTAGGTTAGAATTGTTCTATTGTAAAGTATAATCTCCCCCCAGATATTCCAGGACAGGAAGTGGCTAGGTTAGAATTGTTCTATTGTAAAGTATAATCTCCCCCCAGATATTCCGGGACAGGAAGTGGCTAGGTTAGAATTGTTCTATTGTAAAGTATAATCTCCCCCCAGATATTCCGGGACAGGAAGTGGCTAGGTTAGAATTGTTCTATTGTAAAGTCTAATCTCCCCCCAGATATTCCGGGACAGGAAGTGGCTGGGCAACGTGAGGTATGTGGAGGGGAGGATGCAGATAAATGAGAGGAAGGTGTCGGGACAGAACCCCTGTCCTCATGACTACAACGACATCCTGCACACCGCCCGCAACATATTCAACAAGGCGCGCAAGGTGAGAGAGGAGGAGCTTTTGTTTACTGTTTTTCACTTTCCCCTTATCTAAAGTCTTCTTCTTGCAATTTCCTTTTATTTAAAGTCTTCCTCTTGCACTTTCCCCTTATCTAAAGTCTTCTTCTTGCACTTTCCCCTTATCTAAAGTCTTCTTCTTGAACTTTCCCCTTATCTAAAGTCTTCTTCTTGCACTTTCCCCTTATATAAAATCTTCTTCTTGCACTTTCCCCTTATCTAAAGTCTTCTTCTTGCACTTTCCCCTTATCTAAAGTCTTCTTCTTGCACTTTTCCTTTATCTAAAGTATTCTACTTGCACTTTCCCCTTATCTAAAGTCTTCTACTTGCACTTTGCCTTTTCCCAAACTTACTTAATAATAATAAATTAAGAGCAAAGCAATATAAATAAAGCCAAGAAGCCCAGAACAACCTCTTTCAACTTGGGGTTGGTAATGTTCAACCTCTTCCTCGTGATTGAGGTTGGTTCTGGCACTTCTACTTCCTTATTTTACCAATATATCAACAACAAAAAATATTTTTTATCGAATGGCCTGTTTTTATTCAAGGCCTCGTTATATACATATGGTTGCTGGAACAAAGTCAATTTTCACATGTGAACTTACTTGAACAGTTAAAATTTGCTCCAGTAAATCATATTATTTTTTATTATGTTAATAAATCGTCTACGAGTATGTTGTTATATAAATATCCTATCCTATAGCTTGGACAATCTTTTCCCATTAATCCCCTTACATAGGTTTATGTTTAACCGTAACAAGCTGTCTCATGTTATTGATATGTCATCATTCCTCCCCTCCAGATCGCGGTGCGCCATCCCCTGGGGGACCAGCGCGCCATGTTCAGTGAGGCGGGGGAGGCGCTGCGCTGGTTCATGCTCCCCTCCGAGGCTCAGGACCTGCTGCTAGGCCACACCACCAACGTGAGACAGCAGGTGAGTAGTAACCTCCTGCTGCTAGGCCACACCACCAACGTGAGACAGCAGGTGAGTAGTAACCTCCTGCTGCTAGGCCACACCACCAACGTGAGACAGCAGGTGAGTAGTAACCTCCTGCTGCTAGGCCACACCACCAACGTGAGACAGCAGGTGAGTAGTAACCTCCTGCTGCTAGGCCACACCACCAACGTGAGACAGCAGGTGAGTAGTAACCTCCTGCTGCTAGGCCACACCACCAACGTGAGACAGCAGGTGAGTAGTAACCTCCTGCTGCTAGGCCACACCACCAACGTGAGACAGCAGGTGATTAGTAACCTCCTGCTGCTAGGCCACACCACCAACGTGAGACAGCAGGTGAGTAGTAACCTCCTGCTGCTAGGCCACACCACCAACGTGAGACAGCAGGTGAGTAGTAACCTCCTGCTGCTAGGCCACACCACCAACGTGAGACAGCAGGTGAGTAGTAACCTCCTGCTGCTAGGCCACACCACCAACGTGAGACAGCAGGTGAGTAGTAACCTCCTGCTGCTAGGCCACACCACCAACGTGAGACAGCAGGTGAGTAGTAACCTCCTGCTGCTAGGCCACACCACCAACGTGAGACAGCAGGTGAGTAGTAACCTCCTGCTGCTAGGCCACACCACCAACGTGAGACAGCAGGTGAGTAGTAACCTCCTGCTGCTAGGCCACACCACCAACGTGAGACAGCAGGTGAGTAGTAACCTCCTGCTGCTAGGTCACACCACCAACGTGAGACAGCAGGTGAGTAGTAACCTCCCTGCTGCTAGGCCACACCACCAACGTGAGACAGCAGGTGAGTAGTAACCTCCTGCTGCTAGGCCACACCACCAACGTGAGACAGCAGGTGAGTAGTAACCTCCTGCTGCTAGGCCACACCACCAACGTGAGACAGCAGGTGAGTCATCTCGAGGTCGCTGGTTCGAGTTCCGCCTAAACTTAGAAAGGTGACTTTATGATTATTGAGGTAAAGGAAACGCAAAATGATTTTTTTTTGTTTTGTTTTATTAAATGTGGCAGGATTCTCAATTTTTGAGCTCTTCCATCCAACCACAAAATTTGTGTAGTCTTATTCCAAAGGTTTTTAAGAATTTGACTACACAGGATTTAAACATTTCTAATGTTTGTGCATTTCTTGCCTCCATCGGTATTGTATTCCACAACCGGACTGCTATGATGTGGAAAGATTTCTCATATACAGAAGGATTTCTCATATTTCTCAAATGATGCTGAAAACAAAACACAAACTCTATCCCCAGTAGCTCAGTGATGGTCTTTAGCCAACTTTTGTTTAGAGTTTGCTCGTCCTGAACGACATATTTCTATATGCAATCAATCATCTTGAGAACTTGGACTTTTTCTTTATAAGCCCTTGGGAAACTGCAAGCTAGCCTGGCTTGGTAGGGTTGGCTAGTCTGTTTTCTATCTATACTCCTCAAGCAAGACACTGGTCTTCTCCTTGTTTAACGTCTCCCAGGTAGAAAAGTATACGTATTTTTTTTTTTTTTTTAATATATAATCAAACGCAACCATTGGATAGTTGCAGTTACATGATTAAATTAATTATAATTATAAAATACAAATGTATTCATAATATTGTGTCACCTAACCCCCCCCTCCCCTGTTCCAGGTCCCCTTCTCCCCGGGGAGTACAGCAGTGACCTGGGTGGTAGCTTCTCCCGACACAACAGCTTGTCCGCCCTGGACATCAAGACCAAGAACCACAAGTAAGTCACTTGAGTGGCGGCGGACTTGTAACTTGGAGGTCGATGGTTCAAGTTCCAGGTTAAGCAAAGAATTATTAAAGAGAGTTTGAGAACTTGTGAATGATTGGTATTAACACAAATATGATAATAATAATAATTTGCCCGGTAAACGGGTGTTTATTAACGGAGCAAGTCCTATGTACAAAATGTCAATACAATATGTATGCTATATGCTATAACAACATTTATTTTTTAACAAAAAATATTAAAATATGATGATTTTTTTAAATATCATGTGGCATGTAGCGTACATGCAATTTACGTATAAATAAATACTAATATATATTTTTTACTATTATTCGGCTCTGTTCCAGACTGAACCGCAACACCTCGGAGAGCCCCAGTCCCCCCGCCCCCGCCCCTCACATGGGCGGGGGGCGCAAGGCGGGCGTCCTGTCCCCCGTGTCTCCCTACTACGCGCGGGAGCGCTGCTACTCCCTGGGCGCCACCCCCGACCCCCCCCGCCCCCTCCTGACCCGTGGCCCCCGCACCCGCCAGTGCAGCTGTGGCTCCCAGACAGACCTCAACTCCGCGGACAGTGACCGGGGTGAGCGCCAGACCCGAGGAGATCTTCTGATTTCATTTTAACACATTTTCCAATTTTTGTACAGTTGAGGAAAAAATGCTGTAAAACACTCATCTTTGGAGAAGAAAAAAAAATGTTTCACGGTAGAATTTTTTTTCTTTTTTTTTAAGGTAAGTGCTCCCTTTCACACTAGTTCAGGACACTTTACCTTTACATCCATGCCATTCCGGAAATGGAAAATTTCGGTCAGAAATTTCTGCTCCGGCCGGGATTCGAACCAGCAACCTCCGGGTCAGTAATCAATGCTCTTAACCACTGAGCCATGGAGGTCCCCGTTAACTCGAAAGAATTCTTCTGCTCGTGTGAGCAAATCCTTTTGTTCGAAATGACGCTTCTGGCCTTTGAATTCCGAGCTATAATACCATGACTGAGATTAGTACAAACATGGCTCATTCTCAATGACCCTTTCTCTCCTCGTGTGTCATCAGAGGCGTGTGACTATCCTAGCAGCACCTCCGAGCACATCCAGGCCTATGTGGAGGAGGTAGCCAAGGAACTGACGGCCGAGATCAAGTCTGAGATCCGGGGGGTGATCAACAGGGTGGACGACGCTCTGTCTGAGTGCTCGGAGGCTTCCTGTGATACCACACTCAACGGTGAGTCAGGGGGGGGGGGTGCTCTGAGGCTTCCTGTGATACCACACTCAACGGTGAGTCAGGGGGGGGGGGGGTGCTCTGTCTGAGTGCTCTGAAGCTTCCTGTGATACCACACTCAACGGTGAGTCAGGGGGGGGGTGCTCTGAGGCTTCCTGTGATACCACACTCAACGGTGAGTCAGGGGGGGGGGTGCTCTGAGGCTTCCTGTGATACCACACTCAACGGTGAGTCAGGGGGGGGGGGTGCTCTGTCTGAGTGCTCTGAAGCTTCCTGTGATACCACACTCAACGGTGAGTCAGGGGGGGGGGGTGCTCTGTCTGAGTGCTCTGAAGCTTCCTGTGATACCACACTCAACGGTGAGTCAGGGGGGGGGGGGTGCTCTGTCTGAGTGCTCTGAAGCTTCTTGTGTTACCACACTCAACGGTGAGTCAGGGAGGGGGGTGCTCTGTCTGAGTGCTCTGAAGCTTCCTGTGATACCACACTCAACGGTGAGTCAGGGAGGGGGGTGCTCTGTCTGAGTGCTCTGAAGCTTCCTGTGATACCACACTCAACGGTGAGTCAGGGGGGGGGGTGCTCTGAGGCTTCCTGTGATACCACACTCAACGGTGAGTCAGGGGGGGGGGGTGCTCTGTCTGAGTGCTCTGAAGCTTCCTGTGATACCACACTCAACGGTGAGTCAGGGGGGGGGGGTGCTCTGTCTGAGTGCTCTGAAGCTTCCTGTGATACCACACTCAACGGTGAGTCAGGGAGGGGGGTGCTCTGTCTGAGTGCTCTGAAGCTTCCTGTGATACCACACTCAACGGTGAGTCAGGGAGGGGGGTGCTCTGTCTGAGTGCTCTGAAGCTTCCTGTGATACCACACTCAACGGTGAGTCAGGGGGGGGGGGGTGCTCTGTCTGAGTGCTCTGAGCCTTCCTGTGATACCACACTCAACGGTGAGTCAGGGGGGGGGGGTGCTCTGTCTGAGTGCTCTGAGGCTTCCTGTGATACCACACTCAACGGTGAGTCAGGGGGGGGGGTGCTCTGTCTGAGTGCTCTGAGGCTTCCTGTGATACCACACTCAACGGTGAGTCAGATGGGGGGGGGGGGGGGGTGCTCTGTCTGAGTGCTCTGAAGCTTCCTGTGATACCACACTCAACGGTGAGTCAGGGGGGGGGTGCTCTGTCTGAGTGCTCTGAGCCTTCCTGTGATACCACACTCAACGGTGAGTCAGGGGGGGGGGGGTGCTCTGTCTGAGTGCTCTGAGGCTTCCTGTGATACCACACTCAACGGTGAGTCAGGGGGGGGGGTGCTCTGTCTGAGTGCTCTGAGGCTTCCTGTGATACCACACTCAACGGTGAGTCAGGGGGGGGGGTGCTCTGTCTGAGTGCTCTGAGGCTTCCTGTGATACCACACTCAACGGTGAGTCAGGGGGGGGGGGGGGTGCTCTGTCTGAGTGCTCTGAAGCTTCCTGTGATACCACACTCAACGGTGAGTCAGGGGGGGATATCATGTCGTGCCGTCGTAATATGACCGTGTTGTTGAAAGCGACGTTAAAATCAAATAAACAAACAAACAGAGCTGATAACAGAAGAAGATAAATTCAACATGAGTATCCTACAACTTACAAGCACATAGGTTTGAGAATACTAGAGCTAATAATAATAGGTATCTCCACTGATGTGTGATGTGATCTCGTTTTTCGTGTAATAAAAAGGCTTTGAAGATTTCAAAAATCATTTTCAAATTGAGAAATAACTTGAGTTCTGGTTCCTCAGGCAATGGACAGTACGGCGTGCCTCTGGAGAAGAGGTTCAGTCTGGAGAGTCGACTCATCAAGAGCAACTCACCTCCCCGCAACAACTCAGTCCCCAGCATCATCATGAACAACTATGACTGCTATGATAGCAACAAGAGTATTGACTCGGTGGGAGTCAACTCATTCAGAGGTGAGTAGCAACAAGAGTATTGACTCGGTGGGAGTCAACTCATTCAGAGGTGAGCAACAAGAGTATTGACTCGGTGGGAGTCAACTCATTCAGAGGTGAGTAGTAACAAGAGTATTGACTCGGTGGGAGTCAACTCATACAGAGGTGAGTAGTAACAAGAGTATTGACTCGGTGGGAGTCAACTCATTCAGAGGTGAGCAACAAGAGTATTGACTCGGTGGGAGTCAACTCATTCAGAGGTGAGTAGTAACAAGGGTATTGACTCGGTGGGAGTCAACTCATTCAGGGGTGAGTAGTAACAAGAGTATTGACTCGGTGGGAGTCAACTCATTCAGAGGTGAGTAGTAACAAGAGTATTGACTCGGTGGGAGTCAGTCAACTCATTCAGAGGTGAGTAACAAGAGTATTGACTCGGTGGGAGTCAACTCATTCAGAGGTGAGTAACAAGAGTATTGACTCGGTGGGAGTCAACTCATTCAGAGGTGAGTAGTAACAAGAGTATTGACTCGGTGGGAGTCAACTCATTCAGAGGTGAGTAGTAACAAGAGTATTGACTCGGTGGGAGTCAACTCATTCAGAGGTGAGTAAGAGGAGTATTGACTCGGTGGGAGTCAACTCATTCAGAGGTGAGTAGTAACAAGAGTATTGACTCGGTGGGAGTCAATACTCATTCAGAGGTGAGTAGTAACAAGAGTATTGACTCGGTGGGAGTCAACTCATTCAGAGGTGAGTAGTAACAAGAGTATTGACTCGGTGGGAGTCAACTCATTCAGAGGTGAGTAACAAGAGTATTGACTCGGTGGGAGTCAACTCATTCAGAGGTGAGTAACAAGAGTATTGACTCGGTGGGAGTCAACTCATTCAGAGGTGAGCAACAAGAGTATTGACTCGGTGGGAGTCAACTCATTCAGAGGTGAGAAGTAACAAGAGTATTGACTCGGTGGGAGTCAACTCATTCAGAGGTGAGTAGTAACAAGAGTATTGACTCGGTGTGAGTCAACTCATTCAGAGGTGAGTAACAAGAGTATTGACTCGGTGGGAGTCAACTCATTCAGAGGTGAGTAGCAACAAAAGTATTGACTCGGTGGGAGTCAACTCATTCAGAGGTGAGTAACAAGAGTATTGACTCGGTGGGAGTCAACTCATTCAGAGGTGAGTAGTAACAAGAGTATTGACTCGGTGGGAGTCAACTCATTCAGAGGTGAGTAACAAGAGTATTGACTCGGTGGGAGTCAACTCATTCAGAGGTGAGTAACAAGAGTATTGACTCGGTGGGAGTCAACTCATTCAGAGGTAAGTAAGAGGAGTATTGACTTGGTGGGGGTCAACTCATTCAGAAGTAAGAAACAATAGTATTGACTCGGTGGGAGTCAACTCATTCAGAGGTGTAGATAAATTAATTCAATAATGTATTAGTAAGACACATGTACAAATATTAATCACAGAAACTTTATATGAGAAGAGAAAAAATTGCATCGTATAAACGGGACTATAATGCTTGTTTTGATAGCTGATAAAAACTAGATATCATGAATAGGTTAAAGTCATCTCATGAATAAAATAAAGCCCGATCGCTTCGAGGACAATTATACAATATTTATAGAATACCCTTATAGAATATTTGAGTATATGTATTGCAAATTTCAATTTTTCTAAAATAATATTGAAATCCGTCTTGTTTGTCGTGTGGTCAGGGTTCGAGACGCCCCCCCTGCAGCCCTCCCCCCTGAACGAGAGCGCCATGTCAGAGCACGTAGCAGAGTACCTGGCTGAGCTGACCAGTGAGATGGTGACGGAGATGAAGTCAGAGTTCCGGGAGATGGTGAAGGGGGTGGACGAGATCATCTGTCCAGGCTCCTGTCCAACTAGTACCAGGGGCAGTGCTGCGGACAGTGGACCCGGCAGTGGTCCCGGTGATGCTAGTCCGGGGGAGATCGGATGTGCGAGGAATAGTTCGGGCGATGCTAGCGCGCTTTGTGCACGTCAGCGCAGCAGTGCTTCTGAGAATGGTTGTGCGAGAAGTAGCACTAGTCCAGACAGTGCCAGCGCGCGCTGTAAACGGAGCTCTTCAGAGAATGGCTGTTCCAGAAATACTTTCAGTTCCACAGGGCAAGGCAGTTGCCTGAGGGGCGACAGCCCGCTGGGGGGGGTGTGTCCCGAGATCAGCAGTACACTCGACAGTATCTTCAGTAGAACCAGCAGAAACGGTCGCAGTACACCCGAGAATGTGTGTCACAAAAGTAGCGGGACTTCGGAGAGCTTGAGTCAGAGAAATAGCAGTACGCCCGAGAAATGGTGTCACAAAAGTAGCGGTACGCCGGAGAATGAATGTCTCCCGAGTAGTCGCTTGGATAGCGGGTGTCACAAAAGTAGCGGTATTTCGGAGAACGTGAGTGCGAGGAACAGCAGTGGTTCAGATACCGGGTGTCTCAGAAGTCAGGAGGGTGTCGTGTGTGGCAGCAGCTCGGAGAGTGCCTCGCTGGGGTGTAGCAGTACTTCCAGCACGTCCAGTGCGTCTCTCACTGAGGTGGGGGATGAGCTGGCCAGAGACAACCTGCTGGCGTGTATCAAGGAAGGTAAGAACTACTACTCTAGCCTATTTGGTTACTCTTGCATGTTCTTACAAAGGGAATAAATCCCTTGATTCATACTGATGGACAAAATTTACAATGAAACTTAAAGAAAAATTTCTTTCACCATATTTTACCATTCGTATTCACTTATGTTATCAAAAGTTATCATTGTTGTGCTAATCCTTGTGATCACCTAACTAATGATAACTTTCATGTCACAATGACTCAAATTCGCTTTCCTATTTCTTCCGCTGAATTTATAATATTAGAAATCGATGAACTTGCCTGATGAACTTAGAACCTTGGAAAATCGCTTGGCATTTAAAGGTTTGACGAAGGAACATTTCTTGGAAAATTGATTTTTTTTTTTTTTTTTCTTCTTTTTTTTTCTTACATTTATATATATTATATATAAATCCTTTTTTTTGTATATAATTATATATATCCATGTACATTATTTTATTTATTTATTATTATTTTATTTTATTTAATACTTGATAATCTAGATAGGGAAACTTTAAGGGTTGGGTGGAAGAGATTGCCATAGGCAATAACCCCGCCCTTTAGTTAGGACATATGTATATATTTTATTTAATTTTTTCTTGTTTATATTATTAATACTGTCAATTTTATATTTAATTTTTACCATTGTTTGTCTGTATATATGTTCTGCTAATAAAGAGTTTCTAAAAAAAAAAAAAAAAAAAAAAAAAAAAAAAAAAAAATCGAAAGTACTTTTTTGCTTAACTTAATACTCTAACCAACGACCTCCAGGTTATAAGTCCACCGCCTTATCGATCAGTCTGTTTGTATTCAATTATGTATATTTCTTACTAAATAGTGTTATATTTCTCGATAAAACCTGTTATATTTCTCACTACATCCTGTTATAGGTCTCACTAAATATTTCTTTGCAGATTTAACTGTCTCTATGTTTGAACATATGTAAACAACAGGCCCGTATTTTTTTCACAAATCCCCGCTCTCTCCCCCCAGGTGACATAGACAATGACTCAAATCCCCGCTCTCTCCCTACAGGTGACATAGACAATGACTCAAATCCCCGCTCTCTCCCCCCAGGTGACATAGACAATGACTCAAATCCCCGTTCTCTCCCCGCAGGTGACATAGACAATGACTCAAATCCCCGCTCTCTCCCCCCAGGTGACATAGACAATGACTCAAATCCCCGCCTCTCTCCCCCCAGGTGACATAGACAATGACTCAAATCCCCGCTCTCTCCCCGCAGGTGACATAGACAATGACTCAAATCCCCGCTCTCCGCTCTCTCCACGCAGGTGACATAGACAATGACTCAAATCCCCGCTCTCTCCCCGCAGGTGACATAGACAATGACTCAAATCCCCGCTCTCTCCCCCCAGGTGACATAGACAATGACTCAAATCCCCGCTCTCTCCCCGCAGGTGAGATAGACAATGACTCAAATCCCCGCTCTCTCCCCCCCAGGTGACATAGACAATGACTCAAATCCCCGCTCTCTCCCCGCAGGTGACATAGACAATGACTCCTCTGACTCCCTGGACACACGCCGCGGCACCTTCTGCTCCCAGGACTCAGGGGTGTATGTGGAGCCCCGCCCCGCCCTCGCCTGTGGGCTCAAGCCAGGGGCGCAGCCGAGCAAGCAAGAGCCGCCCGGGGACCTCAAGCCGCGCTGGTTCTGTCCGCCCAACAACATCTGGCGGCCCACACTCAAGGTAAACACTCTTACTTTGTCCTAAGTTTCGTTGTTTTTAGTCCTACAGTGTTTTGCTTTTTTTTTAAATTTCTGTAAATCCTATATTATATTCTCTAATAAAAAAAAGTAAAGTAGTTTTTTTAATGATATTTATTTACAGAGGAGACTTAACAATCAGAGTCCTTGCTCCTAAAGTAGCGTTTGATTTCTCTGGTATATCACGATCCTCTACACAATATTTGTGAGTAGCACAGTATATCTAAGTTAAAAATTTTCTTTCTAGGTTTAAATCATTATTATTTTCTTTGTACTCTGGTAATACCGCCTCTGGTCGTCACTCATACAAGTAACTACTCATTTTTCCTCACGATGTATGAGTGGACCCCGGGCATCCAATGTACAGAGTGAAAAGTTTTCTTCTCCCATGGAATTGGAACCCAGGTGGGTTTGCCTTCTAGTAAAGCTTTGCCTGATAAATCTAGTAACACTAAGACTGTCCTGTGTGTGCAGGGGGTGAAGGAGTTCGACATGATACGGGACGGGGACCGGGTGCTGGTGTGTGTGTCGGGGGCAAGGACTCCCTCTCCCTCCTCCACACCCTGCACCAGTACCAGTACTACGCCCGCAGCAAGGGCGTGCACTTCACGCTGGGCGCCGCCACCGTGGACCCCGGCTCCCCCGCCTATGACCCCAGCCCCCTCCGCCCCTACATGGCCGCCCTGGGCGTGCACTACCTGTACGAGGAGCAGAACATCCTGGAGCAGGCGGCCCAGGCGGACCCCTCCTCCATCTGCAGCTTCTGCAGCCGTCTGAAGCGCGGCCGCCTGTACGCCGCGGCGCGCGCCTCCTCCTACAACGTGCTGGCGCTGGGGCAGCACCTGGACGACTGCGCCGAGACCTTCCTCATGGCCGCCTTCCACAACGGGCGCCTGCGCAGCATGAAGGCGCACTACTACATCCGGGAGAGGGACCTGCGCGTGATCCGCCCCTTCATCTACGTGCGGGAGAAGGCGCTGCGCCAGTTCGCCGCCAGCAAGCGCCTGCCCGTCATCCCGGAGAACTGCCCCGCCTGCTTCGAGGCGCCCAAGGAGCGGCACCGCACCAAGCAGCTGCTCGCCCAGCAGGAGATCCTGTTCCCCAAGCTGTTCGCCTCTCTGCGGGCGGCCCTGCAGCCGCTGGTGAGCTTCCGGTACACGGGCGAGGAGAGTCGGGTGTACAGCCAGGGGCTTTCCTTGGGGGAGGATCTGGAGGAGTGCCCCCCGCCCCCGCCCACCAGTGGGGGGGATAAGAGTTAGGCTCACCCCTGTGTCTAGGAAACACCCTGTGCTCAGAACAGGGTGGACGTGAGGTCTTACTTCAAGATGATCAAGCTGGTGCAAAGATCAGATTGCAACCAATGCATAGAATATTCCTCATTTATTGGCGTATGTTACCACATCATCTCAGTATTAAATCATACGAGGTACTGCTTGACAACTTACAAACTTTTATCTGAACGAAGTCTTCCAAGTCGTGTGTAAGAAGTACTTTTGTAATTGTTTGTACTTTTTTAACGACTTTATTTACAAAGAAATAATTAATAAAGTCGTGAGTTCTGGTGGACTTTTTCACAAGTTTCAAAATGCGTTCTGATAATTTATTTTTTTCTTTTTTATTTTCATATTGTTATAAAAAGACTTATTTATTTTATTACTTATCTATGTAATGTAGCTACTACCTTTCTTTAATATTTCGGTGATTATATTTTTATCGTCTACATAATGTTTATGTATACTTTTATTATTGCTGTATTTTAACAACATTAAAAAACAATATTTTTATAATTAATCATAGTTTTGTGAAAGAAAACAAGAGCTATAGTCAGAAGCAATCATTGCAAGAAAGATGAAATTTAATATTCCAGTGATTCTTTTTTTTTTTTGCCTAGCAATAAAACTCAACAAAAATTACTTTGGTACAAATTATTGTGTTTGAATGTTTTGAACTTACCAGTCAAGTTTTATTCTTTATTTCTAAATTTTTATCACAAAAGTGATTTGTTTTTTCGTTTTTATTTTTGTAAGCTAGGATAGGTATTTATTTCATAGATTTGTCTCTTTTTTAAATTAATTAGGTATAAGATACATGACTTGAGAAGTAAGTAAATATTTAAAATAATAAATATCCATAATCGTAGTGGTGTCAAGTAAATTATAGATTATTTACCAAGCACAAAACTAAATAAATCAGGTTATACATACCAAGATCAATATAGAGCTTAGAGATCTATTTGACCTGAAGTGCAATAGATCACAGAACTCGTATTTTTAATAATAATCCATAAAAAAATAAACATATTAATATCGCTTCCGTATAGACATTACTAGTTGGTAGACTGAGAAGTTAGGAATTCGCACCAAGCTTGTTATGAAAGCTAATGTGCAGTGAAAAAAGTTTCCATAGAGGCATAATTTAAATACTTTCAATTTTACGAATTAATGTTAATACAGTCATTGTATTGTGTAATACTACTTATTTTTATGTAACTGTTTGTAAAAATAAACCATTATTTATGTTATATACTTGCTATGAAAACCTATCTTTTGTCTTTCAACACCGACCTCAGTAGCTTGATCGATAAAGCGACGGACTTGGGATGGAGGTCGTTGGTTTAGACCCAAGTTAAGCAAATATTCAGTAAATAGAGTTTACCTAGATAGTTGTGATATTACGATTGTGCTAAACATAAGATAACAGACATATTTCCAAGATTTTTTTTATTTTATCTTATTATTTAAGTCTCAATATGGACTAGGGATATTACTAGCCAATACCTTGCTTAGTTGTAAAGAAGACCAATAAATTCTCATTCGTGAACAATATTCTGTTTGTGAATGAGAGGGTACCAAAGAGGTAAACTTCATTCAAGATGTTGATAGAAAGGAGGACACATCTCCTTTCTAAATTTCCCTCCGAAATCTACAACGTTCATATCACATTCAATACACTAGTTTTCGTCTGATCACTGAAGTTAAGCAACATCGAACGTGAATAGTAGTTGGATGGGTGACCGCTTGGGAACACCGCGTAACGTTGGTGTACTTGTTTTTTTCCCCCACTTAGTATTTTTCCTTTAATATTCACATCGTAATTAAAGTGGTTTCTTATAAATCTAATATTTATTAATATTTTGAATCAGTTTTATTATATCTCGGAGTCTTCATATCATTGAAGATGGTGACATGCCCATGTGAAAACAAAAAAAAACGCTTGCATACGAGTCTGCAACCATTGGGACATTTTCATCTTTACTATTCAAGGTCCAAAACCCAACTGACCAAATTTCGTATTGTGCGCATGACACATACCTTCTCTCTTCTCTCCCTCTACAATTCAATACTTCGCCATTGTGCGCATGACACACACTTTCCCTCTTCTCTCCCTTTACAATTCAATATTTCGTTACATAATATCGTTACATAATATCGTTACATAATATCGTTACATAATATCGTTACATAATTTCGTTACATAATTTCGTCACATAATTTTGGTTATGTGCCAGAGCAAAGACATGAAAATGTCAAAAACAAAACTCACCAACTGAAAAGAAGAAGAAGAAGAGAAGTCGAAACAACACTTTTTTTTATTTTGTAGAAAATTGGAATTGTTTATTTTGTTACAGTCCACATGAACAGAGACAACACAGGTCTTGCATTCAGCTCAGGCACATGCGGTGTTGATCATTATGGAAACCACCCCGAAGACATTGAACTCCTAAGTAGTAAAAAAGTTCGCTTATGGTGCTGAATTTGAGTGGAATTCGTTTAAAATTAAATTTGGTCTATTTATAGTAGTCCCCATGGGTCTTGGGGACAACATTAGAACCTAAGTTTGGGGGAGCATTTTTTAAGACTGTGTACACTGTACACATCTTAAATATTTATTTTGTAGCGATGACAATCAGGAATTATGACATAGAATAATCGCCAAAGAGTTCTACTTGCACTAGAATCTAGTGACTAGATTGATAGTGAGGCTGAATGGAAGACGTGTGCTGGTGTTCTTTGTTATCTTAATGGCTAACAGAAACAGTTTACATCCACAATACTGGCGTTTAATTTGAATAAAACACAGGACGGATTGGAGTTACATGTAGTGAGAAAAAATGACAGATGTCAGACGTGAAAAGCACGTCACTTCATGAAATTTCATTTTCTAGTAAACATTTCAAATTTATATATTTAAAAAAAAATTAAGGCACATTACATGAAATGAATCTATTTAGGTAGAGGTGATACACAGAAATAAAAAAATAAAAGAAAAGAAATAGGTACATAATTTTATTCCATATAGTGGTGTATAGTTATAATTATACAGTCAGTATGGAATCCTTGTCATGTAAATACTAAAAATTTGAAAAGATTCTAAAAGAACACGAAAAGGAAATTTACAAATACCAAAAATTCATTATTAATACAAATTTGAGTGGAAGAAACATTTCATTACAATTTCATAAAAAATCACATGTTTATTAAACCTAATGTTACAATTTAAATACATACATGATATTTACAAAAAATATTTTTACTGGAATATTATCATATTCACACATTGTAAGGAAGACAAGAACCTTGTAAAAGATGGGTTTGTTCTTTTTCAAGAGATCAATAAGAGTGATAAGTATTTTTCATATATTTTTTAACAGGAGATTTAGTCCAATTTAAAAAAAAAAATATTGCATTGAAGATTTTGAGAGACCTCTAAGAGATTTAGTAATACGAGGGATGTATTTTAAACAAGTGTTAGGATAGGACAGCATGGTATGCAAGACGATGAAGTATTTTTATTGAATCAACAAGTATTTGACGGATTATTTTTTGTGAGATAATTCAACAGTTCGTCATCTATCTACCTCATTATTGATCAATTAAAATAGAACAAACTTGATATGATTTTGAAATTGGTCTGACAAGTAGGCATCAGACCGTTATGAAAGGAGGACACAAATCACAATTCATTGTATGGTTTTACTAAACCTAAACACAATTTACACTGTACAAAATATTTAAACAAGAGGGCAATCATGTAACACAAAGATGTATATTTTATATTCATTTTTATGACACACATATTTGTATGTGAGATTTTACGTTTTAGACAAACTATGAAGTATTGAATATTCTAGGAATATCCAAAGCGTTGATTGTTGTGGTGTGTTAATCCAACACAAAACTTCCGTGCATTCAGGGTGGAGTAGTTCACAGGTACACTCAGATCAGAATTAGAACCCAAGTAGGTAACGCTTTTTAAGGGTAGATTCGAAAAATTCACAAAAAAACAATATTCCTTCCTATATTTAATAATAGATACTGTCGGAAGACGAAATACTAAAACCCTAGTAATACTAAAACCCTTTCTATTCTACCCGAAAAGTACGAATTAATACCTTGAATCCGGTGGCGACATATTCAGGCCCGAAACGATGTACGGCAATGCCTCATTGTGTAGAGTAGGGTTAGGAAAAATAAATATAAGGCCATGCCTCGTGCCGGAACTCGGGTGCAGCCCTTGAGTCCAGCAGTTGGTTTGTTTGGTGCCCTTATTCTCTGGTCAGTTTCAACTATAAGAGGAAAAATTCTTGCACTGGGTGGGATCCGAACCAACGGATACCCACGCTACGTGGATCACCAGACTAGCGCGTTGACCACTCGACCACCCATGCACGTCACATGAGAGCCCCCGAAGGCACATGATAAGGGGGGGGGGCGTAAGGCGTGGGCGTATGGGCGTATCATATCAGCTCCAGGATGAACTCGGGTTGGTGGGTGTCTTTGTCGCCCTCAGAGGGCGGAGAGGGGAGGGGTGGGGGTTTCCTCAGGATCTCATTTGATTTGGGCACTTGAAACGTGGAGCCCTGGAACCCAAGGGACGCCTCGTACATCTGGAACAGAGACAGAATATCATAATACGTTCTTTAAACTGCCTTTTAAAAGTTCTATTTGTGTCAATCACTTTCGTGAAACATTCAATCTGCCTTTTAAAAAAGTTCTATTTGTGTTAATCACTTTCGTGAAACATTCATCACAGTTACTCAAATATCACGTCTCACCAAATTTTTGCCTAACTTGGGACTCGAACCACCGACCTCCAGGTTTTACCTCGAGCAATGTAGTTATTGGTGGATGGGCAATATTATTATGGGCATGTCTAGTGTCCACATACCTGTATTGTAATTGCTTATTTTTTTAAAAATAATTAAACCTTACACTCTGCTGCGCTGTCTCTTTTTTGTATAGGGCGTTCTTCACACCTCGGCCGAGGTGTTTGATTATCAATCAAGCTTTTATTACTACTGTCACGTGATTTTCAAGACGAGACCTGGACATGCTTACCTCGAGAGAACCTAACCTGCTATTATATTGTTCAACAAATTGCCCCCACATATCAGGGACATGCCACTAAAGTTATTTAAAACATGTATCACTAATTTTCTTAAAAAGGAGGCTTTTTATTCCTTAGAAGAATTTTTGAGTTGCAGCTTGAGTGATATGGTCTAACTTACAATTTACTTAGTTTGTTACTTCTTAAATTCTATTATGTCTTTTCCTTCCTCTACCCCCATTTCTGTATCTGTATTTGACTTGTGTAAACAAATTGTAAATTTGATGTACACCAATAAATAAATCTTATCTTATCTAAATAACCTGGCCATGCCTCACCTGCTGACTGTGCGAGCTCACGTTGTCCAGCGGTATGATGGACCCCCCCAAGGTGGCGTAGTCCCCCGCCCCCCCCTGTATAGTGGCGTAGGTGTTGTCCGTGCCGCCCAGGCCGCCACTGCTCAGGTTGTCCAGGCTCCCCCGCCGCCCCCCCCTCTCCCCCGGGGAGCCGCCCCTGTCCAGGTCACAGAACACCTGCATGGTCAGCTCCTGCTCCTCGTACAGCTTCAGCTTCCTGCAGACACAAGACCAGACACCAGAGGTGAGATGCGGAAGGTCCCGGGTTCGTATCGCAGAGCCGACAACAATTGTATTTAAAATTTGGTTGCAAATGTTGTTGTAAGGGATCATTTTTGCGCAAATCGTTAAAATTGCGACATTAAAACTGTGGCATAATAACACAAAGAAGGAATATTATTATTTCTTTTTTGAGAACAAATCGATTCAATGATCAAAAATATAGCATTCCATTTAAAAAAACAAAGTTGACCTCAAAAAAAGGTTGAACAAGGCCTTTGAGAGAAACGTGAATGTGCAGACCTAATAAGTTTCCCCCTAAAATCCATTATGACTTTACTTCGCAGGTTTTTTTTATATTACTAACGGTTTTTGAGATATTTGACTGTATCTTTTAAAATGGGTTTTTATTAACCCCCAAAACTTAATAAAAATAAAGCCTGTTAGAACCCAATCGAATTTTTTTAGAACTGAGCTTAACTTTCTGTACCAAAATGTCCAAGGACTTAATACTAAAACAAAAGAATTTTTCATAAGCCTTACTAGTTGTGTCCATGATTTCATATTGGTCACAGAATCATGGCTATCTGACTCTGTCTTGAGTTCTGAATTGATTCCTTGCTCTTACAATGTTTTTAGAAAAGACCGCGATTGCGATGTGGCTCGAAAGTCTGGTGGTGGTGGATTACTTGCTCTAGTTCGTCCTAATATGGATGTAGTTCGGCTTAACCGATATGAAACCTCTAGTTCCGAATGTGAGTCTATGTTGTTGAAAATTAAACTTAAAAACAAAACTTTCTACCTCTGTCTTATATATGTTATTCCCCCTTTGAAATCAGAAACTCTATCACTGTTTTTAAAAAGTTTAGAACGTTGTAATGGAATTTCCAATGAAAACCTAATGATCATTGGCGATTTTAATATTTCAGAGTGTCTCGGATCCTACTTCGATTTTTCCCTCGGTAATGCTGTTACTAGATCTATATCTCCATTACTCTCTTTTTACAATCTTCGATCATGTAACAACATTCAAAATACCTATGGTAAAACTCTTGACTTAGTTTTGTATAATTTTTTCAAACACTCCCACATCTCAGTTTCGAGAACAAGCAATTATCTTGTTAATGAAAACTCATATCACCCCACTTTAGATATTAAAATTAAATTTCATGCGAAATCTAAACCATCTTCTTCTGACCTTTCTCTCCCCAACCTGAGCACCAAATTTAACTTTCGCAAAGCCAACCTACCATCTCTTTACACTTCTATCAGTCGATTAGATTGGGCTCCAATCTTTTCTATGTCTGATTCCAACAATGCCCTTTTCTTTTTTTATTCTAAATTATACGATCTTTTTGAAATAGATGTACCTAAAGTTCAAATAAAACTTCATAAAATTATCAAAGTACCAACTTGGTGGTCTCTTAATAGCAAACAGCTGTATAAGAAAAAAAAGCGTCTTACTAGAAACAAAAACCTTACTCCTAGACACAAAAAGCATTTTAAAACAGTTAATTCTAAACTTAAGAAACAGCTACATAAAGATTATAATAAACACGTTGACAAAATTTCTAAATCATCGAAATCTGACCCACAAAGTTTCTGGAAATTTGCAAATAGCAAAAAATCACCACACCAACAGAGATGTTTTAAAATTAATGATGAGACAACATCAGACTCACTCACAATAGCTAACAATTTTGCAGCTCACTTTCAATCTGTGTTCATATCAACATCTCAAGACTATAGTTGCAATTTTTCAACATCTTCCTTACCTAATACATCTGTATCTTCCTCTGTTCTCTCACCCTCTGCACATAACTATTCCCCACCTCTAACTTCTCGTGTTGCCTCGTCTTTTCTTCAACCTTTTCAATTTAATCAGCATGACTTCGCCCATGCCATAAAACTACTTAAAACTAACAAGGGCCCCGGCACTGACAAAATTCCCGCCTTCCTAATTAAAGACTGTGCCGCATACCTAAGCGCCCCTCTTTTATACATATTTAACCTATCTCTGACTACATGTATATTTCCTGACACTTTGAAAGAAACTTTCATTACTCCTGTTCCCAAAAAATCTGATCCTCAAATTATATCCAATTACAGGCCTATAGCAACACTGAACGCACTGGCCAAAGTATTTGAACGTCTTTTATTTAATAAGATCAGTACTCATACCTATGCCAATATCTCAATTCACCAACATGGCTTTACCCGTTGTAGGTCTACTTCATCTAATCTTTCCCATTTTATTCATTCCGTGTCCTCACTTTTACCTACCTGTCACCAAGTAGACGTTGTCTACACCGACGTAAAGGCCGCCTTTGATCGAGTAGATCACACTATTCTTTTACAGAAATTGTTTCATTTTGGTTTTCCGCTCTGCCTGGTCAAACTCTTTGCCTCATATCTAAGACAACGGAAACTTTGAGTCAGGTACATGAATGTTCTTTCCTCTCCTTACTACCCTTCCTCTTCAGTCCCTCAAGGGAGCCTGCTAGGAAATATTTTCTTTCTAGTAATGATGGACGGTATAACTGACGTCATTCAACACTCATCTTATCTTCTCTATGCAGACGACTTGAAACTCTTTAGGCCTATTTCTTCAATCTCCGATTCTTTCCTCCTTCAATACGATTTGGATCAGATTCAAAAGTGGTTATCAGAGAATTCTCTTTCTTTCTGCCCAGAGAAATGTGAAGTTCTTAGTTTCACAAGGAGACGTGAGGTGTATCCTAGCTCCTATACAATCAATAATGTACTTATAAAATCAATAACCTTGAAAAAAGACTTAGGTGTCTTTTTCTCTCAAGATCTCTCTTTTAATTTCCACATAGATACAGTTGTTAAATCTGCATTCAGAACCCTTGGATTCATAACAAGGACTTTGCAACCTACTGACGACCCTGATCCTTTCCTTTTACTCTTCAAATCCCTTGTCCTCTCCAAATTAACATATGCATCTGTAGTCTGGATGCCCCGTTCACAGGAAAAAGTCTCTTCGGTGGAATCGGTTCAAGCTGCTTTCTGCAGACGACTGTTTTATAAACTAAACGGCTTTTACCCCGTCTATCCAGAAGCCATCTCTTACAGAGATCTGCGAGAGCACTTGTGTTTGCCATCCATTGAGTCCAAACATAAAATAATCTTACTTACTTTTCTTTATAAAATCATCAACAATATGATAGACTCAATGGATCTAGCCAGTGGCGTGTGTTATCGTGTTCCCTGTATGAGAACAAGAGATTCTAATAACTCCACTTTTTTCGCCGCCCCCACTCTTTCCCAGTCTTTATCGCCTATCATCAGAGCTCAAACACTATTTAACGAGCACCATAAAACTTTAGACCTTTCTTCTAACTTGAACTGTTTTACAAAATTAATTGAAACTTTATTTTTAGCCTTAGACACTTAATTTTAAGCACTTAGTTATACGTATTATATTGTAAATTGTGAAAAATGTCATTGAAAAGATATCACAATAAAACTTATTTGATTTGATTTGATTTGATTTGGGTCACCCTGTATATAAAATCGGGGTGGACCGCAAAATTAATTTAAAAATATTATTGGCCCCCAAGCTAAAAAGGTTGGGAACCGCTGCTCTTCATTATTAGTATACCCCACCGTTCCCACCCATATATTTGAATGACGTCACTCACTGTTCTATCATTCCCACCCATATATTTGAATGACGTCACTCACTATTCTATCATTCCCACGCATATATTTGAATGACGTCACTCAATGTTCTATCATTCCCACGCATATATTTGAATGACGTCACTCACTGTTCTATCATTCCCACCCATATGTTTGAATGACGTCACTCACTATTCTATCATTCCCACGCATATATTTGAATGACGTCACTCAATGTTCTATCATTCCCACGCATATATTTGAATGACGTCACTCACTGTTCTATCATTCCCACCCATATGTTTGAATGACGTCACTCACTGTTCTATCATTCCCACGCATATATTTGAATGACGTCACTCACTGTTCTATCATTCCCACGCATATATTTGAATGACGTCACTCACTGTTCTATCATTCCCACCCATATATTTGAATGACGTCACTCACTGTTCAATCATTCCCACCCTTATATTGGAATGACGTCACTCACTGTTCTATCATTCCCACCCATATATTTGAATGACGTCACTCACTGTTCTATCATTCCCACCCTTATATTTGAATGACGTCACTCACTGTTCTATCATTCCCACCCATATATTTGAATGACGTCACTCACTGTTCTATCATTCCCACCCTTATATTGGAATGACGTCACTCACTGTTCTACCATTCCCCACCCTTCTATTTGAATGACGTCACTCACTGTTCTATCATTCCCACCGTTATACCCTTATATTTGAATGACGTCACTCACTGTTCTATCATTCCCACCCTTATATTTGAATGACGTCACTCACTGTTCTATCATTGCCACCCTTATATTGGAATGACGTCACTCACTGTTCTATCATTCCCACCCACATATTTGAATGACGTCACTCACTGTTCTATCATTCCCACGCATATATTTGAATGACGTCACTCACTGTTCTATCATTCCCACGCATATATTTGAATGACGTCACTCACTGTTCTATCATTCCCACGCATATATTTAAATGACGTCACTCACTGTTCTATCATTCCCACCCTTATATTTAAATGACGTCACTCACTGTTCTATCATTTCCACCCTTATATTTGAATGACGTCACTCACTGTTCTATCATTCCCACCCTCATATTTGAATGACGTCACTCACTGTTCTATCATTCCCACCCATAATATATTTGAATGACGTCACTCACTGTTCTATCCAGAGCGGATTCTCCGTAATGCTGAGATCATCTATGAACTGCTTCTGCTTCTTGATGAGCATCTCTGACTTGTGGGGGGGCCCGGGGCTGCTCGTGTCGGCAGCTATGTAGTGCTTGCAGCAGCAGCAGAGCACACACACCGCCACGAGCCCCACCAGAAGCACCATCACCAGCGCCACTAGAGCCGCCAGCCCCGGCTCAAACTTGTCTTCTGCAAACATCAATGCAATAAATAAAACTTCGTTTTTTCTTTCTCACAATATTTATAAGAACAATAATATAATACGAAAATACTCAAAATTAATTGAATATAACTATGATCATGAACATAATACCACACTAACGTTAAAGGTACCTGGAAAACCAGACACCTTTTTTTTGTTAGTAATTTGGAATAATAAAAGTACAGTTTCCTAAATATCCTGACTACATTTTACAATACAAGTTGCTATAACTGTAGATTAATATAAAGTTACAGTATTTAGTAACTTAATAGGGAAGTACAATCATTCAGATTGGGTTTTCAGCTCCGGGGAGTTTTACCCTCCAATTGCTGGGAATCAAACAACATACATAAACTTCACCTAGCCTGGGTTGGGGCTAGGTGAAGTTACTCACTAGGGGGAGTAGCCGAAGTAATGAGCAGGGGAGTGAGGTGTTTACATTCTCATCATGCCCACTTCCCTGCTCACTTCTCCATGAGTGTACTCACAGTACCTCACTAACCTCACCTAGCCTGGGTTGGGCTAGGTGAAGTTACTCACTAGGAGGAGTAGCGGAAGCAATGAGCAGGGGAGTGAGGAGTCTCATCATGCCCACTTCCCTGCTCACTTCTCCGTGAGTGTACTCACAGTACCTCTTGTATTCTCCAATCCCGCATCAAAATCTCAACTGCCTGACAGTTTATAGAACTGTTTTGATCTGACTAGACACAAAACCGTTTAATATCTACATTCTACAATCATTTCATAAAAGATCGTTAGTATTTTATTACTATTATTCAGTTCCATATCATAATTATTAGTCTCATAATTATTATTATTTTCCTTGTTGTTATTATTATTATTATTTTGAGCTGATCACAATCAATCAATTTTGGGTGACCTCATTTTTTCTTCAATAGCCAAATAGTATTCTCTGTCAGGTGTCAATTTTCATTACGTCACGAGATGGTTGCACGCGCACTTTGAAAATATATGTCACTTAATTTATATTGGTCTAAATCGGATAGTTTTGGTGCTCTGAATTAGACACTGTGATTCAAAAATTAGGTCACGTAGCACGTTCACATCCAAATATGAACAATTTAAAATTGGTTTGAAAAATTCACTAGATCCCTTGATTGTTTTTTTGGTTAGTTTGTAAAAAAACAAAACAGATGTCCTAACGATTATTTTTGGGAATTGGTTACTGTTTTTTGGACTTTGGTAATTGGACTTTGTCATACAGAAATAGTGGGGTTATTGCCAAGGACAATTTCTTCCAAACAACCCTTACAGTACCCTATTTTCAGGGTACTTTAAGGGTTGTTTGTTTAAAGTTTAGGTACTAAATTTAAGGTGTAGTGAATGTGTGTATGGAATAGGAATATACAGGGTGTCTCACTCACCCGTGGCGCTGGGGTGTGCGGGCAGCACATGCTCGATGGCCACGCCCACATAGTAGGACTTGAGCAGGTCGTACTTCTCGTCCATCACCCGCAGGATGTGCGGGATGGGCGCGATCTCGCCGCTGTGCGGGTCTACCGCATGGACCAGCAGGTCAGTCCATGCGGGGCGGCGCTCCCCGGAGGACAGGGTGTGCGGGTGTATGTCGTCTGAGGGGAGGAATAGGTTCATAATAAATAATAATACTCTTTAGTGGAAGGCAATAACAAGGTATGTCGTCTGAGGGGAGGAATAGGTTCATAATAAATAATAATACTCTTTAGTGGAAGGCAATAACAAGGTATGTCGTCTGAGGGGAGGAATAGGTTCATAATAAATAATAATACTCTTTAGTGGAAGGCAATAACAAGGTATCAATCATGTCGTCTGAGGGGAGGAATATGTTCATAATAAATAATAATACTCTTTAGAACAAGGCAATCACAAGGTATGTCGTCTGAGGGGAGGAATAGGTTCATAATAGATAATAATACTCTTTAGAACAAGGCAATCACAAGGTATGTCGTCTGAGGGGAGGAATAGGTTCATAGTAGATAATAATACTCTTTAGAACAAGGCAATCACAAGGTATGTAGGTATGTCGTCTGAGGGGAGGAATAGGTTCATAGTAAATAATAATACTCTTTAGAACAAGGCAATCACAAGGTATGTCGTCTGAGGGGAGGAATAGGTTCATAATAAATGATAATACTCTTTAGAACAAGGCAATCACAAGGTATATCATGTCGTCTGAGGGGAGGAATAGGTTCATAGTAAATAATTTTACTCTTTAGAACAAGGCAATCACAAGGTACGAGTATATCATATCGTCTTAGGGGAGGAGTAGGTTCATAATAAATAATAATACTCTTTAGAACAAGGTAATCACAAGGTATCATGTCGTCTGAGGGGAGGAATATGTTCATAATAAATAATAAAACTCTTTAGAACAAGGCAATCACAAGGTATGTCATGTCGTCTGAGGGGAGGAATATGTTCATAATAAATAATTATACTCTTCAATATAAAATGAAATTTGTGCTAATCACAAGCCTAGCATCAAATTACTCAAACTCGCCTTACAAAATATTTTCCGTTCTTGGGAATCGATCGGACTACCAAAGTCAGACCAATGAGAGGAATTGAATTATTATTTATGTTTGATTTTTGAATAATATGATGGTTTGTTGGAGATAGATGCATTAGCATTAGTTCTATAAATGGTCGATACTACCCACTATAAAATCTAACATAATTAACAAATAACAATCTCTGTATCTTATTTTTATCTTACTTGGGAGATAACAGACATTTGTGTAAGGAATGATTCCCAACATGGGCGGGGGTTCGAACTCACGACAAGCAGTTCTACTCACCTATGACTATGAGGGAGCAGTTCTACTCACCTATGACTATGAGGGAGCAGTTCCACTCACCTATGACTATGAGGGAGCAGTTCCACTCACCTATGACTATGAGGGAGCAGTTCCACTCACCTATGACTATGAGGGAGCAGTTCTACTCACCTATGACTATGAGGGAGCAGTTCCACTCACCTATGACTATGAGGGAGCAGTTCTACTCACCTATGACTATGAGGGAGCAGTTCCACTCACCTATGACTATGAGGGAGCAGTTCTACTCACCTATGACTATGAGGGAGCAGTTCCACTCACCTATGACTATGAGGGAGCAGTTCTACTCACCTATGACTATGAGGGAGCAGTTCCACTCACCTATGACTATGAGGGAGCAGTTCTACTCACCTATGACTATGAGGGAGCAGTTCCACTCACCTATGACTATGAGGGAGCAGTTCTACTCACCTATGACTATGAGGGAGCAGTTCCACTCACCTATGACTATGAGGGAGCAGTTCAACTCACCTATGACTATGAGGGAGCAGTTCTACTCACCTATGACTATGAGGGAGCAGTTCCACTCACCTATGACTATGAGGGAGCAGTTCAACTCACCTATGACTATGAGGGAGCCGTGGCATGCTCAGGTCACGCGCTAGACCACTGCTCGGCCTCCACCCCTGGGGGCGGGACAGGATGATCCTCAGCAGCTGCTGGCTCTCGTAGACCCACCCCTGGAACCCATCGGGTACACACTCAAGTAAAAACTACAGTACACACCTGGAAACCCATCACATACACATCAAGTAAAGAGTACAGTAAAAAGCAAATCTATAAACTACATCTATAAAATCCTTAGAAGAATTCCTTAGGGAGAGAGCCACAAAAATTTTAAAGAAAAACTAAAATAAATATACATTATTACATAAAATTATTTTCGACATGAAATATCCCAGCTTGCACTGAAACCAAACCATGTACAATAATTGTACATACCGATTCAATTTTCCTGATTTAATATGACTCATAATCTATAATTGTTTGTACTCTTCTGTATGTAATTCATGTAAAATTCAACATTGCCAATCCTTACCAATTACTAGATAGTACCGTCTAGAATTTTTTAAACTTTACTTTACTTTCCGTGGTGGAAGGATAAAACCCTCTGGACGTTCAGAACCAGTCTCCTGTGTTGAAATTAAGCAATTAAAACTGAGAATAGTAAGAGTATTTCTTCTTTTTTTTGTAATTTAAAAACCCATGGAAGTAACGTAGTGGTAGTAGTATAGTGTACTCACATGCACCAGGGCCGTGGTCTCCCTGAAGGGGGGCGCCGTCTCCCTTGCCACCACCTCCAGCCGGAACCTGTCCTGATCATACTCCGCCATGCGCTGCGCCGTGCTGATGCGCCCGCTCGCCTCGTCTATGCTGAAGGGCGCCGGCACCACGGAGCCCGAGGACACGTTGGCGCCCGCCTTGATCAGGTGGGACGCCTGGATGAGGAACACGAAGCCGGCGCCCCCCGCCTCCCCCGCCCCCCCCGCCTCGTCAGGGTCCCAGGCTGAGACCTGCGTGACCAGCTGCCCCCGGCCCGTGTGCGAGCTCACGCCTGGGCGACACAAGAGATCAGGAGGATTAGAGAATACATAATAATAATTATAAAAAATACCAAATTACTTTGTACCAACATTTCTAAACAGCATGGTAACCTCACTACAAAATGTTGAAAATTATTCAGATCTGAAGTCACAACTGATACCATGTATAGATAATATTGTTTTGAATTGAAATTTTAGGGGAAAGTCTTTACTATTTAATAATTTATTGTATTAATATTATGTACCTTTAATAATTATGTACCTTTAGTATAATATTGTAATGCTTGATTGAGTAGTCACTTAAACACTATGTGTCATTCAATCTTGCAAGTAACACACTTCTCTTAGAAGCTCTTCAAAGCTTAGGAGAAGTACCTTTGTATAAATATTTCTTTATAAAGAAAATAAATAAATAAACTATTATTATTATTATTATTATTATAAGCATGAGGAATAAAACATAATAATAATAATAATAATGACTGAATTGTCCCTTCTAATGTATCAAATGTAAAAACAAAAATAAATGTTCATGTTATAATAATACTCTTTAGTGGAAGGTAACCACCAGACGAGGTCAATGCTCCATGCATTTCTACTACCTAACCCTCTGAGTTTAATTTATTATTATGAGGTCACAAACTCAAATTAACGAGAAAAATTTCATGTAATTTCATGGGTGGGATTCGAACCACTACGCTACCTGGATTACCAGACTAGCGCGTTAACCACTTATAGAATAGAATATACCTTGTTTATTATTGCCGAGGTAAGCCTGAATAGACCCTTTACTCCAGCAGTAAAACAGGTCTCATGTATTTCACAGGTACATAATAGTATCGAAGTTCTCAAAGTTTACAAATTAGTAGGTAGGTATTAGGATTAGTATCACAGTTTACAAATACACAAAGTATACAATCACTATCGAACCTGGATATACGAAAAACCTTGGTACAAGATATCAATTTCCAGGCATAATTTAACTCTCTATAAAATCAAGAGAAACCTGGATATAGAGAGAGAAAAAAATTCCAGTCCCCTGAGTTCTCTTATATTCAGGATTGACTGAACTTTTTTCTGACGTAATTATTTTTACGGACCCGTGATTTGTAGATCTTTTTTTCCAATGATTGGATTTTTCCTAATTAATTTTAATATTGTAAACTTTCCGTAAATATTCTCCCGTACCACGGATATTTACTATTATTAAATTGAGTTTGTGACCACATAATAATAAATAAGAAAGAAAGAAATTTTAACTGGGAAGCGTTGCAAAGAGTTGCAAAGTGGGTGGGGTGCGATCTAATTTGATCCTGAAGAAAGAGTGGAACGTTGCGTAATGTTGCGAGACAAAATGTTGCACTCAACGAGATCCCAGCCCTACATGTTAAGTTAACATATTATGTGGTCACTTTTCTAAATCTTTGTTTTATTGTTTATAGTAAAAAAAACATTTGTTTCTCTCTCTTGTGGTAAAGCCACCACAGGTCCTTTGTTCCATCAAAAAGGAATTTACCCATGTTTCCTCATGAGGTATTTCTCTTCCATCCAACCTCTGGCTCATTGTCAAGGTGCTCAGTTACGAGTGGAAAATTTCATCCTGTGTGGCAAGTCTGTTTATTGTGGGCCCATCAGTTTAAAACAATTGTTTTCTAATTGACAGCTATCAGCAAGGAGAGAATATTTCTCTGCTTCTGTTGACACTACCTGTGTTGATTTTGTGTTTTACGAATTGAAAAACATTGGCAATTGAAAAATGAGCCAAGTTTGGGACATCCGGTCACTGTCCACTGTCACTGGAGGTAATTTGGTAATTATGATTTAACTGTGGGCTTATTTACTCAAACTTCAAGGAATTCAAGACACTATTATTTCGGCACGGGGTTTTCTTCATGTAACAGTGATCGAGCGGTTGAGGCGCTACGATCAGTATAAACAGAAAAGTGAGAAGTTGTACTAGATATACAATTGTACATGAATAGTCTACTAATCTATTCGTTCGAATAGCTCTCAATGCATGAATTTTCCTCATATGTATTCTATTTGAAACAAATGCTTTTATTTCTACGTCAAAAAATCGGTAAATTAAGACTGGATAAAACTACAGTGATAACTTGGCCAGACGCACTGCCTTCAACTGAGATTACCAAAGATTAACCTTTAAACGTCCACATACTCGTGATTTGATTTGGGTGGCTTTATTATGAGGCTGAACTCTCCAGTAATATGAGAATAAGTTCATGCATAATGTAATAAATTAAAGCATTAGTCCGAACTCATGACCCGCGCTACCTGAATCACTCGAAAACGTAAAAGTTTTCATATTAAATTTGTGTAAATCACTTTCGTGATATCACAACTACTCATAATAAACACATAGCAGCCAGTATGTGCATAAGAAGAGCTAGGAGAAGATGGAGGAGTGGAGAGTCGTTGTTGGGGTATGAAGATGGGATTGATCATTGGAGAAGAGAGTAGTGACAGCGAAGAAAATATTTCAAAAAAACTTGTGCACTTGCATGGACAGATGAATGAAAAGTTCAGGGCCGATGAAAGTTTTGGACCCAGTGATAATTAGGACATATTAATACATTTATAATACTCTTTAGTGGAAGGTGAAAAAAGATCTGACAACTACTCAAACTCGCTTTACTAACTTCTCGATTTTCTTGTATAAATCAAAAGAGTTACGTTAGTCAATCAAACCCGACCTCATTTCAGGCAATATTCGGGACTCGAACCAGCGACCTCCAGGTTACGAGTCTGTTGTCTTACTGACCGAGCACAGAACCAAGCATATTATTATTATTTTTAAAGATGAGTGTTTTACACTCTAACATGAAAAAGCAGCTTCCATTAACGCATGTGATCTAAGTTGTAGCTTGCCTTCCCTTAGTATGCCTCCGCTCTGATGGGCGAGAAGTGACACAATACATCCAAGGGAGGTGCTGGGTCAACACGAGCGCATCGGAAGGTATCCCTTTCAAACAACTATAGCCAAATTTTTAATACAAATTTCTTGTTGGCTCTGGGGATCGAACGCGGGACCTTCCACACAGCATAGCAGGTCACTTACCACTGAGCTAATCGTGCGCTCAATGCATCAACTATCGATCTACTTGTTATAGTTGTTATCCTGCCACGGACCTCAGTAGCTTGATCGACAAGGCGGCGGACTTGTAACCTGGAGGTCCTTGGTTCGAGTCCCGGTTTCAGCGTAGATTTAGGTAAAGCGAGTTTGAGTCGATGTGATATCACGAAAATGATTAACACAAATATTATAACTTTAAAAACTTTTCAGTTGTTATCAAGCCAATTTCTTGTTAAATTTCACTAATTTTAATTCGACATTGGCGATTTTCTGCTGATTAAGTTAAGATAGGTAATTCTCTCTAATAATAGGACTCAATTCCAAGGCGAGGGCAGAACGCAGCTCAAGCGCCAGAGATCCACAGCCCACACCAGCTGAGCAGACGTGCGACACTTGACTGACAGACAGCCGGCTGTCACTCACTGCTCCGGGCGGGATTGTTTACTCTCCGCCCGGTATATAACCCCGGGCTCCTCCAGTGCATGCATTACAGTTGCTTCCACCGCTCTAGTGACTCCACAACAACAACAACACAACAACAACATGTCTCTCAAGTTCGTCCTAGCCTTCGCTTTGGTGGTGAGTTTTCATTAACTAGGAAAGTTTTTTTATAAACAATATCAGTGTTCATATCGAATAGAATAACTAGTAGTTCTGTGACAGACAAACGAAACCTAAATCGGTTGATTATATTTTAAATCACAGTTAAAAAAAAAGTTTTAAAAGTTATCGTTTAGGGCGAAATTAATATCTAAACAAATTCTGTATCATAGGCATTGCTAAGCGTCGGTTTTCCTTATCTCTCACAGTAAGCAATCGGTGACTTAGCGCTACAGAGGTATTACAAAATCGTCTATTAATTCTGCCCTTAATATGATAACTTTTTCGTGATATCACAACTACTCAAATTCGCTTTACTAAATCTACACTGAATGCGTGACTTGAACCACTGACCTCCAGGTTTCTGAGCGCCCTCAGCCAGTTTCAAAACATTTCTTTAGTCAGTGAATGTTTTTTCCAAAATAGATTTATTTCAAGTTGCGCCCTTTTTAATTTTTTTTTATATAAATAAAAAAATAATATTAGATTGTTATATTATGCTGATCGCTTTTTCCCCTTTGGTTAAATAATCCTCAGTTTTCCCCCATGGCTGGTTCCTCATCGGATTTAAAAAAAAAATATATATCTACACTCAGTTTTCAAGCTTTTAAAGCAAGAAAAACATTAAAGAAAATTCGTTATTCTATACCACGAACCTTCATACATTTTCCCCTCCCTCTAATGCTTTTCATCAACAACTAGAGTCTAACCTGTTAAATTTAGAATTCAAGGCAAGGGACTAGCAGAATTTCACAAATTATTGAGGTTTCTAGTGAAAGGAGTTTCTAAAATAGAGAGATTTACCTATAATGCTGAATTCTAATTTATAGAGGTCGAGCAACTAGAAAATTCGGTTGGTTTTACACTAGGTGTAGTCTCGGGTTCGATACACCAACATTGTATGTATAAAAGAACTTTGTATACATAATACGTAGGTACTACATATAACGGTGCAATCATTAAAAAAGTACCTACCAACAATAATGAAATTAATAGAATTAGGTTTATCTGTTTATTAATAAAAAAAAAATTGCATTTTTTATTAAATCTGATTTTTGCAGTTTTTTTTAATATGTACTAGAAAGATGGTTGACAATGGAGATATTTGAACACTTCCTAATGGGTTATAGGTTTCTGTACCATTTTATGTTGAGAATTAAACTAGCCCTGTATGAAAAACGAATTAAAATTAGAAAAGTACTGTTTGAACACGCAAAATAAGATGAGGGGGGCGTCGGGGACGAAAAAACATTTCGATCGACAAAGTATGTCGTACTTACAACAAATTCCAAATTACAGAGGCTTAATTTTCTCATAAAGAAGTTTGTCAATAATGAAGGGGCCACGATTTTTCTCTAATTTATCCAGGTTTCTAAAATATACAGGTCCGACTGTATTTGAACCAAACGATTCTATTTTCTGTTTCAGTGTCTGGCAGTTGTTGCAGCACAAGATAGTAAGTGTTGGGTGGAAGAGGTTGCAAGAGGGCGATAACCCCGCTCTTTAGTTAGGGCGGGGTTATTGTCGGAAGGAAGTACATATGTTCTATTTTTAATTTTTTACATATTTCTTTAGACACTGTTCACATACAGCAAAAATGCTGCAATTACGTGTAAACAGTTTGGAGGCTAGAGACCTATATCCAGGCCCTCCCTACACTTTTGTTTAAATTGTTCTACAGTAAGATCTAGAGATCTAAATTAGAATTGCTACAGTAAGTATTATAGGTTATTAGAGAGGAGATCTATTAAACATGCGCTGACTGACGGTCGAGTTATTTAATCTCTAGTCTGGTAAGCTAGGTAGCGTGGGGATCCGTTGGTGCGGATTCCACCCACAAGGCATGAATTTTTCAATTTCCTTAACGTTGCTTTTTTCATCTTTAATTTGAGAAATTTCATCTTTAATTTGAGATAAGATAATGGCACCAATCCTAAATGGGTAGTATGAATAAATCATAAATTAATTACCCATGAAAAAAAAGACCTGAATAAATCTTAATATATAAATGTCAAAGTCACTGAGTGACTGATCATCACTGTTTCTCCGAACTGGTAAGTCCTAGGAAGCTGAAATTTGGTAGGTAGCTTTGTCTTATAGTCTAGATGTGCAATAAGACGGGATTTTTCGAAATTCCCACTACAACACCTGCCATTGGCGAAAAAAGACTTTTTGCTTTCAGGGCCATGTCTCGGCCCGCAAAGCGGGCGACAGCCCGCTAGTCAAATATAAAAGACCTAACTTGAACCACCGACCTCTAGGTTAAAATTCCGCCGCCTTATCCATCAAGCTACTGAGATTGTAAAAATATTGTCATCTATGTATAATTTGTATAAAGGGCTTGGCTTGGCCCGTGATATACAACCGCGGATATATATTCTGCAGATGATTATTATTATTATTATTTTAAAAGGTAATTGTTCCACGGAACCGCTTTTGTATTACTTCAGGGCACTTTACCTTTACACCTAATGTGCCATTCCGGAAACGCAAAACTCGGTCAGAATTTTCCGCTCCGGCCGGTATTCGAAACCGCAACCTTCGGGTCAGTAACCAATGCTCTTAACCACTGAGCCAAGGAAGTCGGCAGGATTCTGAGTATTATTATTTACTTTGCTTGATTTCACGTCTAGACTACTATGAAAGCACCACCCAAGGCTACAAGCAAGCTCCTGACAACTACAAGAAAGCAGACTACAAGCAGCCCGACAACTACTACCAAGAGAGCACCACTAAGGGGTACTATGCTCCCCAGCCCAACTACGAACCAACCACACAAAGTGAGTAGCACTTCCAGTCATGCTTTCTCAGTTTCACTTCCGATAAATTTCAAATATAAGAAATCGGAAGTATTTATTGTGTTCATTTTTATTTTAAAAAAATAAAAATATTTTTTTGCTCCGCGATTTCAATTTTTTTATATTTCTGGACATTTCATAACCTCCCGAGCAACTTTGGTTTTGTGTCTGTGGGTCTGTCTGTAAAATGGCTATGTATGAGTTCGGTGCGGAAAATAAAAAATGGCAAAAGGTGAGTTCGGTGCGAAGATTATCCGAACCTTTTTCGCATGTATGAATTCGGTGCCGCCTAAAAAAGGTGATGTATGAGTTCGGTGCGGTCCTAATGACTTATAAATTGATTGTTTTTTTATAATGTACTATGTTGCTTGTTAACAGTCATCCTGCTGTTATTAAGTTAGTAGATTATGTTGTAGACAGTTACATTCAGCAAGACTGTCCATTTCCTCCTTGGGTTAATAGTAGGGTTAGGTAAAATACAATGAAGGCCATGCCTTGGGTTAATAGTAGGGTTAGATAAAATAAAATGAAGGCCATGCCTTGGGTTTATAGTAGGGTTAGGTAAAATACAATGAAGGCCATGCCTTGGGTTTATAGTAGGGTTAGGTAAAATACAATGAAGGCCATGCCTTGGGTTTATAGTAGGGTTAGGTAAAATACAATGACGGCCATGCCTTGGGTTTATAGTAGTGTTAGGTAAAATACAATGAAGGCCATGCCTCGGTTTATTAATTGAAGGCCTTGCCTATAAGGAAAAAAACACTATAATTACCTGATCATCAGGGCAAGTACCAGGGCACCGAATTCATACATGACCTTTTTTATGCGGCACCGAATTCATACATGACCTTTTTTAGGCGGCACCGAACTCATACATTTTTTTATTTTCCGCACCGAACTCATACATAGCCTAAAAAATGTATGAGTTCGGTGCCGCCTTAAAAAGGTCATGTATGAATTCGGTGCCGTGGTACTTGCCCTGATGATCAGGTAATTATAGTATTTTTTTCCTTATAGGCATGGCCTTCAATTAATAAACCGAGTCATGGCCTTCATTGTATTTTACCTAACCCTACTATTAAACCCAAGGCATGGCCGTCATTGTATTTTACCTAACCCTACTATAAACCCAAGGCATGGCCTTCATTGTATTTTACCTAACCCTACTATAAACCCAAGGCATGGCCTTCATTGTATTTTACCTAACCCTACTATAAACCCAAGGCATGGCCTTCATTGTATTTTACCTAACCCTACTATAAACCCAAGGCATGGCCGTCATTGTATTTTACCTAACCCTACTAGAAACACCCTACTATAAACCCAAGGCATGGCCTTCATTGTATTTTACCTAACCCTACTATAAACCCAAGGCATGGCCTTCATTGTATTTTACCTAACCCTACTATAAACCCAAGGCATGGCCGTCATTGTATTTTACCTAACCCTACTAGAAACCCAAGGCATGGCCTTCATTGTATTTTACCTAACCCTACTATAAACCCAAGGCATGGCCTTCAAGGAGGAAATGGACAGTCTTGCTGAATGTAACTATCTACAAAATAATCTACTAACTTAATAACAGCAAGATGGCTGTTAACAAGCAACTAGTACATTATAAACAAACAATCAATTTATAAGTCATTAAGACCGCACCGAACTCATACATCACCTTTTTTAGGCGGCACCGAATTCATACATGCGAAAAAGGTGCGGGTAATCTTCGCACCGAACTCACCTTTTGCCCTGTAAAATACATTCCTTGTAACGTCCAAATCTCAGAAACCACGGAATGGATTTTGACGGAATTTTATACACATATAGGAGATGTTCTGTGGATGGTCCCATTTTAAATTCATCAACTTCGCACTAGCGGTTCGTGGTGATAGAGACCATGCGCCTGAACACTAACTTTTTACTTATTCGCTTATATCTCGTGAACGGTACATCCGATTTTTCATGTTTATGCGTATTGGCATTTTAGAGGCATTCACCTACGCTGGTGTTTCATGCGAAGCTTCATCCTCTAATTAAAAAAAAAAAAAATTGTTGTTACAAAAATAACTTTTTTGTTGTTGTATTGATTGCGGCTCTGAACATTATGTATTTAATTGAAAATACAAACTTTACTAACCTAGTCTCTTCATGTGTTTTGCATTCCAGAGTACTAGGGCGGCTCCATCACCTCCACTGCAACTCTACCCACCTCACCACACCACTACTTCCTACTATAGACCACTCACTCGTGTTACTCTCCTGATAGCTTATAATGTGAAGTACATGCTTTGTTTCCCTTCTATCTCCTAACCGTCTGTTTTCATTTCCATAAGATAGATACATATAATAATATTTAATGAATTGTAATATTATTTTACAAAGGTCATTCTAAATAGTTACATATTATGCTTTCTTAAGGAACGAATTATAGAACAGGATTAAATTTAAGATAATCTAGACAAGTCAGAGTTTAAACCAATCACAGCCCACTAGAGCAATACTTGAGGGAGAGTCTGGCATATCTTAAATTTCATCCTATTTTGTAATTTGGTCCTAATGGCCGGTTCTATCAATTTTCTGAAACCTCGGTTTGGTATGAATCTCGGGTTGGAAACGCTAGTTTCAAAAGGATTAACGTCAAATTAGCGAAAATTAGTCACAAAACCACGGTTCTATTCTGTACTGATAGAACCAGTCTCAGAGGCTCAAGGCTCACTAGGGTGTAAGAGAGTTCAGAGGAGAGTTCATTAGTTGGGATACTCCTCTACTCACTCAGAGTCCATCGATGAGCCCTCAGTTTAAAAAAACTCATTTTCCAGAAAGAATGCATTATATTGTGCACTGGTAGTCAAGTGGTTAACGCGCTAGTCTGATAATCGAGTAGCATAGGGATCCGTTGGTTCGAATCCCACCCAGTGCATGAAATTTTCCTCATTAATTTGAGTTTGTGACCACATAATAATAAGACTCTAAGGGTGAGGTGGTAGAAAATGCTTTGAGCGTTAACCTCGCCTGGTGGTTACCTTCCACTAAAGAGTGTTATTATTATTATATTATGAGTTTAAAATCTCAAATATTTTTTAGTATATTAAACTGTTGAAGTAATATTTAACAGTACCTACTACAATGGTATGGTTTAGTATGGATGAGGAGCCGCGGGTTTTAGTTAGGGTAAGCAGACTAAGCAGCCATGGATACCGGGCGGTCCACACTTTTCGGCATGAGCTTTCCCCTCCTCAAAAAAAAAAAAAAAAAAAATCAGTATATTAAACACGGTGGCTGAATGGTGTAATGGTGTAGCGCGCTTGCACGCACGGTGACCTGGGAGTCGGAACTGTTGGACACTTACCCTTGTAGTAGTGGTCCTGGTGGAAGCGGGGGGGGTTATCATTCTCATCCTGCACCAGCACCACACTGTAGCCTGGGGGGGGTAAGACACTTACCCTTGTAGTAGTGGTCCTGGTGGAAGCGGGGGGGGTTATCATTCTCATCCTGCACCAGCACCACACTGTAGCCTGGGGGGGGTAAGACACTTACCCTTGTAGTAGTGGTCCTGGTGGAAGCGGGGGGGGTTATCATTCTCATCCTGCACCAGCACCACACTGTAGCCTGGGGGGGGTAAGACACTTACCCTTGTAGTAGTGGTCCTGGTGGAAGCGGGGGGGGTTATCATTCTCATCCTGCACCAGCACCACACTGTAGCCTGGGGGGGGTAAGACACTTACCCTTGTAGTAGTGGTCCTGGTGGAAGCGGGGGGGGTTATCATTCTCATCCTGCACCAGCACCACACTGTAGCCTGGGGGGGGTAAGACACTTACCCTTGTAGTAGTGGTCCTGGTGGAAGCGGGGGGGGTTATCATTCTCATCCTCCACCAGTAGTCTGACCAGCACCACACTGTTGTCATCATCACTGTAGCCAGCACCACTCTGAAACACATTACAAACTTATAGTCCTCACAAGGCAACCCAATACCCAAAGTTATTATTCAACAACAATTTAGATCAATCTTTATTTACAATTTTTTATATACAGGTGCAGTAAAAAGGTATAATTAATTAATTATAAACAAAGTTTGATCAAGGGTGGTGATAATGCCTTTGGCATTCTCTTCCACTGATTGCAACATTTTAATGCGCAACTTTTTGTCTTAAATTTTAATTGGGAAGTGTTGCAAGGTGTTGCGAAGTAAGAGGTCATCGCTCTACATCGCTCTACAGCCCGTCATCGCTCATCGCTCTACAGCCCAAACCGTAAGTCCTAGGAAGCTGAAATTTGGTAGGCAGCTTTGTCTTATAGTCTAGATGTGCAATAAGACGGGATTTTTCGAAATTCCCACTACAACACCTGCCATTGGCGAAAAAGGATTTTTTGCTTTCACGGCCATGCCTCGGCCCGCAAAGCGGGCGACAGCCCGCTAGTTTGTATATATAAAAAAAACAACAAGCACCCACCTGGTCCTCCACATAGTCCTCCTGGCTGGAGGCTCGGATGAACAGCTCGTACTCACTCGCCTCCTCCCTATCCAGAGGCACCTGGTTGTAGAGACTCCCATCCCTCTTGTCTAGACGGAAGCTCCCGTTGTCGTTGCCTGAGATTATGAAGTAGAAGATGCGGGAGTTGTTGCCTTCGTCCAGGTCTATAGCTTGCACTTTACCTGGAAACATGAGTTAGAATAAGACAATGTGTTGCTTGAAGCATGCGACATCGTTGCCTGAGATTATGAAGTAGAAGATGCGGGAGTTGTTGCCTTCGTCCAGGTCTATAGCTTGCACTTTACCTAGAAACATGAGTTAGAATAAGACAATGTGTTGCTTGAAGCATGCGACATCGTTGCCTGAGATTATGAAGTAGAAGATGCGGGAGTTGTTGCCTTCGTCCAGATCTATAGCTTGCACTTTACCTGAAAGAATGAGTTAGAATAAGACAATGTGTTCGTTGAAGGGAACAACCAGAAGCACAAGGGTTCGAATTTGAACGGTTCCCATTCAAGTCGTAACCAACCTGGACGTTGACTAACTTCAGTGACAGAACGAGGACTGTGTGTAAATAGCTTTTGTTGTTTAATACTAAGTGTTATGTCTAGGGCACTGTGTCATAAATAAAATGATTATAATGACATGTGTTGAGCTAGATGATCATGGATTGGTTGTCATGTTGATTAATGTATGCATATAATTATTCAGTGTAGACACTTGGGAATTTTTTTTACTATACAATATTTATCTTAAACTATTTGTATTTCATTTTTTAACTACCTAGGTATAAGTTTTTTTTTTTTGTTTTTGTTTTGTTTTTTTGACGATTAACCATGTATGTACTTCAGTATCTTTAAGTATATAATTGTAAATGAAATAAATATATAATCTCACCTATGCGAGAGTGCAGCGGTATGTTCTCCTTGGTGAAGAATATGATGGTTCTGTTAGAGGCTTGGAACACGGGTCTGTTGTCATCTTCATCTTCCACGAAGATGAGAAGGGGGAGGGTGGTCTCCTGGTGAAGGGGGGAGCCGTGGTCTCTGGCCACGAGATAGACCTGGGGGGAGAGAAACCATGAGGATTGTTGATTGTTTTTCTTCTTCATTTGTGTTATTAGGTTTTTTATTATTTCTTTCTTTTTAATCAGGCTTTCTTTAATGTGTATTATTTAATGAAAAATTCAAGTTTCAATGAATTCATTTTTAACTAACATGTCCTATTCCCTATTGACTTAAGATTTATAGTTATAACTATCATAATATGGCTGCTATTGTATTGAGAATAAAGAAAAATATGTTATACCAAGAATTGGCACCCTCAAGCAGATGGAAAAGAGCATCAGTACCTCGTTCCAGAAACACTCTCCACTCTCATAATCTGGTTGGTTAATTTGAGCGCAATAACCAATCAGAGTGCGTTGTGTGACGGTTGAAACGGAGATTTGGGGATTTTGAGAGTGGCGTGTTTCTGGAACGGGCTACAGGTAACGGAATTTTTAAATGAAAAAATCTGCCCAACCTGGTATTAGCCGACCTACGTCGCTCAGTGGTTAAGAGCATTGATTACTGACCCGGAGGTTGCGGGTTCGAATCCCGGCCGAAGCGGAAATTTCTGACCGAAATTTTCCGTTTCCGGAATGGCATGGATGTAAAGGTAAAGTGCCCTGAAGTAATGCGAAAGCGGTACCGGGGCGCACTTACCTTTTTTTTTAAAAAAAAAAAAACCTGGTATTTGAACTTAGGACTCTTCTCCTAGCTACTCTTCTCCTCCCTATCCAGCACAGCTCGGGTGGTGAGGACTCACCTGGTAGCTACTCTTCTCCTCCCTATCCAGCACAGCGCGGGTGCTGAGGACTCACCTGGTAGCTACTCTTCTCCTCCCTATCCAGCACAGCTCGGGTGCTGAGGACTCACCTGGTAGCTACTCTTCTCCTCCCTATCCAGCACAGCGCGGGTGCTGAGGACTCACCTGGTAGCTACTCTTCTCCTCCCTATCCAGCACAGCTCGGGTGCTGAGGACTCACCTGGTAGCTACTCTTCTCCTCCCTATCCAGCACAGCGCGGGTGCTGAGGACTCACCTGGTAGCTACTCTTCTCCTCCCTATCCAGCACAGCGCGGGTGCTGAGGACTCACCTGGTAGCTACTCTTCTCCTCCCTATCCAGCACAGCGCGGGTGCTGAGGACTCACCTGGTAGCTACTCTTCTCCTCCCTATCCAACACAGCTCGGGTGCTGAGGACTCACCTGGTAGCTACTCTTCTCCTCCCTATCCAGCACAGCACGGGTGGTGAGGACTCACCTGGTAGCTACTCTTCTCCTCCCTATCCAGCACAGCTCGGGTGCTGAGGACTCACCTGGTAGCTACTCTTCTCCTCCCTATCCAGCACAGCTGAGGACTCACCTGGTAGCTACTCTTCTCCTCCCTATCCAGCACAGCTCGGGTGCTGAGGACTCACCTGGTAGCTACTCTTCTCCTCCCTATCCAGCACAGCTCGGGTGCTGAGGACTCACCTGGTAGCTACTCTTCTCCTCCCTATCCAGCACAGCTGAGCACTCACCTGGTAGCTACTCTTCTCCTCCCTATCCAGCACAGCTCGGGTGCTGAGGACTCACCTGGTAGCTACTCTTCTCCTCCCTATCCAGCACAGCTCGGGTGCTGAGGACTCACCTGGTAGCTACTCTTCTCCTCCCTATCCAGCACAGCTCGGGTGCTGAGGACTCACCTGGTAGCTACTCTTCTCCTCCCTATCCAGCACAGCTCGGGTGCTGAGGACTCACCTGGTAGCTACTCTTCTCCTCCCTATCCAGCACAGCTGAGCACTCACCTGGTAGCTACTCTTCTCCTCCCTATCCAGCACAGCTCGGGTGCTGAGCACTCACCTGGTAGCTACTCTTCTCCTCCCTATCCAGCACAGCACGGGTGCTGAGGACTCACCTGGTAGCTACTCTTCTCCCTATCCAGCACAGCTCGGGTGCTGAGGACTCACCTGGTAGCTACTCTTCTCCCTATCCAGCACAGCTCGGGTGCTGAGCACTCACCTGGTAGCTACTCTTCTCCTCCCTATCCAGCACAGGACTCACCTGGTAGCTACTCTTCTCCTCCCTATCCAGCACAGCACTCACCTGGTAGCTACTCTTCTCCTCCCTATCCAGCACAGCTGAGGACTCACCTGGTAGCTACTCTTCTCCTCCCTATCCAGCACAGCTGAGGACTCACCTGGTAGCTACTCTTCTCCTCCCTATCCAGCACAGCTGAGGACTCACCTGGTAGCTACTCTTCTCCTCCCTATCCAGCACAGCTCGGGTGCTGAGGACTCACCTGGTAGCTACTCTTCTCCTCCCTATCCAGCACAGCTGAGGACTCACCTGGTAGCTACTCTTCTCCTCCCTATCCAGCACAGCTCGGGTGCTGAGGACTCACCTGGTAGCTACTCTTCTCCTCCCTATCCAGCACAGCGCGGGTGCTGAGCACTCACCTGGTAGCTACTCTTCTCCTCCCTATCCAGCACAGCTCGGGTGCTGAGGACTCACCTGGTAGCTACTCTTCTCCTCCCTATCCAGCACAGCTCGGGTGGTGAGAGCGCCAGACTCCGGGTCTATGCTGAACTGCGCCGAGTCCTGACTCAGGGTGCCGTTCTGACTCAGGTGGTAAGAGACTCTGCCATTCTCCCCGGCGTCCCCGTCCTCTGCCCGCACTGTTAGCACTAGAGATCCGATGGGGGAGTTCTGTCAAGTAAATACACATGAGATCATTACTGAACAGGGCCCTGTTCTGACTTAGGGGTACGAGATTCGGACATTTCCCCCTCATTTATTTGAGTCTGTGACCACATAACGATTTAACCTCGCCTGGTGGTTACCTTCTAATAAAGAGTATTATTACTATAGAGCTCACCTCGGCTATGTAGGCCCTGGCCTCGCCTGGGGGCGGCTGCACAAACACAGGCTTCTCCAGATTGACGGGCTCGATAGCAATGCTGACCCGAGCCGTGTCGCCCTGCAGGCCATCCCACACTTGCACGCCCAGATTGTACTCTGTGCGGCCCTTGGCCAGCGGTCCCTGGATTGTGAGGACCCCGCTGGACTCGTCAACCGCGAACACGTCTGAGGGAGAAACAGATGTTTAGAATACGTCTGAGGGAGAAATAGATGTTTAGAATACGTCTGAGGGAGAAACAGATGTTTAGAATACGTCTGAGGGAGAAACAGATGTTTAGAATACGTCTGAGGGAGAAACAGATGTTTAGAATACGTCTGAGGGAGAAACAGATGTTTAGAATACGTCTGAGGAAGAAACACATGTTTAGAATACGTCTGAGGGAGAAACACATGTTTAGAATACGTCTGAGGGAGAAACACATGTTTAGAATACGTCTGAGGGAGAAACAGATGTTTAGAATACGTCTGAGGGAGAAACAGATGTTTAGAATACGTCTGAGGGAGAAACACATGTTTAGAATACGTCTGAGGGAGAAACAGATGTTTAGAATACGTCTGAGGGAAAAACAGATGTTTAAATTAGCTCAGACGTTCTTGTAATACCTCTGTGGAGGTAATTTTCGATTTGCGTATTGTCATAGATGGGGTAAACCTATGCTAAGTCATGATGAAGTTCTCGATTTTATCTATTAATTTCGCTCCTAGTTTAATATTTTCAACAAAAAAAAAATATGATGAGAAATACTTTGTTTTTGACAAAATGTACACCAGTCAAGGATGGCATTATCTCTAAAAGGACTGATTTAATCGTGTATTCCTTTGGCCATTAGACATTGTGCATAAAGTTCATGGTTCCATGATTAAATCTGTTCATTGGCAATTAAAGATCGGACATTGACTAACCTTCATCATTGCCCGACACAATCCTGTAAGAGAGATGAGGGTTCTCGTCTTTATCCACAGCTTCCAGAGTGAGCAGAGTGGGGGAGGGAGTAATAATGATGTTCTCTTGGATAGAGGTCCGATACTGCTTGCTCTTGAATTCGGGACGATTGTCGTTCACATCTAGAATCTTGATGTTCACCTGTAAGACCCGAATTATGAAACAGGATTAGATTAACGAATCCTACACTATCCCTTAACACGCTCTCTGGTGGGAATTTCAACCCTTAGCGCATTTAGATGAGCTGTTAAGTGATAGTGGCTTGGATTAACAAATCCTGGATATTTGATTGTATAGTAATTCTTTGTCCGACTGATAGACCCAAACATTACCAATCTTCAGGTATTGGAGGTATTATCTGAACGCTTATATCCAATGTCTAGGCTCCTGTCATGTCCAATTATTATAATGTCTTGATTTCAGTTATTCGGGAAGCCGGATTTACCGTAGAGGGTCGTACCAAATATTCACATAACTTCACCCAGCCTGGATGGGGCCGGAAATGCCAACCTTACGTGTTTTTTATTCTAAAGATCACAGAATTTTCTGTGGCAAAATTCTGTCCAAATTGGAATTTGAACAAACGACCTCTCGACCACAAGCAGTAGTAAAAACCAATTCACCACGGAGGGCATATTATTATATACAAAGACAAAATTGAGCAAAGCATTCATTAACTAAGTAATTAAAATGAATTTAATTTAATAAAATACAATAGAAGACGAAATATATTTAAAAGAAAATTAAATCGGGTTTTAATTTTATTTAATCAAATACATATGAGATCAATAAAGTTTGATCAAGGGTGGTGATGGTGATAAAGAAATAGGTTGGGTGGAAGAAATTGCCATAGGCAATAACCCCCCTCCTTTAGTTAGGACATATGTTTTTATATATTTTTCTATTCTTTTTCATTTTATTGTATATATTGTTTCCATTTTTTTCATTGTTTAAATAATTATGTACATTATGTCCATTTATACCTAAAATGGACATAATGTACGTACCAATAAAGTGTAAAATAATAATAATAATGCCTACACCAAAGTAGAGGTCTACAGTGGTGGAGAGGTACAGGAGTACGCCACTCACCGGCACCTCAGCGCTGCGTGGCTCCGGAGCCATATCCCTCGCCACCACAGTGACCTGCACCTCCCCCGCCCCCCGCCTCCCTGTCCACCAGTACGCCCGGAGCCACAGAGATCTCCCCCGTGTCCGCCGCGATGCTGAACAGCCGGCTCCCAGGCCCCGCCAGTGAGTACGCCACTCTACCCAGGCCGCCCAGATCGGCGTCCTCCGCCGTCACGAGCAACACGCGGGCTCCCGGCGGACTGTTCTCCCGCAGAGTGGCGTTGTACGAGCTCTGCAAGTAATGAGAATTTCGCATTATTCATACTGCCTGATTAAGACTAATGAGTCCCACTATTCCAGAAGTAAGCCCAAGACTTATTATTATGTGATCAAAATTTCAAATGGGAGGATGAATGACTTGTCATTTTCCGGCTGGATTTCGAACCCGCGATCTCTGGATTACCAGAGAAACGCCTTGACCACTGAGCTACCGGGATAGCAGTCACATGTCAATAACTCCTTCTTTTTCTACGTCTTTTCCCACTCAACCGTCGACATTTCTTGACAGCCTTTTCCATGTCTCTCGATCTTGTGCCAGACCCACGTTTAAATTTTACTCTCTTAAGTCCTGTTCCATGTCAATAACTATTTGATTCAATTTCAATAACCATGTTCTTACTTAAATTTCTATAATTGATAATTTATTAAATACATAGTACAGGACGACAAAGTTTGAGGGATTTCATAGTTTGAGTTATTACTCATTTAACTGAAAAGCAGGAAGTTATTTGTAAATAAATGAGTTCTGGATAATAAGGAATTTGTGTAATTACCTGACTGAACACGGGAGAGTTATCGTTGATGTTGATGATCTGAACATAGACATTAGCCGCGGTGGAGAGCTGAGGAGTTCCGGAGTCATACGCCACCAGTGTGAAGTTGACACTCTGGGTGGACTCGTAGTCCAGGCGTGCCTCAATGAACACTTCACCTGGAATACAATAGATAAGAATAGAATCATAAGCCACCAGCGTGAAGTTGACACTCTGGGAGGACTCGTAGTCCAGGCGTGACTCAATGAACACTTCACCTGGAATACAATAGATACGAGTAAGAATAGAATCATAAGCCACCAGTGTGAAGTTGACACTCTGGGTGGACTCGTAGTCCAGGCGTGACTCAATGAACACTTCACCTGGAATACAATAGATACGAGTAAGAATAGAATCATAAGCCACCAGTGTGAAGTTGACACTCTGTGTAGACTCGTAGTCCAGGCGTGACTCAATGAACACTTCACCTGGAATACAATAGAATAGAATAGAATATACCTTGTTTATACTGTCGAGATAAGACCCTTTACTCCAGGAGTCAAACAGGTCTGATATATTTTAATGGGTTCATTGCAGACACAATGTCTTCCCAATTAGGTGCAAGGTCAACACGAGAGCACCGGAAGGTATCCCTTAAAATCAACTGTATCCAAATTAAGAATACAATTTTTTGTCGACTCGAAGGATCGAACCCGGGGTCTTCCGCATGTCAAGCGAGTGCTTAACCACTGAGCTAATCCCTCACCTGTCTTGTTGTTGACGGAGAACACAGCAGCATCCTGCTCCAGCACATACAGGGAGATGTTGGAGTCTTTGTCCAGGGCAGTGAACTTGCCCAGTAGGGTCCCCACTGGCTGCTCCTCCTCCACCTGCAATACAATACAGTACAGTACAATACAATACAATACAATACAATACAATACAATACAATACAATACAATACAATACAATACAATACAATACAATACAGTACAATACAGTACAATACAGTACAGTACAATACAGTAAACTACAATACAGTACAATACAGGACAGTATAATACAATACAGTACAGTACAGTACAATACAATACAGCAGAGTTCCCTATCCTGCTCCAGCACATACAGGGAGATGCTGGAGTATTTATCCATGGCGGTAAAGTTTACCTCTAGATAGTCTAGAATTTTAGAAGATAGTTGGGTTCATCGCGTGTCCAGGGCGCCTCAAACTAAAGATTACCTCTAGAAGATAGTTGGGTTCATCGGGTGTCCAGGGTGCCTCAAACTAAAGCTTACCTCTAGAAGATAGTTGGGTTCATCGCGTGTCCAGGGTGCCTCAAACTAAAGCTTACCTCTAGAAGATAGTTGGGTTCATCGGGTGTCCAGGGCGCCTCAAACTAAAGCTTACCTCTAGAAGATAGTTGGGTTCATCGCGTGTCCAGGGTGCCTCGAACTAAAGCTTACCTCCAGAAGATAGTTGGGTTCATCGCGTGTCCAGGGTGCCTCAAACTAAAGCTTACCTCTAGAAGATAGTTGGGTTCATCGCGTGTCCAGGGTGCCTCAAACTAAAGCTTACCTCTAGAAGATAGTTGGGTTCATCACGTGTCCAAGGTGCCTCAAACTAAAGCTTACCTCTAGAAGATAGTTGGGTTCATCGCGTGTCCAGGGTGCCTCAAACTAAAGCTTACCTCTAGAAGATAGTTGGGTTCATCGCGTGTCCAGGGTGCCTCAAACTAAAGCTTACCTCTAGAAGATAGTTGGGTTCATCGCGTGTCCAGGGCGCCTCAAACTAAAGCTTACCTCTAGAAGATAGTTGGGTTCATCGCGTGTCCAGGGTGCCTCAAACTACAGCTTACCTCTAGAAGATAGTTGGGTTCATCGCGTGTCCAGGGCGCCTCAAACTAAAGCTTACCTCTAGAAGATAGTTGGGTTCATCGCGTGTCCAGGGTGCCTCAAACTCGGGTGGCATATCGTTCACGTCTATGATGGAGACTAGCAGTGTGCCCGCGCCTTGCTGCAGACCAGGCGCGGACTCGTCAGTCACCACCACGCTCAGCTTGACACTCACTGCCAGGTCACGGGACAGGGGCCTGGCCACACTCACCCAGCCTGAGTGGGGGTCGATAGAGAACAGCTCCTGGGAACAGGGGGAACATTGATTTGTGAAACGCAAATTAAGATAGAGTGATTGCCAGAGGCAAGAATAAATATAAATTATTATTATTTTTTAACACTTTAATGTTCAACTACATACATTCAACAAAATAGGACATGAAAAAAGAAGAACACAATAGAATATGTAGTGTAATATACTATCTATTTTTTGTAATATGTTTTGGGGGTGCTGCTAAATCTGACTAAAATAGGAATTATAGAGTCGCTCTTTCAGTATCTAAAGAGTTTGAGTTTTTTCTATGTCAATCATAATAATCATGTATTATTCTAGAAATGTGTGATGATTTTCATTGTGTACGAGCTAGGACTTGAGAAAATCTTTTTCTTTTTCGTCTGGGGGTGCTGTAGTTCCGCAGCTCCTTATCACCGGCAGCGCCTGTTTGTAACAAATATTTCTAGACATGTATAAAAAGGGCAAAATTAATAGACGATTTTGTTGTACTTCTGTGGCGCTAAATGTGGGTTTCGATGAGGAAACCAATGCGAAGTCATGACTTGAGAACTCAATTTTGTCAATTAATTTCGCCCTAAGTCTTAGTTATAAGTATTTGAATACCTAATACGAATTGTTAATAATATTAAATTAGGGTAGGCGTACATTGCACGAGGTGTCCTGTGCATAAATATCAAAATAAGGTGCACGTACGTTGCCCATGGTCCCCTGTAGGGTAGACGTACCTTATATGTGTCCCCTGTAGGGTAGACGTACCTTGTATGTGTCCCCTGTAGGGTAGACGTACCTTGTATGTGTCCCCTGTAGGGTAGACGTACCTTGTATGTGTCCCCTGTAGGGTAGACGTACCTTGTATGTGTCTCCTGTAGGGTAGACGTACCTTGTATGTGTCTCCTGTAGGGTAGACGTACCTTGTATGTGTCTCCTGTAGGGTAGAATAACCTTGTATGTGTCCCCTGTAGGGTAGACGTACCTTGTATGTGTCCCCTGTAGGGTAGACGTACCTTGTATGTGTCTCCTGTAGGGTAGACGTACCTTGTATGTGTCCCCTGTAGGGTAGACGTACCTTGTATGTGTCCCCTGTAGGGTAGACGTACCTTGTATGTGTCCCCTGTAGGGTAGACGTACCTTGTATGTGTCCCCTGTAGGGTAGACGTACCTTGTATGTGTCCCCTGTAGGGTAGAGGTACCTTGTATGTGTCCCCTGTAGGGTGGAGGTACCTTGTATGTGTCCCCTGTAGGGTAGACGTACCTTGTATGTGTCCCCTGTAGGGTAGACGTACCTTGTATGTGTCCCCTGTAGGGTAGACGTACCTTGTATGTGTCCCCTGTAGGGTAGACGTACCTTGTATGTGTCCCCTGTAGGGTAGACGTACCTTGTATGTGTCCCCTGTAGGGTAGACGTACCTTGTATGTGTCCCCTGTAGGGTAGACGTACCTTGTATGTGTCCCCTGTAGGGTAGACGTACCTTGTATGTGTCCCCTGTAGGGTAGACGTACCTTGTATGTGTCCTCTGTAGGGTAGACGTACCTTGTATGTGTCCCCTGTAGGGTAGACGTACCTTGTATGTGTCCCCTGTAGGGTAGACGTACCTTGTATGTGTCCCCGACCACCTCGTTGCCTGCGATGTCCACGGCGCTACTGGTGGCCCCCCAGGCGTAGCTCAGGGCGGCGGGGTCTGCTACATCCATGTCCCTGGCGGCCAGCTTGTGAACTACAGTGCCCACTGGTACATTCTCCAGCACCTGCATTATAAGAAATAGATAAATTATATCAAATCAAATTGTAGTTAATGACCTAATTTAAAAAAAAGTAATTTATTGAATTGTTTTTTTATTTATTGATTCATATATTAGTTTATAAATTAAATTAAGACATGAATTCTTATCAAATTGTGACAGTAAAAATAAATGAACATTTCATATTTCTAAAATTACAGTAATATCTGGTAAATGACCTCTACTCATATTGTGACAAAATTAATATATTAACATTTCATATTTTTAAAATTAAATAAAGATCTGGTAAATGACTGCCTCGATGTAAATATCACGTTGTGCAAAAAAATAAAAACAAAATAGAGATATCGTTGCTGGCTTGTACCTCCCTCAAGGTATGAAATTATAAGACATTATTATTATAATCAAGAATATTACCTCAGCGCGTTGCGTAGGTGGAGTGAAGTAGGGCTCTTTGTCGTTCACATTAGTGATGGCTATGTTCACAGTGGTGGTCCCAGTGAGAGGAGGGGTGCCTGGAATATAGAGATACATTAGTGATGGCTATGTTCACAGTGGTGGTGCCAGTGAGGGGAGGAGTGCCTGGAATATAGAGATACATGAGTGATGGCTATGTTCACAGTGGTGGTACCAGTGAGGGGAGGGGTGCCTGGAATATAGAGATACATAAGTGATGGCTATGTTCACAGTGGTGGTGCCAGTGAGGGGAGGGGTGCCTGGAATATAGAGATACATGAGTGATGGCTATGTTCACAGTGGTGGTACCAGTGAGGGGAGGAGTGCCTGGAATATAGAGATACATTAGTGATGGCTATGTTCACAGTGGTGGTACCAGTGAGGGGAGGGGTGCCTGGAATATAGAGATACATAAGTGATGGCTATGTTCACAGTGGTGGTACCAGTGAGGGGAGGGTGCCTGGAATATAGAGATACATAAGTGATGGCTATGTTCACAGTGGTGGTGCCAGTGAGGGGAGGGGTGCCTGGAATATAGAGATACATAAGTGATGGCTATGTTCACAGTGGTGGTGACAGTGAGGGTAGGGGTGCCTTAACACGTTCGTTACCAAGCCAATTTTTTCAAGTTTTACGTAGGGACCAGGCGGTAAAGTCACTGTTGCATCCTGGGTACCAAAATTATTTTTTTTGCATATTTGGCATCGTATTTGTACAAGAATCGATCCTATATCTGTTCGAATACTAACAACCTACCTCAAAAAGGCCATATATGGATGTCCAGTCCCTTGTTAAAATTTTGATAACAGCCACATGTGTGTTTTCGGTCCCAAAGAAAAACACAAAAACATCCACATATGGCCGTTCGGTAACGAACGTGTTAAATGGATAAATAATTGAAACAACTTTAAGATAAGTTGCTTAGACACCCCTGATGGTCTGTTAAAAATTATTTGAGTTTTGAATTTATTTCCATATTTGATAATGACATCAGATCCCCCATTAGTTAATTCTTGTCGGACCAGCGTTAATGTCCCGATTAAAATTTTAACAGAATGGCTTTGCGTCCATCTTTCCTCCGTGCATTGATATATTATTTGATTCTTGTAGCAAGAGTGCTACCTCTTTTTTTTAAAAAGATTAATGGATGTCTAGTTTCTTACCCGCATCCACAGCTATCACATGTAGTCTAGTTTCTTACCCGCATCCACAGCTATTACATGTAGTCTAGTTTCTTACCCGCATCCACAGCTATCACATGAAGTCTAGTTCCTTACCCGCATCCACAGCTATCACATGCAGAGTGTACGCCTCCCGCTTGTCGTAGTCTAGCTTAGCGACGGCGTAGATGACTCCGCTGGTGTTGTGGATGTTCCAGTCAGTGCCGGCGCCCTTCTCTATGCGGTAGGTCAGGGCCGCATTGGCGCCCTCGTCCCTGTCATGGGCCGCCACCTTCACCACACTGGCGCCTGGGGGACACATGGTCGTCAACCAGATTTACATATTGGCAGTACAAAATGAAGAAAAATAAAATAAAAATGAAGAAAGAAAAAAGAAAACAAAAATAGCGAAAGTAAATAAAGCTAATAATATACATAAAGGGCGAGGTTATTGCCCGCGGCAATCTCTGCCACCTAACACTGACCAGACTGGTAAGGTTTCTATTCAATGTCCCCGAGCGAGACGAAGCTTTGTTGTTGTAACCAGCTTGGCTACTGCTGGGGCGAGCGATAGTCTCCAGCGAAACTTAAGTGGAAAAGTTGGCTCTTTCTGAAGCAAATATTCCTACATACGGTCAACCATCGTGACAACTCGAGCTTTATAAAGCATTAAACCCTTAAGAAACTGCAAGCCAACCTGGCTTGTTAAGGTTGGCTGGTGCGTTCTGTGCTTAAATTCCTCTAGCGATTCACTGGCTTCCTACCGACCGTTCTTCGGTTGGGCTATAAAACCAGCTAATACAAAAGAAAAGAGGACCTACCCATCTGTACATCCTCGGGCACACTGACGTCATACAAGCTTCTCTCAAACATGGGCTGGTTGTTGTTCACGTCTACAATGTGAATGGTGACCGGGGCCTTACCCACGAACATACCATCCGTGGCCTGGGGGTGGAATAATAATAATAATAACATGGGTTGGTTGTTGTTCACGTCTACAATGTGAATGGTGACCGGGGCCTTACCCACGAACATACCATCCGTGGCCTGGGGGTGGAAAGCAACATGATAATAATAGCGGACTCGTAACCTGGAGGTCGGTGGTTCGAGTCAGAAGTACGGCAAAAATATCATAAGAATAAAAACGATAAAATTGGTCAATTTCTTCGCGTCTATCGACAATTTTTTATGTTTCATTCAGAAAATACATATGTTTGAAATATTCCGTATTATTAAAAAAAATCCGTTGTTGCCAAAAAAAAAAAAAAATCAAATTACTAAGAGTATTCTTATCTACATCCTTTACATTATTTCCTTTAAAGTTTGGTAGTGCCACCACTGATCGTTACGTCATGAGTGATCTTCGTACATCCAAAGTGAAAAAAAAAATCATCAAAAAAATAGAGTTGGAAAAAAATCTGCATGAGTGGACTTCGGTGTCTTCGGACATGCAAAGTGAATTAATAAAGAAACAAAATTATCCAAAATATTGTAGAGTTGAAAACAAATCTACCCAGTCGGGATGCGAACCCAGGTCACCATGCGCGCAAGCGAAACTCCATTCGACCACGATGACTACTCTCATTCTGTTTCCCACGCGTGTGCTGGGCGTGGGCTGTGTTACCTGGACGACGAGGGAGATGGTATTCTCGCCCGGGGTTGTTATCGCCAGCCCGTCTGGCCCAGTGATGGAAATCTCCCCGCTAGTCTTGTCAATGGTTAGCTGCGGCACAGAGTCCTCCAGGGAGTATTCCAGCACGGAGGTTCTGTCTGGATCCTTGGCCTGGGGAGAGGGGGAAAATTAACTAACCTCAATAGCTTGATCGATAAGACGGCGGAATTGTAACCTGAAAGTCGGTGGTTCAAGTCCCAAATTAAGCAAAAAAATTGTGAAGCGAGTCTGTAAATTGTGTTATCACGAAAGTGATTAACAGAAATATGATTTTACTTTACTTTTAAAACTTTTTTCAACTGTTTTGAAACTGTAAATTAAAATATAATTGTGATATTGCGATAGTGAATAACACAAGTATTAAAAAAAAAAGAAAAAAAAAATGAGTGTTTTCACAGCCGTTTTTATTTCGTAGCCATGAAACAGGAGCTACTGTAGACGCTTGAGGTCTGTGTTGTAGCCTGCCCATCCCGTAGTATATGCCTCCCCTCTGATGGGCCTGAAGTGACACAATACTTCCCAGTTTGGTGATGAGTCAACACGAGCGCACCGGAAGGTATCCCTTACAAACAAGTGTAACCAAATTAACAATACAATTTTTTCTCGGCACGGGGGATCCTTCGCATGGCAAGCGAGTGCTTAACCTCTGAGCTAATCGCGCGCTCAAACTTAAATAAGACATCTTACCTGAACAATGAGCCTAGGCTCGAAAGCGATGACTCCCTCGTCTACACTGGCGGCGTAGGCTTCCTGGGGGAACTCGGGGGGATTATCATTGGCGTCCTGCAGGGAGATGGACAGGGGACTGAACTGCTGCGGCCCCTGCCCAGGCTGTCGGTGGCCTGAAGAGGAAGGAGGTGAGAGCGAAATTACGTCTCTACCCCAGTCAGTGGTAAAGGCGGCACTCTCTGAATCTAGAGATTCCAGAGGGTGCGGGTCAGAAACCCAGCCGGGACATGACAAGTTATCCTCCCATTTTGGGATTTTTACCATGTAATAATATATCTTGGGTATACTGCTCGAATTATGGGACCTAATCGGGCAGTATAAATAAGGCGGCATTTTTAAATAACGCGATATTATTATTCAAGTATGGTCAGTTTAAAAAAAAAAATCATTATTATTATTATTAAATTATTTCTTAGAAAATTGATATGTACCGTACAAATAATAAAGAGGCAGAAAAATAGATAATTACTTTCACACATAAGTCCTAACTAAAAGGCGGGGTTATTGACTATGGCAATTTACTTTGAATACAGAGAAAAATCCAGACAGACACAAAACCAAAGTTACTTCCTGAAGTTAAGACATGTGCAAAAACATAAATGAACATTTTAGAAATCACAACAAAATATGATAGGTATTTTATTTTACAAAGCAAAAAAAAAAAAAAAAATGCTTCCAAATATATGATTTCTTTAGAAATCAGAGTAAAATAATAGTTTATTAATTTATTTTACAAAATTTAACACAACAGTTCAAATATCTATTATAGGTGTATTCTGAAGTAAAATAATGAAAAGAAAATAGACGAAGGTCTCACCTTGACAGTGAGGTTGTAGACAGGCTTGGTTTCAAAGTCGAGGCAGGGGGCAATGCCCGGGGTGCTGCAGAAGCCCACAGATATCATCCCCAGCCTGGGGTTCACCAGGAACTTGTCCGAATCCTCCCCTGGAAATTAAACACATTCAAAATATAAACAAATATTTTTTTTTTAATCTAGGTACTTTGACGGTGGTTTAGGGGGGTCAACTATCATGAAAAAATTCAATATCTGTTACCGTTTGGGCTGTGGTATTGTAAAAAGACAACCCCTAAGAGGATATAGTCAGCCAGTCAGACACGCACAAATTTAAGTTTTATATAAATATAAAGATTAATATCCTTAATGTGAAACAGAGATCTGTGAAAAATTTTAACAAGATTTAAAAAGTAAATTGTAAGGAGAAATGACGCTAGGGAAGTTGTGAGGATCAATCACAAGCACATAGGCATTGGGCAGGCACAGCGCGCACCCAAGCGCCAGCGGTTCCCAATACTCACCCAGCAGCTCGTACTGGATGCCAGCGGTTCCCAATACTCACCCAGCAGCTCGTACTGGATGCCAGCGGTTCCCAATACTCACCCAGCAGCTCGTACTGGATGCCAGCGGTTCCCAATACTCACCCAGCAGCTCGTACTGGATGCCAGCGGTTCCCAATACTCACCCAGCAGCTCGTACTGGATGCCAGCGGTTCCCAATACTCACCCAGCAGCTCGTACTGGATGCCAGCGGTTCCCAATACTCACCCAGCAGCTCGTACTGGATGCCAGCGGTTCCCAATACTCACCCAGCAGCTCGTACTGGATGCCAGCGGTTCCCAATACTCACCTAGCATCTCGTACTGGATGCCAGCGGTTCCCAATACTCACCCAGCAGCTCGTACTGGATGCCAGCGGTTCCCAATACTCACCCAGCAGCTCGTACTGGATGCCAGCGGTTCCCAATACTCACCCAGCAGCTCGTACTGGATGCCAGCGGTTCCCAATACTCACCCAGCAGCTCGTACTGGATGCCAGCGGCTCCCAATACTCACCCAGCAGCTCGTACTGGATGCCAGCGGTTCCCAATACTCACCCAGCAGCTCGTACTGGATGCCAGCGGTTCCCAAATCGCCGGAGTCGGGGTCCTGGGCGGTGATGGTGGTGATGGGGGTGCCTGCCTGCGCTGTCTCCGGCACCGTGGCGGCGTAGGAGGACAGCTGGAAGGCAGGGGGGTTGTCGTTCACATCTGTCACGTGGAGGAGGAGGGTGGCGGAGGAGGAGAGCCTCTCCGCTGTGTGGGACTCCTCCGCTACCACCTGAGGGGAGGGAGGTGATTTTCTTATTAGTAAAATGAAGTCTGGCTGGGGGACGTTAAACAGAGAGTAGACCAGTAGTCTGGCTGGGGGACTATAAAAAGGGAGTAGACCAGTAGTCTGGCTGGGGGACTACAAACAGGGAGTAGACCAGTAGTCTGGCTGGGGGACTATAAACAGGGAGTAGACCAGTAGTCTGGCGGGGGGACTATAAACAGGGAGTAGACCAGTAGTCTGGCTAGGGGACTATAAACAGGGAGTAGACCAGTAGTCTGGCTGGGGGACTATAAACAGGGAGTAGACCGGTAGTCTGGCTGGGGGACTGTAAACAGGGAGTAGACCAGTAGTCTGGCTGGGGGACTATAAACAGGGAGTAGACCAGTAGTCTGGCTGGGGCACTATAAACAGGAAGGATACCAGTAGTCTGGCTGGGGGACTATAAACAGGGAGTAGACCATCAGTCTGGCTGGGGGACTATAAACAGTAAGTAAGAAATCAATATTAATCGTAATTGTTCATTTGTTCATAAGAGGAAAGGGTCTCAATGATAAAATGGTTTGAATGAAATGAAACATAACAATGTACCTACATAGTTAACACCCACAGGTAAAGGTGGTACGGTAAATACTGAACATTCATAAGTTGGTACATAGAGGTACAAATTATTATGTTAGTAAGTACCGAATTTTAATAAAACACATGGAATACTAAAATATTAAGGTCAATTAGTAGTCACCGTGGCAGAGTGAGTTAGCGTGCTAGGCGTTGCACGCATGGTGACCTGGGTTCGATCCCCAGCGGGACAGGAGTTTTTCTGCTCTGTACTTGGATGTTCGGGGTCCACTCATACCTCGTAAGGAAAAATGAGTAGTTACTTGTATGAGTAACGACCAGTGGCGACATTATTAGAGTAAAAAGAAATTAATGTAATAGAATAATTCGAAAAGTAAAGGAGGCTCTTAGTAATGCTGCGCTACCCACAAAAAATGTGAAGAGGCCTTGTGCTTCACCACAAATAAAACCATACATACATACTAAAATATTAAGGTCAATTAATCACGATCGTGGTGTCACAATAGCTCAAACTCGTCTTACTAAATATTTGCCATACTTGAGACTCGAACCAGTGACCTCCAAGTTAAGAGTCCGCAGCCTTATCAATGAATCGACTGAGGCTAACTTTTTGGGCCGTTGGAAAGTAAATGACAACCATAATTTGTCAAATTGAAGAAAAAAATTAGTTCCCTAGGTAAAAGTAGGATGGTAGCCTAGTAGGTACAGTTAGTAGTACTGACTGACTTTTTTTTTAGTTTCTCTTGGTTCCAATAAAAAATGAAAGTTTTATATCAAATGTGTCATATTTTCTGAAAGATAAGACTTCAAGCAAGTTTTTACATAAATGAAACTAATACTTTATGAGGGCAGTATTTTGAGAAAATGGCGGCTGAAGTTTCAGGTGGATTTCATGTTCGCGATAAATTTTCCGCTGCTGCCGATTTTTTTCAGTACGTGTGCACTTTTTAAGAATAAATCTAGTCTAAATAATAGTGAAATATTGTTATCTTATGGAAAAAGTTAAATCTATTGCTTCATCTACTGTATTTACGGAGTTAGATGCCATTCTTTGTCGAGCGGCAGGGGACTTGTAAAAATAATTTAAAAAAATAATATCTGGAGAACCACTGAGTTAAATCAAAAGTGTCATAGAACATTAATGGTTGGAAATGATCTATACTACCACCTCTTAAGAGATTTTACATTTAGTCTGTTACACCCTGTATATAATAATATGTAATAATAGTAATCTGAAATTGATATTATTACTCTCAATACTTTATTATTATTATTATCATTATGCAAGGCTTGTTGTTTACTTTATGAATTCCATCTCCACTAGACTTTATTTATTCTATCACGAAAATATGTCAAAATACAGTCGAACCTAAATATAAGACAACAATTTCCAAATTATAAATACTTAGTTCACTAAAAAAAAAAAAAAAATAATAATAATAAATTTCATCATTTATAAAATCCCTACTCGAAACAGGGTTCTTTCTCTTTAACTAGAAAACCCCATGAGTAATGGATTAACCATTTTTAAGTTCAATTTCATTAAAATATCATATGCTCTCTTATATTCACTCTAGTATAAAAGACAAGGAAGCATATGTGAACAATCAAATTAAATTAATATATTTATGGTTAAAAAATAATAATTAAAATACAAGTCAAGGGAATACTAGTTATTCCTTTCCTCTCTAGTTAATTTCCAAATTGTTTTATACAAAAAAATTAATCATATTACTCATAGTAATTGCGAATTTAGATATTTTTATTAGTTTCTTTAAATTTTAATTTAAAAATTGGTATTCTAATTATTTTTGGTATCGTGTACACCCGATATTATTCTTACTCATGGTTGGAATTTTATCAATTATGATTTGCATATCAACTGTTAACACCTCATCAGTTTCTTACCAGAAGCATGAACTTCCTACACCTCATCAGTTTCTTACCAGAAGCATGAACTTCCTACACCTCATCAGTTTCTTACCAGAAGCATGAACTTCCTACACCTCATCAGTTTCTTACCAGAAGCATGAACTTCCTACACCTCATCAGTTTCTTACCAGAAGGATGAACTTCCTACACCTCATCAGTTTCTTACCAGAAGGATGAACTTCCTACACCTCAACAGTTTCTTACCAGAAGGATGACCTTCCTACAGCTCAACAGTTTCTTACCAGAAGGATGAACTTCCTACACCTCATCAGTTTCTTACCAGAAGGATGAACTTCCTACACCTCAACAGTTTCTTACCAGAAGGATGAACTTCCTACACCTCATCAGTTTCTTACCAGAAGCATGAACTTCCTACACCTCATCAGTTTCTTACCAGAAGGATGAACTTCCTACAGCTCATCAGTTTCTTACCAGAAGCATGAACTTCCTCTGGTTGGGGTCCTCATAGTCCAGCTGGCAGTCACTCTTCACTCTGATGGAGACCTGGGCAGTGCCCACAGCAGACTCTGGCTCCACAGAGAAGCACTTGGACACGTCCTCCAGACGAAGCGAGAACGCAGAGTTCATGCCCTGGAACAGTTGACAGGAACTAGTTAGTGCGGCCCTTTGCGTATTAAATAATAATAATAGCCTTATTTATACTGCCCGATAAGGACTATTAAAGTCCCATTATTCCAGCTGTAAGCCCAAGACATATTATTATGTGGTAAAAATCCCAAATGGGAGGATAACTTGTCATGTCCCGGCTGGGTTTCGAACCCACGACCTCTGGAACGTGTGGATTCACAGAGTGTCGCCTTTACCACTGAGCTACCGGGACCAAAACAATGTACGGTAATGCCTCATTGTGTAGAGTAGGGTTAACATAAGGGCGAAATTACTAGACGTTTTTGTAATACCTCTGTGGCACTAAGTCACGGATTGCGTACTGTGTAAGATGGTGAAAACCGACGCTTAGCAATGACTTGCGTTATAGAATTTGTCTAATAATTTCGCCCTAAATGTGTTTGTGTTATTATATCAAAATTATGTTCATGCCCTTTCTGTAAGAAGAGATGAAAGATTTTATCGATAGGTACACGGTTAATTGAGAAAACTGGAGATAGAAATGCTAAATCCTTCCTATTTCAAAGGATCTCAATTGCTGCGCAGCGTGGAAACGCTGCAAATATTGAAGGCTCTGTATAATCTGTGAACTCCGATTTAAAGTAGTTTTTGGCTTATCCTAGATTCAGTTATGTTTTAAAATTCTGCGCTAAGGGTTAGATGCGTTCTTAAAACCCAATACTATGTTCCATAGTGTACAGAAATATGTTTGTTTATGTATTTTCAATTTTATGTGTATTTATTTTACTCTTACTCTTTACATTTATACTCAAATAAATAAAGAGGTGCTTTGTTAAACTGTTGGCATAATGCATAATGGGACTACCTGTCTTGCGCTGACAGTCTAAATAAAGCAGTACTTATACTTATTTTAAATAAAATAAATCTCATCCAACTCTCTTCCTTCAAGCACAGCTCCCAAGAAACTATCAGAATTTGTATTTCTAAATGTATATACTTAGGGGCGCCGGTTTCAAGCCCAATACGATACTCTACATCGGGTTAGGAAAAATAAATAAAAGGCCATGCCTTGGGCCGGAACTCGGGTGCAGCCAAATAGTATAACTTATTTGTAAAAAAATTGATTGAATTGTTTTTTAAAATAATACTATGAAATTAGCTGCTTTTTATTCTTCATATTTTACATTTTTTATATTTAATTTTTCACCCGATCTAAATTGTTCCCCATTGTTCCTTTAGAATTTAATGTTTTTATGACAAGTATATAATTTGTATAAAGTTATTGTACCGTTAATAAATTAATATACCCGTATACCGGGCATTATTAGTATTTTAAAAAAATAAGTGAAAAAGAAACACGTCCTCACCAGGTCAGCATCCGTCACCACCATGTCCAAGTCAGGCAGCAGGGCTCCGGCCTCAGCGTCCTCAGGCAGGCTGGCGACATACTCCCGGCTGTTGAACAGGGGCGGGGCGTCGTTCACGTCTCGTATTGTGACGGACACCTGGGAGAAAGCCGTGGCCTGGTCTTCCTGCAGGGGGCGACCCTCGGACACTTCCCTCGCCTGGGGAGAAGAGTAAATCAATGAATGTGCCTGGTTTTCCTGCAGGGAGCGAATTTTGGATACCCTCGCCTATTTGAAAGTTGTGAAAAATAAAATATTCTTCTCTCACTTAAAAAAAATCCATTATTGGTCAACCTGTGCATGTGTATCTGTATATCGGTACTAGCAAGCCGCGAGGGACCATGACCTCCAGAACACAGATTTTATATTCATTACATTTATTTTGCTCTAATAAAAATTTTGTTTTGTTTTCTCAATAACAATGAGCAATGACTCACCCTCACAGTGAGGCTAATGACCCCATTGGTTTCTCAATAACAATGAGCAATGACTCACCCTGACAGTGAGGCTAATGACCCCATTGGTTTCTCAATAACAATGAGCAATGACTCACCCTCACAGTGAGGCTAATGACCCCATTGGTTTCTCAATAACAATGAGCAATGACTCACCCTGACAGTGAGGCTAATGACCCCATTGGTTTCTCAATAACAATGAGCAATGACTCACCCTGACAGTGAGGCTAATGACCCCATTGGTTTCTCCCAGCAGCTCCCGGTCCAGAGGTTTGCCGGTCTTCAGTTCCCCGGAGGAGGAGTCCATGAGGAAGAAATCGCCAGGGTCTGCAAGTAGGAGGAGGACAACAAAATAACAATAAAGTGGAAGGTAACCAGGTTAAAATTTAAGATCATTTTAAGACGTGTTTGCTGCTGGAGTAAAGGGTCTTTTCAGTCTTACTTCGGCAGTATAAACAAAGTATGTACATGTTATAGTATAAAATGATTCGTTTGTGTGTGTGTATGTTTGTCCTCGTAAGACTCGAGAACTACAAGTCGGATTTTTTTTTTTTTTTTTTTTTTTTTTTTTAAGCTTTATTAGGTAGAACAAATAATATATACAGTAGAACACAATGAAATATAAAGAAAAACAAAAAGATTAAACAAATATACAATAAGGAAAAAAAAGAGAGAAATGTCCAACCTAAAGGGCGGGGTTGGATTGAGCTGATATTTCGCATAGTTACCAATGACAGGGTTATGGGCGTTATGCACTTTCAAAAAATGAACTTCTAATGAGCTTATTGAACCACTGCCATATCTCGCGTATATATCGCGAAGTAAACATCCGATTGAGCTGAAATTTAGTACGGTTCCTAATGACAGTGTAAAACAGAGTGTAAACCATTTTTTTTAATATTCATTTTATTATTAAACTTCAATTACTACAAGTGACCACCATCTTATAAGTTTTTATTTTTGTAAACAGCACTGATCCCTCACTGAGCAAGACCTAAGAGTTCACTCACTCGTCAAGAGATCATAGTAGATCGGGCGGGGTTGAGTGAGGTCCCCATCTTTGGCTTCCACCCTCAACACCGTGGTTCCAATGGGGGCGTTCTCAGGCACCTCTCCGGCAAAGGAGACATTGATGAAGACGGGGGGCGAGTTTTGGACATCTCCCACTCGAATGTCAATGTTGCTTTTCGACAAGTGCTCTCCATCCTGGAATGAGAGGGAAATTCATTTTATTACTAAACTGAGACTCGTATCTTGGGGTCCGAGTACCGTGGCAGAGTGAGTTAGCGTGCTAGGTTCGATCCCCAGGGGAGAAGGAATTTTTCTGCTCTTTACTTGAATGTTCGAGGTCCAGTGATACCTCGTGAGGAAAATGAAGTAGCTGCTTTCATGTTCAGTTCAGACTTAAGTCTCACATACCGTAGCTTTTTTTTTTTTTTTTTTTTCAACAAATAACTTTTATTTATTTACATTTTTGTTATTTACAATGGATGAAAAGAATATAAGTATCAAAAAAATACAAAGACAAAATTTTAAATCATAGTATCCCATAGCCTAATGTACTTATTAATGCCCGATTCTTCATTTTTGCCAAAAACACGAACCACCTAACCTCAAAATCAGCGTTTCGCTCGAAATACGCTTACTTTTTGCAAATTCAGGGATTGGCAAGAATATAAACAAAATTGTGGCGGTAATTTAAAAAAAAAAACCTTCATTATGTGAAATTGAGGCGTATTTGGTGTTTGATCATTTGTCAAATAATTAAATATAATAATCTTTACTCTATAGAAATAAACAACGAATTTGATTATTCAACAGGGTTCAACAAACAACCATAAACATTATTTACGAAAAATTCTCTAGAATAATTCATTTTTAATTCTCATTAAACTATCCCTTTTTCTCTTTTACCTTAGTACAGTCATTGCTTCCCAGCTTCATTTTTTTTATATTTCTTCATCTGTTAACTTGCCGATGAGGGCGATGAGGTAAAGTGAAGTCGCTGAGATTAGTGTTTTGGAGATCGCGCATGGCACTTGGTCTATTTTTGTGCATAAATTTAAAATCGTCGAAATCGAATTTTGTTTCAACGAAATTCGGATCGCCCTAAAAGATTATTGCTTTAAACCTGGCGGAACGCAGTCATATATATATTATATACGAATGTCAAGGAACCAAGGTCTGTCGTAATCTAGCTTGTGATCAATTGTATACTATGGACATGAAAGGAGCCTAGACATTGGATTTGGGCGTCCATATAATCCTCTCACCACCGTGATTTAGGTATCAATACCTATCTCACGGACACGGAATTATTATTATATAATTGTATACTATTTGTAAAATATTTTTTTGTTGTAATTATTACTAAGTTACGCGCGCCCTAAAATTTTTTATATTCTTGTTGCAAATAATATTGAATGTTATAGATGGCGGCATGCAGTCATATCCGACATTGAAGGAACTAAGATTACGACAGACGATTACAACAGACCTTTTGGTTCCTTCAATGTCGGATATGACTGCGTGCCGTTAGGTTATAATCGAGTTATTTTGCCTTTAATTACAGGCAATTGTATTTGCAACAATAATAAAAAAAGTTTTAGTGCGCGTGTAAGTTTATAAAAATTACAAAATTGATTTAAAAATTTATATCATAAAAATAGAACGCAAATGACTTCTGCTAGTAGTGGGATTATATTTACTCTGCGAGAAAAAAACATCTTAGTTAAAAAAACCTTGTGACTGAGGTATGTATTATTAGTACCTCTTTGGTAACTTCAGCAATAAGAGAAAATATTTTGCCGTACCCTGTAGAAATTTCGATAAAAATTTCAAGACGTTGGTAGCTTCGGGTACATTAGCTTTTCTTGTTTTTATGCTTTCTGTTTATGTTCTTGAATTTTTAAATTTTGGCGCTTTTACTTTTTTTCTACCTTTGGCGTATATCACAAAAAATACGCCAACTCCGTTTCGCGAGAGCAAAACTCTACTGGCGCTATCTTGAAGAATCCTTTGGAACTAACATTTTTCGAAAAACACGGTGTTTTTTTGTAAGTGAAGAACCCATCATAAGTATGTGCTAGGCTATGGTTATGTGATATAAACTTTTAATAATATTAATGAAAAAATGAAAAGTGTTTTTCTCTCTCCTATAGTTATTAAGATTAAAATGTTATTGTTATTATAAAGTAATTGTAAAAATTGAAATTCTAATTTAGGGGAAAATAATTATGAATAGATTTAGGTATTACTGTCATTGTTTTAAAAGATTGCAGATTGTTTCCTTGTTTTGGTCCTCAATTAACCATTGTTGGACAAATTTCTTTGTTATTTTGTTGTTGAAATTTTGTGTTTGAATTGTTAACGACTGTGGTAGCAAATTGTATATTCGTCTACCTAGGTAAGTAAAATGTCGCATTGTCAGTGTTTTATGTATTCTGTTAGTTTGTACTTGATTTGGTCTTCTTGTGTTATAAATGTTCGTGTTCAAAGTCCAGTTTTTTAGATTGTTTAAGTGTAAAGTATGTAAGTTTTTGTATGTATATGTCTTGTATTGTAGGAACTTTGTATAGGTCGTAAAGGGATTGGGTGTGAAAAAGTCTATGTTTGTTTAGTATAATTCGTAATAGTATATTTTGAGTACGTTGTAATGGAGTTATAACATTTGCATATGCTCCACCCCAAGCAACCAGGCAGTATTGTAAGAGGGACTGAGCCAGAGCATAATACATCTGTTTTAAGAAAGATTTGGATAGTATGGGTCTGAGATTGTTGAAAATGTACATTAAATGTCTGAGTTTGTTCTTTATTATTTTAGTATGGTCTGTCCATTTCAGATGTTCGTCAAGTTTTACTCCTAAGTGTCTTATTGTTCTTGTGTGAGTAATTTTGATAATGGTATTGTTAAGTCTGTCAGGTATAGTCAAAGTCGTGTATTCAGGTTGTCCATGTTTAGTAAGTGAGAATGTCATGTAGTTTGATTTGTTAAAATTTAATTTCAGAGATTTGGAATAGTACCAATCCTGAACGTAAGTTAAGTCTTGTTGAGCTATGTTGTGAGTCGTTGTCCAGTCATCAGTCGCGTATAGTATTACTGTGTCGTCTGCATATGAAAATAGTTTACCAGATGTCACTGTCGGAAGTAAGTTAGTGTATATGTTAAAAAGGCTAGGTCCCAAAATGGTACCTTGAGGAATGGAATAAGGGTAACAGGTAATAGTGTTAGTTAAAAAATTATTAAGTTTTAAGTTTTGTTCCCTGTCTGTTAAGTAAGATTTAAACCAATTCAATGTTTTGTCAGTCAGTCCAACAGTAAAAAGCTGATTCAAAAGTTCTCGGTGATTTACTGAATCATATGCTTTACTGATGTCAAGCTTCCAACACAAGTCTGTAGAATTGAGTTGAACATATTCCAGGCTTGAGTAAAGCATGAGTGTAGAGGGTGGTAATTGTCATATCAGTTCAGACTTAAGTCTCACTTACCGTAGCTTCCAACACAAGTCTGTAGAATTGAGTCTGAGCAAAGTCCAGGCTTGAGTTGAGCATGAGGGCTGCAGTGTAGAGGTTGGTGGTTGTCATATCTGGCACCAAGACAAACTTACTGCAAGCATCTCCTGACTGAAATACAAGCAAGACCAATCAAGGATTATCTTCAAAAAAATTGAAGCAAGCATTGGGTGTTGTGTTGACACTTCTCGTCCAACAGAGCGGAGGCATACATACTACGGGATGGGTAAGATACAACTCAGACCACTTGAGTCCAAAGAAGCAACGGTTTCATGGCTACGAAATAACAATAATACCGCCTTATTTATACTTAGGACTATTGAAGTCCCATTAGATGGTAAAATTCCCAAATGGGAGGATAACTGGTTTCGAAACCACGACCTCTGGAATTCCTGGATTCACAGAGAGTCTCCTTTGGGCTAAGGAGATGGACAGTAAAAGAATATAATTATGATATCACGATTGTTATTAACACAAATATGATAACTATTTAAACTCAACTTTTTTTAAATACTGTACCCGTCGTGATATGTACAATTAATTGACCAGTTGAAAGGGACGCCCAAATTTAAAAATAAAAAAAATACTGGAAGTACCACTATAAATAATAGAATCTCCCACAGATCTATGGACAGACGTCCCAAGGAAGTAGCTCAATTCCTACAACTACCAGTCTCGGAGGTGTTGGGAAATCACTAGCTGAAAGCCCCTGTCGCTACAACAACAACAGAATGTATAGAGATAGATATATTACTCACCTCCGCATGTTCCCGGCACATGACCTCTATGCTGTCCCCCAGAAGGTCAGGGTCCTCCACTCTGATGGAGTCCAGCACCAGGGTCCCCACAGGGGCGTCTTCAGGCACTACCACCTCGTACGGGGTCTGGAATCAGAGGAACAAAATGTTTACAATACTAATAATCACAGGGGTGTCTTCAGGCACTACCACCTCGTACGGGGTCTGGAATCAGAGGAACAAAATGTTTACAATACTAATAATCACAGGGGTGTCTTCAGGCACTACCACCTCGTACGGGGTCTGGAATCAGAGGAACAAAATGTTTACAATACTAATAATCACAGGGGTGTCTTCAGGCACTACCACCTCGTACGGGGTCTGGAATCAGAGGAACAAAATGTTTACAATACTAATAATCTTTAGTGGAAGGTAACCACCAGGCGAGGTTAATGCTTAAACGAATCCCTACGAGTGGATATGAAATAAGCTATGATTTCCAGTTGGAACTGTGCTGTTCTTTTTCAATGAGAAAAAATTCATGTATTGGGTGGGATTCGAACCAACGGATAAACTACCTGAAAGTAGAATAAATAAGTATGGCCATTTCCATTTCATTGTGATTACTAGACTAGCGCCTTGACCACTTGACTACCATTGCAATATTGAAACCACTTGACTACCATTGCAGTATTGAAACCTCTTGACTTAACCACTTGACTACCATTGCAGTATTGAAACCACTTGACTACCATTGCAGTATAGAAACTACTTGACTTAACCACTTGACTACCATTGCAGTATTAAAACCACTTGACTACCATTGCAGTATTGAAACATTTGCCTCCTACCTTACCACGAAAAAAAAGTCTGTGGGTTAGACCTGGGTGGGTGTGTAAAACATTTTTCTCCTATCTTTTCACGATAAAAAAAAACCCGTCTCTGCTATGGGTGTGTGTGTGTGTGTGGGTGTGGGTGTTTGTGTGGGTGTGGGTGTGGGTGTGGGTGTGGGTGACAAGTCTTACGTTGAGGAACACGGGCGGGCTGTCGTTCTCATCCACCAGGATGATAGAGATGGGCACCACCACCAGGTTGTTGCTCACCCCCTCCCCCGCCCCTGCCCCCGCCCCTCCCCCCGCCCCCTCCCCCTCCACCTCATCCTCCAGCGTCACGTTGAACTGCAGGCTGTCGTTCACCTGGAAGCAAACGTTTCAATTTATTTATAATCATTATTTGACTTTCTCCTAATTTTATTAGGTGTTTTTAGAATAAGTAAATATATTACATTCAAGTTCGTTTTAACACTAGATATAAGAAAATTGTATACACCGTAAGGTAAACCAACGATAAAAATAAAATTAAATTAATTAAAATTATTATAATAATGTAATTGAATGCGTGCCTCGAAATCTATCTATGTTACAATTTTTGGAAATCTATTTTTCTTGAAAATAATTATCTGAGGGGGATATAGATAGTTTCAATTAAAAAAAAAATGAGTACAAGACCTTATCTTGACAACATTTTCAAAAAAAAAAAGAAATTGAAGCCAAGTTGAAGCTGTCATGCCTATGGAAGGGACCAGGCGTGGCCGGTGGGAAAATGTTTAGGGTGGTGCTGCCACATAAATAGGACTAATGTGGGATTTGTAGAGTCACTCTTTCAGTATTTAAAGAGTTTGAGTTCGTTTACCATGCCAATCATAATAGGTAATAATGCATTAATTATTCTACAAATTATACGCGCTAGGACTTGGGTGCTGCAGTTCCGCAGCTTCTTAGCATACCCGCGCCTGGAAGGGACCTATTAAGACAGATACATCAAAGTTAATGCGATGTCTTGGTTTACTAAATCTGTATTTATGCGGTTTATGCCCAAATAATATCGTCAGTTACTACACCAGTACCTAATAAAGATTGTATGACTTGTTTGCACTATCTTCTCAACATTTGAATAGCGCGATAATCAGCAGGTAAATCAGATGCAAATATTGCAAATGCTAAATATGGCCACAACACATTGCCGGCGATTCTAATATGAGCATACAAGTCAGAGTGCCAGATATAGACACGGTAGACAACTAACTGCAGAGGCAGCTAAGTACTGCTAACATTAGAAGCAGCTAGTTTTTGCTAACTGTAGAGGCACCTAACTAAGTACTGCTAACAGTAGAGGCAGCTAACTGTTACTGAATGTAGAGGCAGTTAACTGTTGATAACTGAAGAAGCCGCTAACTGTTGCTATCTGAAGAACCAGCTAACTAAATGTATTAGAGACAACTAACTTTTTCTAACTGTGGAGGCAGCTAATTAAATGTTGCTGACTGTAGAGGCAGCTAACTGTTACAGAATGTAGAGGCACCTAACTGTTACTAACTGAAGAGGCCGCTAACTGTTGCTATCTGAAGAACCAGCTAACTAAATGTATTAGAGACAACTAACTTTTTCTAACTGTGGAGGCAGCTAATTAAATGTTGCTGACTGTAGAGGCAGCTAACTGTTACAGAATGTAGAGGCACCTAACTGTTACTAACTGAAGAGGCACCTAACTGTTACTAACTGAAGAGGCAGCTAACTGTTACTAACTGTAGAGGCAGTTAACTGTTACTAACTGCAGAAGCCGCTAACTGTTGCTATCTGAAGAACCAGCTAACTAAATGTAGAGATAACTAACTTTTGACATTTTCATGTCTTTGCTCTGGCACATAACCAAAATTATGTGACGAAATTATGTAACGAAATTATGTAACGATATTATGTAACGATATTATGTAACGAAATTATGTAACGAAATTATGTAACGATATTATGTAACGATATTATGTAACGATATTATGTAACGATATTATGTAACGAAATATTGAATTGTAAAGGGAGAGAAGAGAGAAGGTATGTGTCATGCGCAAAATACGAAATTTGGTCGGTTGGGTTTTGGACCTTGAATAGTAAAGATGAAAATGTCCCAATGGTTGCAGACTCGTATGCAAGCGTTTTTGACATTTTCATGTCTTTGCTCTGGCACATAACCAAAATTATGTGACGAAATTATGTAACGAAATTATGTAACGATATTATGTAACGATATTATGTAACGAAATTATGTAACGAAATTATGTAACGATATTATGTAACGATATTATGTAACGATATTATGTAACGATATTATGTAACGAAATATTGAATTGTAAAGGGAGAGAAGAGAGAAGGTATGTGTCATGCGCAAAATACGAAATTTGGTCGGTTGGGTTTTGGACCTTGAATAGTAAAGATGAAAATGTCCCAATGGTTGCAGACTCGTATGCAAGCGTTTTTGACATTTTCATGTCTTTGCTCTGGCACATAACCAAAATTATGTGACGAAATTATGTAACGAAATTATGTAACGATATTATGTAACGATATTATGTAACGAAATTATGTAACGAAATTATGTAACGATATTATGTAACGATATTATGTAACGAAATATTGAATTGTAAAGGGAGAGAAGAGAGAAGGTATGTGTCATGCGCAAAATACGAAATTTGGTCAGTTGGGTTTTGGACCTTGAATAGTAAAGATGAAAATGTCCCAATGGTTGCAGACTCGTATGCAAGCGTTTTTTTAAACAAAAATTTAACATCGCTTTCAACTGCATGCTCATATCAGTAGTCACCGTGGCAGAGTGAGTTAGCGCGCTAGGCTTGTACGCATGGTGACCTGGGTTCGATTCCCAGCGGGGCAGGAATTTTGACATTTTCATGTCTTTGCTCTGGCACATAACCAAAATTATGTGACGAAATTATGTAACGAAATTATGTAACGATATTTTTTTACAATGAAAATTCAGTTCCCTGCGTACACAGGAGGCTGCCTTTTCCGGCCCTACCCAGGTTCGGTGAGGTTAATGTGCGTAGCTGGTTCGATTCCCAGCGAATGGAGGGTAAAATCCCCGTCCTGTGTACCTTAAATCACGATGTTAAATTCAAATAGAATTTTTTTCATATTTCTGGACGTTTTTTGATTGCGTGTGTCTGTCGGTCTGTTAAATAAATTCCTTGTAACAGACAAATCTCAGAAACTTCTAACCGGATTTCAACAAAATTTTGAACACATATAAGAGACGTTCTGTAGATAACTTTTTACTAACTTGCTTATATCTCCTGAATGGTACTTTTGATGAATTTTTGTATTAGCGTTTACATAGTGCATTTATAATTGTTTAATATTTTTTTGACTGAGCTCTTATATTTAATTAAATCCGAAGTTTTGGACAAAAAAGTCAAAAAATAAGATCCACGACTTGCCAATACAGAATGTTTTGTAGAATCTAGAAGCAAATTTGAAGAGAATCGGTTGATAACTTTAGTAAATACATGTGATTCAGTAAAAAAAAGTCTCTAATTCTATATCGATAATAAGAGTTAAAAAATTTGATTACCATTCACGAGGAAGTATTAAGTCCATAATTGGCAGTGCATTTTTCTTTCTTTTTCTTCTTTCTCTTCTTTAGGTTAGAACATTTCGAACAATAGGACCTTACAGTTACCGTTATGCAATAACAGTGTTTCCATCAGGCTAGAAGGAGAACCTCGTTCTGTTGAAAAATGCAAGAATTTGATCGATTTTCCCCTCAGTTCTGCATACAAAAGCCTTTCCCAGAAATTTCAACATTTATAATATTAATTTGCATTATTAAATTTGAGTTTGTTCTCGCTTTCCGCATGTGGTGCGATACGCAAAATCAGAAGTTTGAAGCTATAAATTTGAGCCACAAATGCCACAGAGCTCCCTGTGTACCTGACCTGTACTAAAATATACCTAACCCACATATTAAATATTCCTAACCGAAAGTCTCATCAAATTTCTAGGAAAGTGATTATTATCCACGAGATGCATTCTTCATTGTGAGCAGGCGGGGTGCTAAGGAGCTGCGGAACTGCAGCACCCCCAGACAGAAAAGAAAAAGAGAGGATTTCTCACAAGTCATAGCTCTCGTTCACAATGAAAATTTCACACTATTCTAGAATAATTAATGCATAATTATTAAAACTGGCATGGTAAACAAACTCAAACTCTATACTGAAAGAACGATTCCATAAATCCCATTTTATTTTTTCTAACTGAGGAGACAACTATTTGTTGCAAACTGTAGAGGCAGCGAACTGTTACTTACTGTAGAGACAGCTAGCTGTTGCTAACTTTAGAGCCACCAATTTTTTATATTGTCTTTTAGTGTGGGTGAATGAAGTCAAACATGATGGATAATAGTGATTTCCACCGACCTCAGTAGCTTTATTGATAAGGCGGCAGACTGTATACCTGGAGGTCGGTGGTTCGAGTCCTAAGTCCAGGAAAAAAACCAGCCAGAGCTTGAGTAATTGGTGCATCACGAAAGTGATTAACACTAATATGATAACTATGATGAGAGTGATTGCCACCTTGAAGTAACGACACTCGGCAGTTCGAGGGCAAAACTAAATGAAGGGGGTTTTTAGATGGTAAAAACCTTCTCGCTGGCTCAAAGGAATTAATCTACGCCGGTTTTGGACGCAAATTTTTCCTTTCTTAAAATATATGAGAGGGATCATAGGGATGGTCAGGGGTCAGGGGCGACTCACCTCGCGGTCCAGGGGCTGAGCGACGCGTAGCTCCCCCGTGTCAGCGTCCACTGAGAAGCGGTCGGTGCCCTCCAACCCGTAGCGCACGCGCGAGCCCTCGGGGTCCACGCCCTCCAGGGTGAGCACCAGGGTGCCCACGGGCGTGTTCTCCGCCACCACGGGCGCCGGCATGTCTGAGGTGAACGAGGGCGGCGAGTTCCCGTACGCTGCAACACGAGACAGTGAGGGGTAAAGGGTTACGTTACAGTACGCTGCAACACAAGACAGTGAGGGGTAAAGGGTTAAGTTACAGTACGCTGCAACACAAGACAGTGAGGGGTAAAGGGTTAAGTTACAGTACGCTGCAACACAAGACAGTGAGGGGTAAAGGGTTAAGTTACAGTACGCTGCAACACAAGACAGTGAGGGGTAAAGGGTTAAGTTACAGTACGCTTCAACACAAGACAGTGAGGGGTAAAGGGTTAAGTTACAGTACGCTGCAACACAAGACAGTGAGGGGTAAAGGGTTAAGTTACAGTACGCTGCAACACAAGACAGGGAGGTGTTAAGGGTTAAGTTACAGTACGCTTCAACACGAGTCAGGGAGGTGTTAAGGGTTAAGGTACAGTTCGTTTCAGTGGAAAAAGAAAAGTGAGGTTTTTTTTTGTAGTGTTGGTTTTCTTTCAAGACCGCTTCACAATTTTTGTGGGTAGCGCGGCATTCCTAAGAGCCTCCTTTACTTTTGGAATTATTCTAATACATTAATTTCTTTTTACTCTGCTAATGCCCCCACTGGTCGTTACTCATACAAGTAACTACTCATTTTTCTCACGAGGTATGAGTGTGATTGTTAAGTGTTATATATACTATTGACTAAATATATAGGAGGATCTGCGAAAAGATTGTTTATATGTATATGATATTTCTTATATTGGACTCTATTTTTTCCGCATTACACGAGATCACACGGTAATCCCTTTGAAATTTATGTCCTTATCTTGAAGAGATTAAACCTGCTAGTGCCATTGGGTCAACCCACTTTGTAATTTTCCAGTGAAGGGAAGACTACTAAACGGACACTCCCGCCATTTGAATGACGGCCATGCCTCTATCTCACCACCCACGATAGTAAAATTGCCAGGAAAATGTAAAGGATTAGAAAGGAATCTGTTAGAAATATCACACAGATCAAGTCGGATGAAATTGTGTATGAGCTTAAAGTAATAATATTCATTAGTCGGGATTATAGTTATTTTGCTCCCATTGACATTGGGAATAATATGCTTTCGATTTTTCTGACTTACTTACAAGATGGTTCAAAAGTTAGGTACAATCAACTCAAAAGTCAGAACATTACACTCGTATATCGGATTAGGCGTTATATCGAATTCTATCTAGAGGATTAACAATATATCAGATATAAAAGAAAAGAGAAATTGTTATACATTACAAAATAAATTTGTAAAAAGCTCCAAAAACTTAACAACAAATTTTGCTATTACGAGTATTTACCATAGATCTATGCCAAGTTCCAATAGAATCAAACCTATCATTCAAAAATTATGTAAGTTTATAACACTTATCTTAGCTGTATACTAGTTGCGTAGGGAGGCATGGCCCGATATTTAATTTTCCTAACCCTACTCTACACTCGAGGCATTGCCGTACATGGTGGACTTTACGCAAGTAGTAAACAGCGCTTATATTAAACTTCAGTTAAGCACAACAAAAGAACCTTGATCTCCCGTCGTTCAAGAACAATCAGGGCGCTCATCATAATGACGTTAAGAGATGCGCTTCTACTCTCCTCATTTATGGGCCCCCTCGCCCTTGCTACAAGGCGCCCATTATCGGACATGGGCTAAGAGGTTTGACATTATGAAGCTCAGAGCGCAAACCCGTGTAGTTGTTGCACTTAGCTATTGTTCTTCATTCTGATACGGGCTAGAGGTGTAGATAGTACACTCACCAGGGGCGGCTGCTCTGAAGTTATGTGCTTCAAAATATTTCCAAAGCCCTTCCTTTGCTAGTATTTCTTTTATTTGTATAATCTGATTTCATTGAAACATAGAAAACCATTTTCACCCCACGTTCGCGTTTTCACCAATATGCAAATGTTATTTAAGTTGTTTGCGCCGCGCCGTTCCTCTGAAGATTTTCATCATTTGAAGAAGTTAGAACATGAGAACAGCCAAAATCTCTTCTATTGCATGACTGGGTGTCCAATTAACGCTTGAATCAACGACCGAGCATGCCCCTTGCCGCCCCTGCCCCCCCATAGGACAGGCCCTGACCTCGGGCCTGGCGATGGTCTATCTCCACCGTCTGAAATGGTTCTTCTGTTTTTACAATCTCGGCTCGGCGCGGGGCATCGTAAATCGAGAATGATTGACCCTTCTACTGTACAGGGTGACTCTGACTGTATTAGTGGTCCAAGCAGAATGCCAAAAAGTGGCAGAGAATGCCTAAGGCATTAACTTCGCCCCGGATTACAAGACAATTGTACATTTGAATTAAAATTTTTTTTTCTTCTATATTTTATTTTGTAAATACTGTTAATTTTTTTATCTCTGTTAATATTGTTGATTGTTTTATGTAAAAAAAATAAAGTGTAAATAAATAAATAAGATCTCAAAATTCCTATACGTTTAGTATTATAATAAGATTTTTTGTGGTAAAATCTCGACACATCAAAGTATCAGGACATCGCCGAAAACCGGGAATTAGAAGTTATTAGCTAAACGGTTGAGATGTCAAAAAATAATAGAGGACCCAACATTACCTAAAACATAAAACCCCCAAATCTAAGAGAGTATGATTATAAAAGGGCTATAGTGAATCTTTTTTCACAGCATTGCAAATGAAGGCACAGATCAACTGAACTGATTTTAAAATAATAAGCATATATTATTATGTGGTCAAAATCCCAAATGGGAGGATAACTTGTCACGTCCCGGGTAAGTTTTTACTTTCCTTATCCTATAATAAGGAAAGTATTGTATTCGTCGAAAATTTGACCTACCCAGTTTTTCACATTTCTGGACGAATCATAGCTTCAGGATACCAAAAAAGTTGTTTTCAGCCATTGGTCCGTGCGTCTGTCTGTCTGTCTGTCTGTGAACAGGATATCTCAAGAACGGTAAGAGCTAGAGACTTGAAATTTGGTATGCAAATCACTTTTATACACCAGACGAACCACGAAACTTTTGGTTGAAATCGGCCGCAAAATGCGGCCGCAGGGCCGCAAATATTGGCCGCAAGCGCCGCTTCTATGATTTGGTTAAAGATACAAAAAAAGTTAGAGAACAACATTTTCTTAGATTAAAAAAACAACAGGGGTCTCATCTGATCATTTTTTTGATATCTTGAACTTTTTGGACCTCGGCCCAATTTACCGGTATTTTGGGGGGGACCCGCTTTGACTAACTTTTTTATTATTCGTCCTAGATGGCCATTGTGACATATCAAATCCAATGATTTTGAGGTGCTGATTACGAATTTGGCTTTGATTTTTAGCCAACTGTTACCTTTGAGTCACCAGTGGCTTTTGGTCCTGTTCCCATTCGTAATAATATATGATAAGGAAAGTCGTGTGATGTTTACACCAGATTTTTTTACTATCATTTGTTCTCTTGTTTGAGGACGAGACGAGACAGAACGAGAGGGCATTGTTCCACTTCATCAGTGAGACACCCTGTAATTCTGATACACATTAAACTTGCATCTGCAAATATCACACGGGCTAGTATTATGCAAGCATTAAAAAGTTCCCCCATCTCATGTACAATATACATAATTTGACCACAACAGAAGATTCGGTTTACCGTGAAAGTATCACGCATACCTACTTATAGTAGTATCTGAGCTAACTATTTTTATGGCCAAGAGGTGAACAAACTTCACCAGATGTTCTCTCTGAACCTCCAGACGGAGGTTTAAACCTACACACATTAGCTAAACTCATAAACCAGTTAACCTCACCCAGCCTGGACTGGGCCGGGAATAGCCACATCACGAAGGTTCGAATTTCAAATGTCACCAAAAGTCCTCGAACGTTGCGTTGGTTGCTTAACTTCAATGAACCGACGGGAACTGGTGCCTTTACCGTGTCCTGGGCGTTGTCTTTTGTTTTGCCCAGGTTCCAGTTTGCCCTATTTCTCGCGATTTCCGTTCTACGGCGTTTTTCGAAAAACAATCTGAGATGAGTTTAGTCTTAGAGTGTCCTCTAGAATTGATTCTGAAATGTTCTATATGTAAATGCCCCGGTAGCTCAGTGGTAAAGGCGACACTCTGTGAATCCAGAGATTCCTGAGGACGTGGGTTCGAAACCCAGCCGGGACATGACAGCGGTCACTTCACTTTGAGAAGCACTCACAATAAAGTTTAAACAATATAAAACAGAGACCTAGTCTTGGTCTTGGCAGTGTATCGGAATAGAAGAGAACAGCAGTGGTTAAGCACTCGCTTGCCATGCGGAAGGTCCCGGGTTCGAACCCCCGCGCCGACAAAAATTTGTATTCATAAATTAGATACAGTTGTTTGTAAGGGATACCTTCCAGTGCGCTCGTGTTGACCCAGCACCTAAATGGGAAGTATTGTGTCACTTCTCGCCCATCAGAGTTTAGGCATACAACGGGATGGGCAGGCTGCAACACAGACCACTAGAGTCTACAGTAGCTCCTGTTTCATTACTACGATATAATAAAGGCTGTGAAACACCCATTTTTTTTAAGCAAGGGTATCAGTACTGAGTAGCTGAGGACAGGAGGATCACACTGTCCACATTTCAAATGGTTCTTGTCCGATTAATAAAAAAAGAGATGAAAAATAAATAGCATTGCGAATACAATACAAGACGATGAAAATTTATTCTACACAAGTCAGGTTTTCAAGTATGAAAAATGCTGTTCAGCAAAATATAATGACGTCCTTTTTGTATAACACGCTCGGCAAAATGTGAAAGAAAACAAAATCACACATGACCAGTACGACCATATTTGAAGCATTTCAAATGTGGTCATACACCACCCTGTACAAGTAGAGCTTCATTCACTACCCTGTACATTGTACAATGTACAGGTACATACATGGGTAGTATGGGTACTGACTGCCCTGTACATACATAAATACTGCATTTACATACATAGGTACTGTCCTGTACATACATAGGTAATTCCAATACATAATATGTGTAAGTACAATGTATAAGTGCTGCCTCGTAAACTAGGTTCTGCCCGGCAATCGTAAACTTGGTTCAAGTTCATTGTTTACCATAACAACAGCAACAGCTTCATCGGAAAGACCAGCAGAATTTACAAGAGGATGAGATTCAACAATGGAGCTCTCTGGAGCTGTGAAAACCTCGCTCATATTTATGCAAGCTGCGGGCCGGTGAGTTATGAAATGGGAAGCCACGGTGAGTCCAGACGCAAGCGACACCTCTCTGATATGCAAGCTGCGGGCCGGTGAGTTATGAAATGGGAAGCCACGGTGAGTCCAGACGCAAGCGACACCTCTCTGATATGCAAGCTGCGGGCCGGTGAGTTATGGAATGGGAAGCCACGGTGAGTCCAGACGCAAGCGACACCTCTCTGATATGCAAGCTGCGGGCCGGTGAGTTATGAAATGGGAAGCCACGGTGAGTCCAGACGCAAGCGACACCTCTCTGATATGCAAGCTGCGGGCCGGTGAGTTATGAAATGGGAAGCCACGGTGAGTCCAGACGCAAGCGACACCTCTCTGATATGCAAGCTGCGGGCCGGTGAGTTATGAAATGGGAAGCCACGGTGAGTCCAGACGCAAGCGACACCTCTCTGATATGCAAGCTGCGGGCCGGTGAGTTATGAAATGGGAAGCCACGGTGAGTCCAGACGCAAGCGACACCTCTCTGATATGCAAGCTGCGGGCCGGTGAGTTATGAAATGGGAAGCCACGGTGAGTCCAGACGCAAGGTACACCTCTCTCATATGCAAGCTGCGGGCCGGTGAGTTATGAAATGGGAAGCCACGGTGAGTCCAGACGCAGGTTACACCTCTCTGATATGCAAGCTGCGGGCCGGTGAGTTATGGAATGGGAAGCCACGGTGAGTCCAGACGCAAGTTACACCTCTCTGATATGCAAGCTGCGGGCCGGTGAGTTATGGAATGGGAAGCCACGGTGAGTCCAGACGCAGGTTACACCTCTCTGATATGCAAGCTGAGGGCCGGTGAGTTATGGAATGGGAAGCCACGGTGAGTCCAGACGCAAGTTACACCTCTCTGATATGCAAGCTGCGGGCCGGTGAGTTATGAAATGGGAAGCCACGGTGAGTCCAGACGCAGGTTACACCTCTCTGATATGCAAGCTGCGGGCCGGTGAGTTATGAAATGGGAAGCCACGGTGAGTCCAGACGCAGGTTACACCTCTCTTAGGGCCGGTGAGTTAAGAAGTAAGTAATAATGCAACAAACAAAGAAAGCTGGGCCCGAATAATAGCCAATGTCTTTTGAAGATATGGCATAAAGAAGAAGAAGAACTTCTAAGTGCACAAATTTCCTGTACTGACGCTACACTGCAACATATTTCCGTTTACTATAATATATTCCGCTCCGGCCGGGATACAGCAACCAATTCTCTCAACCACTGAGCCACGGAGATAGGCTCACTTAGCCTCGTCTGGACGCGGCTTGCTACACATCCCAGCCTGTGTCCACTGGTCCCGTGCTCTATTGTACTCTGGCTCAGTTTTCCTTCTCTATCACTTAGCCTCGTCTGGACGCGGCTTGCTACCCATCCAAGCCTGTGTCCACTGGTCCCGTGCTCTATTGTACTCTGGTTCAGTTTTCCTTTGTTTCTGCTCAAAGTCATACTCGCACAATTTATTACTCCCCGCAACCCGTATTTAAAGTTCAAAGAGCAACAGTGTTTCTTCTTCTTAATCTTCTTCCTCCTTGCTCTTCTTCTTTCTTTCTATTACCTATAATAATAATAACACTCTATAGTGGATGGTAACCACCAGGCGAGGTTAATGCTCAAAGCATTTTCTACCACCTAACCCTCAAAGTCTTATTATTGTGTGGTCACAAAAAAAATAATAAGGAAAAATTCATGCACTGGGTGGGATTCGAACCAACGAATCCCAAACACTACCTGGACTAACAGACTAGCGCGTTGACCACTTGACTACCAGTGCACTATAAGGTATAGAAAGTATTGTTTTCGGTCGGTTTTTTTCGAACTTGAGCTGATAACATTTCTGAATGATTGAATGCACCGATTCTCGTGGGATCACCAAAGTTAAGCAACGTCCAGCGAGGTGAAGACTTCGTGATGCTGGCATTCCAGCCCACCCCAAGCTGGGTGAGGTTAATGTGGGTAGCAGGTTTGGGAGTTTCCTGCGAATGGAGGGTGAATCCCCGGTCGAAATATGACCATGCATTTGAAAGTGACGTTAAAACCAAACATTGAAATTAGACTTTCCTGATTTTTTGTGCGAGATTTCCAGCGGACACACGGGATCCAGTTATTATACGCTACAACCTTTAAAAGGGTTGGGTGGAAGAGATTGGCGCAGGCAATAACCCCGCCCTTTAGGTAGGGCATTAGCTTTATTTTATTTTGTTATTTTTGTTTTTTGCTCAATCTATTTTGTCGTATTTATATTATTCATATATTACTGCACAAGTGTACATATTGTATCTTGTCTAGTAGATAATAAAGATTAAAATAATAATGATACTGACTAGTATCTTGAGTTAACCAGCCTGCAGGTTAGAATGTTTATTTATCAAAATCCATTTACTTTCTTAGAAAAGTACAAAATCCTTTACAGTTGAATTTTGGCATCATGAAGCGTTGCGTAATACTTCCATGTGTAATCCAAGTCCATTGTTTTTCTTCTATTGCACAAGATTAAGAGGAAATGAATTTTGTTTTTAACAAAATCTTGATGATGGGCAATTGTTATTTTTAAATTCATTATTTTAAAACGGAAAACCTTCTTGTTCCAGATGGTCCCAGATTAAACTAACATTGATCGGTAAAGCCCAACAATGGATGATTTATCTTAGAGTTATGACGTCCCGGGATTGATCATTTCTAATCCCGGGATCCCGAAACCGATTTCCAATCCCGGGATGGGATTCCCTACCTCAGAGTCTTATTATTGTGTGCTCACAAACTGAAATTAATGAGGAAAATTTATGCACCGGGTGGGATTCGAACCAACAGATCCCTACGCTACCTGGACTATTAGACTAGCGCGTCAACCACTTGACTACCAGTGCACCTACTGTGGCCATCCGAAATAGAAACGAACGGGACTTGCATATCGGTACATATTTCCAATCGGACCATTTCTCGGTCATTCGGGTGACCGAACCCGCGATCCGAGGACTGCAAGTCATCCGATGTCACCGCAAACTTCTCGTGCGTGAACAGATCGATAGATTTTTTTCTGTTTATTTTGTCAACTGCAAATGGTTTACAATCGATAGAATTGTTATTATGAATATAACGATAATTTAGCTATAAATAATCCCGTCCAAAGCTCACAGGAAGCTCAGTTTCTTTAAATAAATAAACTTTTTTCCTAAAAACAGGCTGATTTTACGGATTTTGACGGAAAATAAGAAGAGGAACCACTGTAATTTGTAAAAAAAAATTACTCGTAGATTCCATTTTCATTATATGAATAATCAGAATATTCGTGGGTGTTACGTATCAAATCATTAACTACATAATATTCGTATCTTTAAATTATAATAGGTCTTCCTAATTATCATGTTACTTATGCGCGACGTACTGTGTCAGTTGTCACTCATGGGTGACCCAGGTGACACACGCAATCAAGTAGGAGCCCACTGAGTGTGTGTGTGTGTGTCTGTGTGAGAGAGAAAGAGAGAGAGAGAGTGTTCTTTATTAATTACACCGGTAGTACGACACATAGGTATGACTGAGTATTCATTAATTGAATGTGTTTTAATTGCATGTACGATGGTTTAATTAGCCGGTGTTTGATACTAATAGCTTGTTGGCATGTGTGTATTCTTAAACGAGTTCAAGTTTTTTTAAGATACTGAAAAATAATGGTGATTGGGTGTTTTTACATTTTTTGTATGAATATTAAATTAAAAACTTTATCCCACGTCAAAGAAATAATAATAACATCGAAATTCTACAGTTAGGACTAATAAGTCCAATTATTCCAGCAGTAATTCCAAAACGTATTATTATGCGATCAAAATCCCGAATGGGTAGATAACTTGACGTGTTCCGACTGTGGGATTCGAACCCGCGACCTCTGGATTACCAAGCAGACGCCTTGACCACTGAGCTACCGAGACAGAAGGAGGAAGGACTCACCAGAGGAGGAGATGAAGGAGATGACCACCATGAGCAGGGAGAACGCCCCCTGAATCCGCCTCTGCACTTGCAGCATGCTGCGGGATGTGTCCTCCTACACTCCGGCACTGGAACAAAGAGAAATCGAAAACAAGGATTAATTTCTTCAAATCTATGTCAAAGCTTCAAAAAAATATTGTTCATTATTCCCTGACACCTCAACCAAAATATAATAATAACTGTTCATTGAAAAATAAAAAATAATAACAAAGGGCGTAATAATTGCCTCGGCATCAGCACACGTTTCGAAGAAAATTCTGTTCCCTACCCAGACTGGGTGAGGATAATGTGGGTAGCTGGTACGATTCCCAGCGAATGGAGGGTGAAACACCCATCCTTACTATGAATCAAAATCGGGATGTTTAAACTAGACTGGTCACAATAAATATAATTAGGTTAATCTCACTTCAGAAACGCCAGGACTCTCCAGACGTCCCCTATTTTTCCCTTGATGTCTACAAGACATCTCTATTCCTAGATTTCCTATAATATATAAATAGATAACAAATATTATTTCCTAGTATCCGAGGGTGGAAACTCTCAACTGTCACCACCCACTCTCCTAGACTTGAGACCCGCAGAATCGGGAAACTCAATCTCTCCAGACATCCAACCTTTTCCGTGGCACCTCAACCACTCAAGAAAACTTCAGAATGAACCCACTGTTGTATGGAAAACCAAGACCCGGAAAACCCAAGCTCTCCAGACAGCCAACCTTTACCTAAGCAACTGAACATTCCAGTAGCGTAGCGACGTGCTAGGAATCGTGGGGTTCAATTTTATTTTCTTTTTTTTTACTGACTGATTTTCAATTTAATATGCAATACCAGAAAGTCATGTGATGTTCACACCAGTGCATTTCTACTTGTTAAAACTTATTTAGCTCCAGCTAGCCCAAGCTCCGCGTCCACGCTACGCTACCACAGCCACTCTAACAACCAAGGAAACTTCAGGATGTTCTCAACCCATTGTTGTACCGTGCACTGGTAGTCAAGTGGTTAAGGCGCTAGCATGGTGATCCAGGTAGCGTAGGGATCCGTTGGTTCAAATCCCACCCAGTGCATGAATTTTTCCTCATTAATTTGAGATTGTGACCACGTAATAATAAGACTCTGAGGGTTAGGTGGTATAAAATGATTTGAGCAATAACCTCGCCTGGTGGTTACCTTCCACTAAAGAGTGTTATTATTACTATTGTACCAAGTGGAGACTGAAGACCCGGAAAAGTTCTCCAGACATCCAACCTTTCGGTTGGCGCCTCCAACACAATCCACCACTCACAACTCCAGCCTCTCCACCCGACACGGCACGATCTGACGAACTGAATGTCAATTGGACACTGATTTATGAACGTTCAATTCAATTGCTGGAATTTCAATTGTGCTCGCGTGGTCGGGCGAGCGGGATTAGATTAGGCGCTGATTAGATTATTATTAGATTGTTCACATATGTGTAATTGAATAGGAACAATTGAGTGGCCGTAATAATGGGGCTCCACATACATGATGAAGAAGTGACCTTGTCAGTCATAACTAGATACTTAGATGGCTTACTTGGAGATGGCAGTATTCTGTGCCTTTATACTTATGTAGTTTATTTATGCTTGATAAACATAAGAATTGAATATATCTGGTAAGAAATGTAACAAAATCCCTGAAGTAATGTGAAAGCGGTTCCAGGGCAACTTAAAGTTCTTTATTTTAATTTTTTTTTAATGTAACAAAGTTGAGTTTATAATGGCCTTTTTAAATAAATTTTACATCCAATAAAAAAGAAAACAGGGGGGATGAAAAATATTCCACAAAGACCAAATTCGAAGCTTTTTCTAGTACAAAATGTTGACAATTTTGATAATAATTATTCAAGGGTTGATTCATGAATCTTTTTTTAAGAAAAAAATTCAATGTGATATTCCCTAAAAACAATATTTTGTCATACTTAGGCAAAAAACAACAAAATAACCAGCTTTTTTAAAACATTGAAGTGTAAATTATTATATATTCGAACATACGTACGATGATCCATCATGATTTATTTGTATCATCGCTCAAAAACTGCCAGTTTACAGTGCAACAAGTCTAGAATTAAATTGATACTTGAGAATCTTGAGCTAAACTGCAAGAATAGATCTCTACTTTACTTCTGGGAATATTATTCTAACCTTGGTAAACCATAGTAACTATAGTAACCTCTCTCAGGGCTGAGGGGAGGGAATACATCACACACAGCACAAAATACAAAGGCTGATAACAATAATAATTAATTCAATAGTGAACCTCTTCACAATTCTGCTCATGGACATCAATGGTATTGAGATGAAGAGAGATTGATTTATCATGAGTAGTGGAAGGTAACCAACAGGCGAGGTTAATGTTCAAAACATTTTCTACCACCAAACCCTTAGAGTCTCATTATTATGTGGTAACAAACTCAAATTAACGAGGAAAAATTCATGCACTGGGTGAGATTCGAACCAACGGATCCCTACGCTACCTGGATTACTAGACTACCACACGTCAACCACTTTACTACCAGTGAAGAATTTCAACGTGAATTACTCATAACAGCCCATTTCTACACAGTCAGAATCTACACAGTCAGTCAGAATACACATTTCAAGGAATAATATCGTTCTAAAATCTAAATATAGTCACACAAACGTCCAGTTCATGAGAATTACATCTCAGACCTCAGCGCTGACAAGACCATGTAACACGGAATTCCATATTCTCGGAGCACAAATGCCAGGAAGTGGACTGGGGAAGATAGGGTCCTGCTGATAGCAAGGGACATGCAGCAGATAATGGCTGGAGGAAGATAGGGTCCTGCTGATAGCGAGGGACATGCAGCAGATAATGGACATGATGCCTGACATCGGATACTCGGGCTGATAACTCAACTCACTGATAATGTATGCAGTCAGGGGTCTCGAACCTGCGGACCCCGACGTTCCAGACTCATGTGGTGTCTATACGGAAGAGTCTATCAAAAGGGCCAACCTCACGTATTCTTTTTTTTGGGGGGGGGGGGGGGGGGGTTTAACGTCGCTTTCAACTGTATCGTCAAATCACGACGGGGGCTTTATATACCCTCCATTCGCAGGAAACTCACATACCTGCTACCCACATTAACCTGGGTTGGGCTGGAATGCCAGCATCACGAAGTCTACACCTTGCTGGACATTGCTTAACTTCGGTGATCCTACGAGAACCGGTGCATTCAACGCACCATCGAAGCTGACCAAAGATACGACGCTGGCTACGGAAAGTTCTGTCCAACCGCGGGATCGAACGCATGGCCTCTAGACCACAAGCAGTACTCGCAACAATCACACGATTACACCACGGATGTTGGTTAGGTTAACTGCGTGGGTTGGGCTGGGCTGTGCGTGTGTTTGTCTTCACTATTTCGGGAACATTTGCCCTGAAGTAATGCGAAAGCGTTTCCGGGGCACACTTACCTTTTCAAAAAAAAAAAAAAAATCGGGAACAGTTTCCCGTTACAGTTAGCTGCGTGAGTTGGGCTGGGCTGTGCGTGTGTTGGTCCTCACTACTTTAGGAACAGTTGCGGCAAGAGACAAGTCGGGGGCACAAGCTCAGTGCAGTTTCCCGTTACAGTTAGCTCGAGATAGACCAGGGGGCCCGAGGCTATTCCTCTGCCATGGCTGACCCGGGTGACTTAGGGAAATGATAAACTGCGACGCTACTGACACAGCTAGGGCTCCGGGTCATGCATATATTATAATTGTGCAGGATATGTATACAACACTCGTAATATACGAGTATAGGTTCCCTACCAGAGGATATAATATAGCCAACATAGCAAAGGATATACACAATAGTAAGACATGGCATACGAATAAGAAATAGTCCTGCATTCGAGTGACCCAGATGTGTACATTTGCATTCGGAATCATAGGATGCACATTTGAATCAAAACCAGGGGCGGATGGAAGTCTCATTTGGTGTGGATGATTTTAAAATTATATACTCTACCGGATGTGGTGGGATGGTGAAATTGGTGAACAAAATAAATATGTAGTTGTTCATTGAGTAGAAATGTTTTTTTTTTTTCTTTCTTTTTCTCCCAAACATAGAACTAGATGATTGTTTACTCTGGTGATTTTCGGAAAATCTTAAAATGAACCTAAACTACAAATGTTAAAATAAAAGAATTTTTTGTATTTATTTGTAATAAAAAATGAATTTTGCTTAAAATAAATAAATTTTACTACCTATGCTAGGAATTTTACATTAATTTACAGTTAATGACTCTTCAGAGGCAAGCCGAAAAATTCGGACGCACTCCACCGCTGATGAGCATAAATTTCCAACATCGTTAAATATAAAGTATATTTACTCACAGATTACACTAATCAGGATGTTAAGTTAACATTCTGTGCTAACCACAATCTTGATTTATATTATGATTACACAGTTACTCAAACTAGCTTCGCTAAATTTTTGCTAAATTTGGAACTTGAACCACCGACCTCCGGGTTACAAGTCCACCGGACCACCGCGCGCCGCCTTATCGTCGGAGCTGGATCGGTCGTCGGTTGCTTCAGGATGTTCTGTGCTCAGGAAGGATTCCTTCTGTCCTATCTTCAGACGGGAGCTTCCTTCTTCCTTATTAGGTGTCCCCGGTATTGTGAACCGTTACCGAGAGCTCTCTGGGTGTCTAGGTCACCGAGAGCGCTGCATAGAGGATGAGAAAACACATACAGTTTATAGTCTATACACGAGAGATGCCAGCCTCCGTGGCGCAACGGTTGTGACTACTGCCCGTAGTCCAGAGATCCCGAGTTCGATTCCCGGTTGAGGCAGATTTTTCGAACAGAAAATTCTAGGTAGGTGGGTAGGTGGTTCCCAGCGAATGGAGGGTACAACCCCGGTCTTGACTATCACAAATCAGGATTTTAAAACCAAATAGAATCAATGGACATGAAAGGAGCCTAGAAATTGGAAATGGGCGTCCATATAATCCTCTCACCACCATAATGTAAGTATCTGTGCCTGTCTCACGGACACGAAATTATTATTATAACACGAGTTACACGAGAGATCTCAAAAAATAAAGATGACTCAGGCTGGGAGGCGGGAAGAAGACTACTGCTCCCCGTGCTGAGTTCGTGAGTTTGAATCTCCAGTTGGGCGCAATTTCCTGAAAGTCTATAACTCTACAAAAATTTAAGGACGGTTCTACAGCATTTCCAGAGAATAAACCAAAATTATTAAACATGTTGGATCAAGTTTTATTTACAAATGATATAGAATAAATACATACATTGATATTGAAATTAACAAACAAAACTTGATCAAGGGCGGTGCTAATGCCAACGGCATTCTCTTCCGTTCTCACTTAACCAATCGCGCTTTTACCACAGGCACAGTTTGGTCTTAAGATTTCCAAAGAGACAGAGAGAGTCTGTCTCTTTGGTCATCGTCGATGGAGCGTTGAATGCATTGGTTTTCGCAGGATCACCGAAGTTAAGCAATGTCCAGCGCGGTGAAGACTTTGTGATGCTGGCATTACGTCCTAATACTAGGTGAACTTAATGTGGGTAGTAGGTTTGTCGGTTTCCTGAAAATGGAGGGTAACACTCTCGTCGTGATATGCCCTTGCAACTGAAAGCGACGTTAAACTCAAATTAAAAAAAAAAAAAAAATCATAGCGTTTTTCAAATTGTATTTGATATGGATAGCCGGACTCTAATAATTTGATTCTAACCCCTAATATCTTCTTAACCCTTTCCTTAAACTTCCTTTCATGCGAAGATCTAACATAATATGAAGCTAGATAAAACATACTTTTAATCTTTATAAATTATATAAATGCGAAAGTTAATAGATACATAGATAGATAGATAAATAAATAAATAGTACATAAATTGTGTGCAAATCAAACAATACATTACGCCACATCAGTTTAAAAACAGAACGGAAAAATGAGAAGTTGCACTGCGATTTACATGGTATATAGATAATACTGATAATAGATGTGCCATACATGCCAATACATTGCAAGAAGATCCCACATTACACAAATAAGTACACAAGTACATACATAATTTATAATGCTACAGATTGTAGCATGTAGGAAGATGATGAACGTGTATTTACCCATCTCTCCTATATTGTGTTCTTAATGTATTCAATCTGCATACACAAGATAAGTGCATCTAGGTTAAACAGTACACAATGATGTCGGGATAAACATCTTCAAATACATCATCCGCGCGTCTATTTGTTTACTTAATGAGAAGCTCTTGTATACCGGGGGTTTCAAACATCTTCAAATACATCATCCGCACGTCTATTTGTTTACTTAATGAGAAGCTCTTGTATACCGGGGGTTTCAAACATCTTCAAATACATCATCCGCGCGTCTATTTGTTTACTTAATGAGAAGCTCTTGTATACCGGGGGTTTCAAACATCTTCAAATACATCATCCGCGCGTCTATTTGTTTACTTAATGAGAAGCTCTTGTATACCGGGGGTTTCAAACATCTTCAAATACATCATCCGCGCGTCTATTTGTTTACTTAATGAGAAGCTCTTGTATACCGGGTGTTTCAAACATCTTCAAATACAACATCCGCGCGTCTATTTGTTTACATAATGAGAAGCTGATGGTTGGACAACATTCACAACTTTGTCTATCAATATCTTTAACGAAAGAAGCCTTGCTTACAATAATAGATACAATTCATGGTATTTACGCCAATGTAAACTGCTAACACGCATCTCAAATTAAAGGTATTTGTGCACTGGAACCACTTTCGCATTACTTCAGGGCACTTTGCCTCTACATCAATGCCATTCCGGAAACGGAAAAAACTTGTTCAAAATTTTCCACTCGTCAGGATTCGAACCCGCAACCTCTGGGTCAGTAATCAATGCTCTTGACCACTGAGCCAAGGAGGTCTGCTCCGTACACCTGGTAAGCGCATTACTGCATGTACTGTCTACAAACAATATATCTCTATCACCTGGATCTTTGAATAAGGAGATGGAGCGAGCTCTATTAGTGATGAGTAAGCCGAATTAGCATGAAACAAAATAAAGTACAACTACTAGATACTTGGATTATGGCTACTAACTACTTGGATTAAAGCATACAGACTGAGCAAGCATACAAGGTCCAGTAAGATTCATGATGGTACAGATAGATACTGAGTAGAAATCCGCTCTGGTTTTGAGCAGGATGAGGGATTGCTAAAGAGTAGCACTCACAGGATGGGCATCAGGAGTCAGTCACTAATGAGTTATCAAAGTTATCAGTATAAAATGAATAAATTACTAAACTTATCAGTAGAATTTGAAGAATGAGAAGTTGTACTTCGAAAAACTCGGTATCAGAACATTCCACACACTTGAAAAGTGATAGACTAACACAAGAAGATCAAACGATTGTTACAGAGGAGTACTAACAGGATGGGATAATCAGGAGTCACTAATCAGTTATGGGAAGGAAAAATGAGCAGTTCTATACGAAGATTTCAGAACATTATCTGGATACTCTGAACTCTGAAGAGAGATGAGCGGATACTTGATGCAAGAAGTTCAAGAGATAGGAGATCAGGATTCGAGAAAAAAATAGAGGGAAAGCTAACTGAAGAATGTGATGAAATATTTCAAATTTAGTTCATCAAAGAACGCTTGATCATAAGCGAAAGGAGAATTACATCATTATCTCATTTTAACAAACAACCGATCTCAGTAGCTTGATTGAATAGAATAAACACATTTGTTGATGAAAAACTCATACCCCAGCAAGCTGGCTTTCGTCCAGGGAAATCTTGTTGCGGACAGATATTAAACCTGACACAACATATAGAAGATGGTTTCGAGGAAAATATGATTACAGGTGTGGCATTCCTTGATCTAAGTGCTGCATATGACACTATAAATCACAACAGACTTATTTACAAAGTATACGAACTCACAAAAGATTATAAACTTTCAATGTTTTTACAATGTACTCTTCAAAACCGCAGATACTATGTCTCACTGCAGAACCAAAAGAGCAGATGGAGAAAACAGAAGAACGGCTTACAACAAGGTAGTGTTCTGGCTCCTATCTTATATAACATTTATACAAATGACCAACCCATAAACCCAAACACACGCCAGTTTATATATGCTGACGATACTGCGGTGGCAGCGCAGGAAAAATCTTTTGAGGAGGTTGAAAATAAACTTAACAAGACTCTTGCAGATCTAGATGAATACTATCTCAAAAACAATCTACGACCTAACCCTTCTAAATCATGCGTGCTGGCCTGTCATTTAAAAAATAGGGAGGCAAAAAGAAAATTGAAAGTACACTGGAAAAATCAATACCTTGAATCTAGTGAAACACCAAAATACCTCGGAGTTAAAATTGATCGAACTTTATCTTATAAAGAACATTGCCAAGATACTAAAATGAAAACATCTGCAAGAAATAATATCATAAGAAAACTTACCAATACATCTTGGGGAGCTCAACCTGAAACACTAAGGACATCAGTTATAGCACTCTCATTATCAACAGCTGAATATGCCGCACCAGTCTGGTATAACTCAGCACATGCTAAGAAAGTCGACGTCAGCATAAATGAAGCGACACGAATAATAACAGGCTGTTTAAAACCTACACCAATAGATAAACTATACCCTATCGTTGGAATTGCGCCTCCGCCCATCAGAAGACAAGTGTGTGCTGAAATAGAGAGAAAGAAACAGAGCGAAGACACAAGACATCCGCTTCACAACCACCCACCTGTACTCCAGACTAGACTCAAATCAAGAAAAAGTTTCCTCAAAGTAACAAAGCCATGCTCATCTGCGCCTGATTCCCGTAGAACTGCATTGTGGAAAATACACACATCAAATCCAATACTCGAACCAAAAGAAGAAATCTCCAAAGGATGTAACTTGAAATATCCTATATGGCGAACTTTAAACCGCCTTCGCACTAAAGTTTCTAAATGTAAGAAGAATTTGGTGAGATGGGGTTACAGTGATGATGACAAATGTGACTGCGGATCTATACAAAACGAAGACCACCTCCTTAACTGCCCCACTGCAATTGTCACCTGTAAGGAAGAGGATCTAGTATTGGCAAATACAGCAGCTATTGAGGTTGCAGATTATTGGAAAAACAAAATATAATTTGGTGACAGAAACGGACTCGGAAAGTAAAGTAAGTAAGTATTGATAAGGCGGCGGACTTATATACTGGAGGTCGGTGGTTCAAGTCCCGGTTTCAGCGTAGATTTAGTAAAGCTAGTTTGAGTAATTGTGATATCACGAAAGTGATTAACACAATTATGATGACAATTTTACAAGCAGATCAGAAAGTATTATCACTATTAAAAGACCATTTTCTCACTAGAGAACAATAAACAGAGAACAGAATAGTCAACCCTTACAAGCCAGGCTAACTTACAGTTTCCTCAGGCTTTAATGGCTTATAAAGAAAAAGTCCAAGTCCTCACGATGGTTGATCGCACAAAGAAACATGTGGTTCAGGATGAGCAAACTTTGAAATAAAGTAAGCTGGAGACGATCATTCCCCCTTCCAGCTGTAGCTTTTGGCTACAACAACAAAAAAAACAACAACTATTTTGAGAGAAAGAACATGACCAACAGATAAAATGATAATGAACATATCCGAGGAATTCAAATGAACTTCTTCCTTCCTAGAGCATTTCTTCACTGATCAAATCATCCGACCAACTTCCCAGGAACACAACTCCTAATGAAGACAGTCTGGAAGCAATAACAGAATGCAATGGTCTACGCAGAGATGCTAATCTAGGCAAATCAACGTTAACATTGTTCAGAAACCATCCATCAAACTGCCCATACTCATCCGAACACAACAATAGACAATATTCTCCAGCAACAATGGAAAACAAACAAGATGGGAAGATAAGAAAACACATGGAAACCTTGCACCGGGAGCCTCCCAAAGGTTCTCACACCAGTGAGGCATCAGATGGAATAAAGCTGCACAATGCAATCAAATAAATAATGAATGAAGAAACAGTGAATGAGAGATAAGACATCAACATGAAGCAGGCAACATTGGCAGTGGCAACAATAATCATGAGAATTGTGAACTTGGAGCGGAAGAACAACAGCTACCTGAACCTCACTTATATCTTGGACCAACGCTTCCGTGCAACTTACTGACTATTGATGTTTCTACTAGCATTGTTGCTCGTTCTAAGTTCTATTACCCTAGCCAGGCAACGATCCAGTATGGTCCACTATCCACAGCTATGAAATTTCTTCTTCACAGGGAAAATATTAACTTCTGTTAATATTTAGATAGTGTTGTTTAGAAGATAGAAAATTACAAATATAAAACCGCGGGTCAATTAATAAACACATGGTTCAAACTTGTGAAAAACTATCCACAGTCCTCATAGTCTAAAAGTTCTCCAAGTAGTGCTTTTTAATTTCTCTCATGACAGCAGTCAGAGAGAAGAGGGCGCGATAGAAAAGAGTTAGCCAATCATTTATCAAATATTTTTAAAAAAAATACTTGCTCTATCCAGGAATCGAATATGTACTTTCATTGAGACATCAAACCTATTAGACTTTAAAGGTTATTGATTCCTTAAATAAAGCAGCCTTTCAAGAGCTTTAATCTGAAACGAACTAAATGCTTCCTAAGTTCTTCAGTTGGTAGCTTTACAGTAACAAAAAATATTCTTCTATCCAATATATTATACTGTTGGTCGAGTGGATATGGCGGTATTGCATTAACCCGGGTAGCATAGAAAACCATTGCTTCGGATCTCACCCAATGCACTCATTTTCTCTCCAACATATGTATATTTGAGACGTTGACCACATACTATGGCAGCAAAGCAACAGCTTAAAATACACAAACTCTTTTGTCGGGCAGAGTAACTAATGTGTATTATTCTTTGAGACCACTATGCCTTCTTGTTTCTTCAGTCAGCAGCCTTACTTACAATATGACAAGACAATAATATATGTACGCAACTTTCTGCCTATCCTGCCGAGATATGATCGAGAGATAGCTGGCATACATGTGATTTGTAAGTCCTTCTTCTGGAGTGTTAAATAAGCAACTAGTAACTCTAGTCGGTAATTATTGTAATGATAATGCGAACCTGTCACCACTCATACGAGTTCTAATTAACACACAGAGGCATGACTGCGAGAGATATCCTTTCATGTGAAGACATTAAATAAATACAGAAAATACACAAACGTTGGATTGAGTTTCCATACAAGGATCTGTTCTGTCAGCACGGCGGCGCGATGAAGAAGGATAGCTTCGGAGTTATGAAACTTTCATATACAGAATGTAAATAATAATCATGTAAGATAAATAAAAGATAATGTAATTAAATTACAATGGATACTTTTTCAGTCTGAATGGCCAGCCAGGGCCACGCGCTATGTGGGATGTGGTACACCTTTAAGGCTTGGGAGCGAGAGATGAGGCAATCGTGCGACTTTGAGTATGGAAGGATTTGCTGGACCTTAGTTTTATTAATTTTAAATGTTTCCATAACTTGTGGACAGGGTTCTACATTAATAATAAATTATGTTTCTGCATATTTTTTCGCCTTTCTACAGGATCCGCCATTGACCAAGAACCGTTTTGAAATGGCTATATTTTCACAACTGAAGTTTCGAAGTGATTTTTTCTATGGTGGCATGCTGGAAAAGAAATGCTATTTATCGCAATGCTCGCCTATTCACGTTTTGAAGATCACATCAATCACAATGAAGATGCTCCTCGTCTTGATGCAGAATGCATGAATTCATACATTATCTCAAGCTGTGCATCACGTAAACTGAAATGTCTACGGGGATAGCAAAAACCAGAAATTCTATAAGAACTGAAAAATGCTATTTGATATGAAAATCAATGCTATCACCGAGTACATGTTGGTAAACGCGATTCATAACTTGAGAGAATGTCTGAAATCTGAATTCATGAACTCTGCATGAAGGGCAACATTTACGTGATGTGATTGTTTAAAACGTAAATGAGAATGACACTAAATGACATAGTATTTTCTAGCATCCCATAAAAGAAAATTTCACTATGAAGCTCCAGTTTCGAATATTGTATAGGCATTTCAAAAAGGTTCATAATGAATGGCGGACCCTGTACAGGTCTAGGACACAATCCTAGATTGATTATAAAAAATCTATTCCTCTCTTTATCTCTAGGACACGAGTCCAGCTGGATTTTATTTCTGTATTCTTCATCCATTTATACAGAAGAAGTCTAATTTTTCTCCGTGTCTCTAGAAAAGAAGTCTCGACAAATTAATCATCACATGAGGGCGTTGCAGTGCCCCGCATAGAAGTCAAATAGAGTTATGTGTTAAGTTCAGGGGGCAGATTGACCAATCATAGACCAGCACCACGGTGAACAGAGTTGTCAGTTGATGGGTTCTGAGTAGCGTTAGCTCTGAATTAGTTACCCTCCACCTACATGACCATAAATATAACTGGGCTAACTTTACATAACAATAAGTTTAAAGTGAAACCTTAATTCATCAGATGGTACAAAACAAAATACACAAGGTAAAAAGGAAGCTCAAACATCGGTTTGTTTAAAAACTTATAATTATCATGACCATTATTTGATACTTTCTTTCGTAGCCAAAAGTTACAAGAAAAAATGTTGAACAACATTCTCTTCCATACTACTCTGATTTCAGCATTGTCTTATACATCATCAAAATAGACCTCAGCAATCTCCTGTAAAAATATATCCAAAACAGTACTTTCTCTCCAAGTTATTAGTTGAGTCATCCGGGGGGAACTACCGGAGAGGCAGCCCCTAACCCGCGCCTGATGGCACTATCGCCCGGGGCAACTCTCAGAAACAAAGCCTCTGCAGATAGAGTAATTATGACAGCGTACATCGAGTCTCATATCATATTTGACCTACTGGCCATTACGAAAAAAAAAACCAACATTGCATCGAAACCTCTCAACCTCTGCTCTCCCCCGACTTTCCAAACGCACCATATGGCGTGCAACTTTCTGGTTACCGAATGAGTCATGAGTCAGACACGGACCGTCCACCGGTGCAACCGAGTAATTGGTTGTGACAGCAGCGCCACCGGTTATTTAAAACCGTTCACCGGACGGGCCTTTTGTCATACCAAAAATAAACTGATCGAACATGAAGTTTGAGTGCTTATTCTCTGCCTATAAATAGACCCAATCAAGCAATTATATGCTAGACTTGTTTGTTCAACCTGCTCTTGAGACTTGAGGTAATAACTTAATCTCAGCCAACTGGTCAGCCCCAATTAGAAAATGAAGGAATATAAATTTCCAGACTCCGTGAAAGGGCACTCTTTTTTATTTTCGCATTTGTGAATGAGGAAGTCTGAGTCGACTCTTGGAGCTTTATTTAGATCTGGAGTAAGATTGCTGACTCCTTGTACTTACAGAGAGATAGGAAAAAAAATGAAGTAAACAAGACAGTTACCACACATTGCAAACGCTCATCATTCTGCAAGCATTACCGTGCACAAAGTCATATAAAAGGGCAACATGACCCAAAATTGTCGCTCCTTGCCTTGTATGACTTACTTTACTGTGCCGGCGGCATTAACGACCATAATATATGTCTGCTCTATAGCAGCCCTCCAACGATCTTGTGCAGCAATCTTTCACTGACTGGGTAAAATCCCATTTCTTTACTGTCTTCGTTGATGTTGTGAGTTGTCCTCTTGTTCTTAATCCACCAGGACGAACACGCAGATGGACAAACAAACGAACTGACAGTAAAAACAAGCATGGTGTTATGTGATGGTTGAATGAACGGCCATAAGTGCACGCAGGTGGAATGAACAAACGGGCATACATAAGTGTGCGGAGCATACATAAGTGCATCCAAAGTTTACAGAGAGAGCAATTCCATCAAGTAATCTTCCTAAAGACATTAAACTTTTCCACCCATCACAGAAGACAATGTACCAATCTAGGAAATGGATCACTAAGCCTTCGCTCATCTGTCAGAATAATATCAAGTCCATTCAACCACTTAAATCATAATAATAATAAAACCCAAGTGAAAACAAACGCGAGAAGAAAGTAAAACTCATCCAGAGAGAAACAATAGTCAAAGATTACTTCGGGACTATAAAAATCACTTGAAATTATCATTGTTCAACAGTAATTATGACTAAAGAATCACTTAAAAGCATCAACAAACGTACGAATCGTTTTTAAATCATCCGAGTGTTGTGTGAGATAATTCACAATCAGAACTGTTGATGTGTTGGTACAAAGTGTTTTGAATAGTGTTTTTGTGTTTAACAACGTGCCGCTTGTGAAACAATGCCAAGTAAATAATAACACATCTGAGACATTAGTGAAACATTATAAAGTGTTTTGTCTTCTCCACACATGAAGAACACGGAAATCATTAGCTTGATGGCGGTACATCACGAAGCTATAACAAACACACACACATAATTATTTCACTCTTATCCTCGCTCGATAGTTTGCACGGACAGAGATACTAATGAGGACTAATGAGTGAGGAGATTTCAACCTCAAAGTTCTTGAAACGAGGGAGAAGAGAGAAAGTGATTTGAGGCGTGATTATTGAATTGAAAATGAGATCTCTTCAGTTTTGTAATGTACATGATCGTACAATTATTCATACCTAAACAAAGAGACCTAAGATGATTGAATTATTATTATTATTATTGGTCTTGGGAGGTCTGAGAAATAGAAAGTGAAAACATAGAAGGATTTCTTCAAATAAATGATAGTGGGCGCGAAAAAAACAAATTTAAGTGAAATCAAATTACAAGCAAAAGATCTCGACTATCTAAACACCTCAAACGCCAAGAAAAATCTCCTGAAACCAACAGATGACAAGCTTTCAGCATTCCAAATCATATTTTCAAAATTAGAGGACCCTTTTGCAGTACAATTTCACACCAGGAACTGAAGAACTTGTGGCACTGAATCGTGGAAAATGGCTACACAGTACATAAACAAGGCTCAGCCTTTGGTTTAGATTACGTTAGAGTTTAGATGAGTTGAGAAAAGTAAAAAGCGTCTTTCCAACTCTCATCGGAACATCCGAATTGAAGAAGCTGTGTACAGGCTACACAACCATTAGGAGCTTTTATTGAAGGTATTATGGTCATACTCTAGCCGGAGTGAACTTTCAACAATAATATACTTACATGCACTTATACTCATAAGCAAAAGTTTATCCATCATACTCAAAAAGTATCATAATTATACTTACATGGACAAGTATTCACAAACATTACCTAGTGTTCATAAGATACCACATATGATTTTAACCATAGCTCAGAATATAAACTCAAGTATTGCACTCATAAAATATAACAATTTTGAGTAAGACCCGGAACTATTGTTCTGCGTGGGAGACACACCATTATGGTATTAGTAAAAGTGTTTGGAATATAATGGTATTGGTAAAAGTGTCCGGAATATAATGCCTGTCAATGAGAGCTATCTTGTAATCGGGTTAACGAGCTAGTCTGGTAATCTAGGTAGCGTAGGGATCCGTGTGTTCGAATCCCACCCAGTGCATGATTTTTTCCTCATTAATTTGAGTTTGTGACCACATAATAATAAGACTCTGAGGGTGAGGTGGTAAAAAATGTTTTGAGCATTAACCTCGCCTGGTGGTTACCTTCCACTAAAGAGTGTTATTATTACATATTATAATAATGTCTAATATTCTGACTCATCTGCACTAAGCATTAGTTTTCTGTTCAGGTGTTGTTGTAGTTCACTAAAGGGCTCTCGCCACTTGCTACACAAGTAACACAACGCCGCAAGTTTGGCTCTAATTTAATGGCCAACACATGAATCTTCCATCACTTGAACCACATTAAAAGAACGCTTTCAGATGATGTAATCGACAAGTGTTTTTTTTTTTTTTTTTTTTTTAGTGGGGTTTAACGTCGCTTTCAACTGCCATGGTCATATCACGACGGGGGTTTTACACTCCATTCGCAGGAAACTCACAAACCTGCTACTCACATTGACCTCACCCAGCCTGAGTGGGGCCGGGAAAAGCCAGCGTCACGAGAATTAGAATTTGAATGGTCACCCATCCAAGTCTTAACCTCGCTGGATGTCGCTTAACTTCGGTGTTCTGAAGGGAACCGGTGTATTCAACATGCCATCGACGCTGGCTAATCGACAAGTGTAACACCATTTACACCATTGATTGATGTGTTATTTGTGCAAACACTGATGGTCCATTTACATACAGGAATTGCATTAGCAGGCGATTAGCCCTTCACGATTCTTATGCAATCCTCACACCTCGACTCATAATTTGCCAACAGTTCTGAATTGGTAAACGTGATATCTGATGAGAGTTAGATCATAATGATTGAAGTCAAGCATAGTTTCAAATCATAACCATTAGTACTGCGTCCGAACTACTAACATAGATTCAACCATTCAATCGGTTTTTACGAGCGATTGTTTCCGGAAATGGTTTTCACGAGTTGTCATAAACAACAGCAGTTGAAAGTCGGGAATCGAAATCATGACCTGCCTAGCCACGAGGCCCCATGTTGCTTTGCATCACAGATAGCGGCAGGAGTTCATAAACCCTTGAGTGGAAGGTAACCACCAGGCGAGCTCAATGCTTAAAGCATTTTCTACCACCTAACCCTCTGAGTGCTTTAAAGGAAAAGTTAAAGTTATCAAATTTGTGTTAGTCACTTTCGTGATATCACAACGACTCAAACTCGCTTTACTAAATCTACGCTGAAACCAAGACTTGAACCACCGACCTCCAGCTTACAAGTCCACCGCCTTATCGATCAAGCTCCTGAGGTAGGTTTTCTGAGTGCTCTTATCGTGTGCAAAGGCTCAAATGAACGAGGAAAAATGCATACATTCGGTGCTATCCGAACCAACGGCTATTGACCACATAAACGTCCTTAACTACAAATACACCAGCGTCAATGCACTGGTTCTCGTAGTATCACCGAAACTAAGCAACGACCTGCGAGGTGAAGACTTCGTGATGCTGATATTCCGGCCCAACCCAAGCTGGGTGAGGTTAATGTGGGTAGCAGGTTTGTGAGTTTTTTGCGAATGGAGGGTAACACTCTCGTAGTGATATGACATTGCAGTTGAAAGCGACGTTAAAAAAAAATACTTTCTATATACTATACTGGGTAGGATAGGTAATAGAAAGTCATAATTTCGCCTACACCTAAGTATCTTTTCATTCATACATACTTCTGAATATGCCTCAGTACGTGTAGAAAGTTCACAGTAGTAAGAGGTTCTGTGGTAGGTACACGGTACAGTGTGTATGAATAAGGCATACTGCGGTATTGTCTGTATGAATGAATGAATCTTTCTCTCATAGAATTCATATTAGCAACAGATGTGTACGCATCCGATTTCTAATAGACATTTCTAACCTCCCGCATGGCATAACTTCTAGTGGATAGAAACAGTTCTATTGAATAGAATACCAAACAGATCTCGGTTGGTTTCAGGAATGTGAAATAGATGTCTCTATTGCGGGCAAGACGAGGATTGAATACTCGTCAACATTAATGCATATGCTGGCTGACACCTTTTGGATATCCAGAATGCAGTCCACATGGTAAGTTTAAATCAGCAATGATTGAAGATGGTGCAGGAGTAGGATTTATATATCAATAAAGCAAAGTTGTTGTAGTAGTACTTTGAAAAAAAAAAAAAAAAAAAATCAGTCCAAGAATTCAGTCTATCAGAAGGTCCTGGGTTCAAATCCCAGAGTCGACAAAAAATTGTATTCAACAGATGGTTACAGTTGTTTGTGCGGGATACCTTCCTAAAATGAGAGAAACCTAACCTTGACCCAGCACCTAAATGGGAAGTATTTTGTAATTGTGTTACTTCCCGCCCATCATGCAGAGGGGAGGCATACTACGGGATGGGCAAGCTACAAGAGTAGCTGCGAAATAAAAAAACACAATACTTCCGATTTCTAATATTAGAAATTTCTCGCAAGTAAAAAGGCTGTGCCACGTTCATCTTTCAAAAATAAATCATATTCCCTACTTAGACTGCTAGGTGTGAAAGTATAATGACTCTTACTGCGTATCTCTTCCTCTGACAGCACATCAGTCTTGGCGTCTCCTATACATCCTTACTCTGGTCCACTTTGTGCTTCGTAATGGTACGTGAGGTCCATGCCATCTCCTGCAAGTAGCTTACTCATGTACTCACTCCTACAGACCATCTACTATCCATTAGGTACTTCCTAATAGGTGAAAATTTTCACTTGCCGCAATGGCCTGTTTGTATTTTCTGCAACTCAGCGCACATCTACTCACCTATTGGAATTCTGATTAGTCTGATGACCTGAAGAGAGTTTCAGGTCTCCCCGGTCAAGAACTAGAGTAAATACCAACTTCTTGGATTCTAGAACACTTACAGTCTGGCTGGGTGACGTTAAAAGAAAACCAGTGTCTCGCTAGAGCACTCAGCACTATAAATAAAGAACGGACTTGTCAGTTTCCCGGCTTGAAGTTTCCCGAAGGCTTAATGGCTTATAAAGAAAAAGCGAGCCAACTTTTCTACTTAAGTTTGGCAGGAGACTAACACTCCCCTCACCAGTAGCCAAGCTAGCTACAACAACAACAATCTAATAAATTAAATAAAAAAATATTGAACTGACTTTATAATAAAAAGACCTTCTTTATACTGCTTTGATCCAACATTTATTTCTCTGCTATGATATTCAAGAAAAAATGTAACTCATAAACTCACAAACACAATTAGTCGATATTTACAACATTGTACCACGCCACTGATTTTATACAGATACCACAATTTGCCATTCAAACTCGAGCAGAACTCCCAAATTATAATTGGTGCATGCGGGTCCAGGTTGGTGAGTTCTCAAGCGTGCAATGTTTGTCTATCGATCTACCGGTTACCGGTTCTGATAATTGAACGGTCAAGTTCAAACCTAATTGCTGAAATGTTACAGAATCGTTATCAGAGCCATGTCCGTACTTCTGTAGCAATGGATCACTTGCACATGGGGGAAAAAATAGTGAATGACTGATTTTTTATGTATAGTAAAAATACCAGAACAAGCCATTCCCGCTATCAAAACCACGAAAAACGAAAGACCTTAAAAAACATTTTAAATTTGCAGCGTCGCGTCGCGTCGGAAAAAAGCACCTTATGATTTGTGTCGTCATATTTATCTAGTTGGATTTTTCAGTCTATACGTTCTTATGCTTGGGCTTTTTTTTTGGTGTCCTGGACTTTAAACACATTTATCGCTCATAATGAATTCCCTCTACATTTTTTGTCAGGAATCGTTTCGTGTATTCATAATTTACAAAAAAAAAGATATTTTCAAATTTTCACTGTTTGACGTCAAATTATTAACATTTTTCCTGGGCTCGAAAAAAATAAATAATAAAATACCATAGAAATCCGTACGATTTACTCTTCAGATAATAGTCAATAAAAATATTTCCGATTTTTAATATTAGAAATTTATAGGATGTAAAAAAATGTCCCCAATCAATTCTTGTCAATTATTAGCCTCCTTGTAGTGCGTAGAAGTGCTGAGTCATTCCTCCACTGTCTGGCTACCATCGTTCACGATGACGCCACCCTATGATAGTAAAAATTGGTGAGCCTGTGGCATACCTACTCGTCCAAATATAATATCACTTATATCACCATTCAGGGAAGTACCTAACCGTAACGCCCATTATTTAGAACTCTTTCCCAACCCTACTCTACACAATGAGGCATTGCCGTACATTGTTTCGGTCCTGGTAGCTCAGTGGTAAAGGCGGCACTCTGAGAATCCAGAAATTCCAGAGGTCGCGGGTTCGAAACCCAGCCGGGCAGTATAAATAAGGTGTTATTATTATTGTTTCGGGTCTAAATTTGTGACCACCGGTACTATGTACCGGATTAGACACGATTCGAAAAGAGATAAAAAGTCATGGAAACGCAAGATGAGTGAGTCTATCTGCTTATCGTTTAGAGACTCCCAAATTGGTACCTACATGATTGTTATTAAGCTTATTTTTCAATAATATTCTGAACTTTATCTCTGTCACTGCGAGGTTGAATAATACTTCAGCATGTGGGTGGGTGGGCCGAAATGTTAAAAGTTGAATGTACCGGAAAACCCCAACGAACAGTATAGCACCGTGATGTGATAATAATAATATCTACACTCTATAATGGAAGGTAACCACCAGGCGAGGTTAATACTGAAAGCATTTTCTATACCACCTAACCATCAAAGACTTATTATTATGTGGTCACAAACTCAAAGTAATGAGGAAATTTGCATGCACTGGGTGGGATTCGAACCAAGGGATCCTTACGCTACCTGGATTACTAGCGTTAACCACTCGACTACCAATCATAGCCAAACATTCAAGTGAAACCAAAAAAAAAGAAAAATTCAATTTCGTCGCTTTCAACTGCATGGTCTAATCACGACGAGGGTATTACCCTCCATCCACAGGAAACTCACAAACCTTCTACCCACATTAAGTTCACCCAGGGTTAGGACGGAATGCCAGTATCACGAAGACTTCACCTCTCTGGATGTTGCTTAACTTCGGTGATCCTACGAGAACCGGTGCATTCGATGCGCCATCGACACATGGCTAAAGACGTGCACTGGTAGTCGTGATTCACGCGCGATTCAATCCAGGTAGCGTAGGGATCCGTTGGTTCGAATCCCACCCAGTGCAAAAAATTTTCCTCAATAATTTGAGTTTGTGTTTGGTGGTAGAAAATGCTTTGAGCATTAACCTCGTCTGGTGGTTATTCGACTATAAAAGAGTGTTTTTATTATTATAAAGAGATTAAAGACTTATTTTCATTAATTGTAATTAAGTGGAGTCGATTACATCACATTATCTGTATTATAAACTAATAAGTTCAATATCTAATCGGAACGATAAGCATGACATTTTGTGCTAATTGTGTGGTTTCAAATTATCTGTTTCCACTCTCACGAAATAAGGATTGGTATCAGTTCGGTATGTATTATATTGGTATCTGTTAAGAGGTTTATCGGAACTTATAACCAATAAAATCAACAGACGGATAGGTGACAAAACCACAAACCAAAACCGATTACATCCACGTTGGAAGGTACTTAAAATGTAAATCATCCCGACAGACCCAAGGTGCAATACTGGCCTAGGCAGAAACAACGCCCCCACACATCCATTAAAATATAATTTAAAAAAAAAAAACCCAATAACAGACTTGAAATGATGTAAACTAAATAGATGTGTTTTAAAAAAGCAATAACAATTACAAAACACGAAATCAGAATACATCAGCATAAATCACTGATTGGCCAGACCCTCATTGTCAAATTCTATCCCCATAAAAACCATGCTAGAAGCACGCTACTTCTGATATTATCAAATGTAGGTAATAATACAATAAAAAAATTCATGGTTTGGCAAATGGCGACCTATCATGCAAAGAGGACCATATACCTCACACAGCACAATCTCTTAAATATCATGATATACTAGTAAGTCCAAACTCATAATGTCTTTCCTTGTATGGTAGAGGGTCCGAATACTGGACGGTGGTATCCAATGAGACAAGAAATAAATGTCCTTGAATAAACTTATATGTATAATATTAGATGGATGATTTTTTCATGTTTCTTTGTCATTTAAATTCAATTACCTTTTTAATTGAAAATAATGATTTTTATCAGTGAGAATGTTTGTTAATTTTTCTGGTATAAATAAAGCAAAAGCACATACATGCACACACAAAGTAGACATACGCAGAAGACACTGAATACCACAAAATGATGTTCTTGAAAGGAAACAATATCAATATTAGCGCCGGTAGAAGAAAAGAGAGTAAAACATTGCTGTTGTGTATTTCATATTTACTTATCAGTGTATTTCATATCAGAATACATATTTACTAAATGAGAAACACAAGATATCCATTGGGCGCACAAAGCTCTTCTATGACAAAACGTCCAGCATTCGGGTACACGTACCATAATCAAATGAGCCATCCAAACTAAATCATTCCGAATCGTTACATGAGCACCGAATGAGCTCAGACTGAGCTGAGTGGGGACTCCCACTCAGACTTGAGGGTGGACACGAGATGACGACAGAACATATTGCCAGCCATCAGCAAGCTATGAAAGTCGTCATAATGGAATAGGAAATGAGATATTGGAATAGATTGTTCCAGGCGGGTGGTGACACGTGAGGTTTCGTGTAGGACACTGAGGTTGGTTTGGACCAGGGTTGATAAACTCTTGCATCGAGATCGAGTTGTTTCCTGATAAGAACGTCGATGTTTCGATGTCCTAGTGGCTTGTGTTCTGACTACTCATCAATCAAGTAGACCAAACTCAGTAGCTCAAGTGACAAGGCAGTGGACTTGTAACCTGGAGTTCTCATGTTCGATGCATTGGTAGGTTAAGGCAATAGTATGGTAATCCATATAGGGATCCGTTGGTTCGGATCCCACCCATTGTATGAATTTTTCTCATTAATTTGATTCTGAAGGTTAGGTGGTAGAAAATGCTTTAAGCATTAACCTCGCTTGGTGGTTACTTTTCAGGAATATTTAAGCAAGGCGTTTGAGTAAGCATGCCTCAAATCTTCTAGATTGAGATATTCCGCATAATTCAAACAGCTTTTCTTGGAGGCTTGGAATCATAAGAACATGTTCACTATGTTCATGTTAGGTGACGCAGGCTGCTTCAATTCCACCCGAAGGAAACATTCCTCGTAACTCATACCTCCTGGGAATGTGTGTGGAATCACAACTCCGTGACACATTTGACATTCACTTGGAAAGTTGCAACCATAACTTGTAACCTCCGCAGATAGTCCCCCCCCCCCCCCCCCCCCCCCCCGCACGAGGTCAAGAGAGTCAACAGTTGTTGGATTGCGCCCAACAGGCCGCGGGTTGAGGGCCCGTCAGCCGTCATAATAATTTCCAGGTAGATAATTAATGGAAGCCGCCCGCCAGAGCTGCCAAGCTATTTGTCGGGTGAGTGAGGCGGAATGCCCGCCGGGACAGTGCAGCTCTGATGGAATCGAACCGGGACCCGTGCCGTGACAGTCATGGGGAGTGTGTTTCTTGCCGAATGGAGAATTTTGTAATGGAATTTTTTATACAATGTCATAGAAAATCCTGCCTGATCATACAGTTGCTATCGAAGCTAGTTGGTTTTACTAGTTATAGTTCTTACATTTTTATTATAAACATTAACAACAAATCAACATTAACAGCTTTATTACAAATAATTACACAGAAGATAGTAACTAGTTATATTAAAACAAGCTAGTTTTCGTTCACATTTCACACCACTGACAAAATTCTTATTTTCTATAGAACAATAAAATGCAGAGTTCCTAATAGGTCTTTCGCTGGTCCGAGGGCAAATGACCATAGAAATCAGTATGCAATTCCTTACCCATTCATTATGATATTTAAGATTTATGTAATCTATTTAAGTAAATGAAGTTTACTAAACAAAGTTCTATAAATTCCACTCTAAAGTAGACAAACAGCTCTGGATTCAATAGAATTATCCGCATTAACTTTAACTTATGAATTTCCAAGACATAGGAGTTTCAAACACTTCTCTTCTAGCAAGAGACACATCCGGATGAACTTGATTTATGAATTTCCAAGAGTTGCAAAGATCAAATGATTTCCACTCCAAAGTAAACGAGCTTCATTTTTTCAGACATCAAGTCCTAATCTTAGAAATTAAATAAGGATTTCTTCTTCAATTTACTCCAGGTGTTCTAGTCATCTCCAATTTCTCTCTCTCGTTCCGACGACAAATCTGAGAAATTACGTCCGAAAGCTCGGCGTGGGATGTCCAATACGACATTATGTAAGCTCAAAGCTATCTCTAAGCTTACATAATAAATATAATGCTGCAATCTGTTGCATCTTTTAATATTTTTTATTTAAAAAAATAGTATCTTCGGGTTTGGCACCTCACCCATAGTGTCTAGTGTGCGACACCTATTAGCACATCTGGACCTCAGGACCATTAGTAGAGCGACCAGGACCCACCAGCGTGTGGACTGTGGGGGTCAATGACACTTGGGTCTCAGTCCGCACTTCTCTAGCTTGCTTTTAAAATCCGAGGTTCTTTCTTCTCCCTGACAATGGACAAATTTTCGGCACTATAGTGAAGAGCCGTCCTCTTCAGTGAAGAAGACAGAATGCTAATTGCGACAGGTGGGATCACTCAAGTTAAGCAATGTCCAGTGAGCTGAAGACTTCGTGATGCTGGCATTCCGACTCAACACAGGCTGGGTGAGGTTAATGTGGGTAGCCGGTTCGTAAGTTTCGAATAGAGGGTAGACGACAAACCCTAATATAAGAAACATCCCGGGTGAGTCCGATGCGTTGTACTAAAGAGTTCAAAGGTTTGAAGCCAACAAGTGACTTCGAAATAAATGTATCTTTAGTACCCGCCGGAGGTTGTAGGTTCGAATCCCGGCTGGAGGGGAAAATCTGAGTATTTCTGTTTACGGAATGGGATAGATGTAAAGGTAATGTGTCCTGAAGTAATGCGAAAGTGGTTGCGGGGCATTAGTACCCTTTGAAAATAATTTAAAAAATATCTTTAGGGAGTATTTTAAAGAATTTTATTGATAAACCAAAATCATGAACTATACAGCGGTCAAGTGGAGATAGTAAACAAACCTGAGTAATGAGTACCCTACCTATTATATTTTAATTTTTGGCAGGGAAAAAATAAGGTTTTAATATGTATCAATGCTTACAAAGGTTCACAATCAAAAGCGGAGAAATTACATGTCAAATCGAACCATTCTCACATCAAGTTTGCAACTCAGTCAACTGTTTTTTACCTGTGAACATGGGACAATAAAGATTTCATGAAAATAAATTTTCTTAGTTTCATAAACTCCAAGTTTCACCTCAGTTCCATATAATGGCACATTAGACCCAAGAGGATAGTCGCTAATGAACGGGTTAAATCAAATATTATTATCATTGAATACTTTATCAGAAAGACAAATACAAACAAATAATTTACAAAATAGATAACAAGAAAAAAATACAACATATATAATTATATACAGATGACATAACTAAAAGACGGGCTTATTGCCTCTTCCACCCAATCCTTAAAGTTCCCTATCGATCAACATTATACACAATCAAATGGCTAATGGCCGTGCTTAATCAGGCTGTTAGTGACTACGCACTTGGGCCATAGAGAGTAATGAAGATTCTAGGCAACAAGGATACAAGTTCCAAAAGATGGACCTTGGACCTCAGAGTAGTGAAGAGAAGTAAGTCAATTCTTATGAAGTCATCTCGCGCCATTCTTTCTCGTCTTAGAAAACGTTGGCCTGAAATAATTTAAATGACAGCCCAGCGCTAAGCTGCCGCCGACAATAGAGATTCGAGTCCCAGCGGGCATGGCTTAAATAAAGCTCGCAATTAACGGCTCAACAGCTTTATTTTCGCTGGCAAGACATATTATGATGATGATGATAATAATAAGACAGATGTGCTTTATTTTCGCTGGCAAGACATATGATGATGATGATGATAATAAGACAGATGTGCGAGACAGTCGAGGACTTAGCGGATTAGAGGAATTGAAGTTTCAAATATGATAGGTGAACCTTTAATAGTACTACCTAGAGAGGCATTATTTATTTGCATATACATGTACTAACAGCAGGCGCGGCCGGTGGAATATTGTTCAGGGGGTGCTGCCACATAAACCGGACTAAAATGGGATTTACAGAGAGTCACTTTTTTCCGAGTAAATTAAATTATTTAGGAAATGTATGATGATTTTCAGTACGAGCTGGAACTTGGGAAAATCCTCTCTTTTACTTTTTGTCTGGGGATGCTGCACCAGCCGCGCCTGACTAACAGTGAGGTAATGTACCTTTGCTGTGACTGTATGCAGGTTTAATGTTCCTGTATATTTGAAAGATGTAACAAAGCAGCAGGATTTGTGGCTAATCCGACTAAAACTAAAGTATTAAAGTTTCCAATATGTATCTCAAGCCTTTCTTATGGCTTTGTCCTATGGTGCAGACATTGGTGATTCTTATATAAAAAAGTTATCATATATTTGTGTTGATCACTTTCATGATAGCACAGCAAGCCAAACTCGATTTACTAAATCTAGGTTGAATCCAGAACTTGAACCACCGACCTCCAGGTTACAAGTATCGCCGCCTAATCGGTAAGGTCTGTGGCGATTCTTGTGTTAGCGTGAAGAGTTGAAGACTGCAGATGCCGGGGGTTTGTATATTTGTGTCTTGTAGCTTACAGTTACAGTGCAGATATTTGCGGTTTCAAGCGGCGGGTGGCATTTGGATAGTCATTATCGGTAAAAACCGATTTTAGATTTTACAAATTCGAAAGAAACAGTTGAATTTTTTTGGTTATAAACAGATAGTACAGTCGAACCTGGATATAAGAGAATTCAAGGGATCGAAATTTTATTCTAATCTAGGTTTCTCTTACAGACGTACATTTGACCTGGAATTTTTCCCTTATATCCAGGTTTGTCTTACATTGATTTCTCATATAGCCAGATTCGACTTGTATCAAACACCAAACGTTTAATCCATAGCAATCGATTGACTTCAAAACCAATCATCCATTGGACATGAGAAGCATGCTCTTGTTACCAAATCAAATGATCTACAGCACCATTTTTAAAAATCAGTCCAACATAAACTTTAATCTACGATTTCAATACAAAAACCCAATCGTACAGAGAACTTTATGGACCTCGATTTTGATTTCGAACCACATCTGTCAGTTACGAAACTTGTTTTCATTTGTTGTAATTTAGCGCACTATTTATGGCACCCGTTCCACCTGGAATCTAAATCAGAAAGTCGTGCGCCGACTCGCCCGATCAATAAAATTCGAGATTATCTCAGGGGTCTGCATTAGGTCCACCACCCTCCCGCCTTGGGGCACTTCCAGTAGCAGCTATTAGATCTAGATTAGAGGGGATCAAAGGTCAGAGTAAATATTACAACTCGATTAAGCCTGCGACTGTCACAGCCCGGCACGAGAGGTTTAATTTGTTATCGCGACGGCGGATTTAGTAGAGTTCGATCTGGACCGAATCAAGACTATAGCTTTTCTCACGAAAGATGAAAGGAAAGAACAAACAAAAAAAATGGTCGTGTTTAAAATGGCATGAAACGCGTGCAAACATGAAAATCTTGCCTCAAATTTCAAAAAGAGACTTTAAACCTCCGCATCAGAAGGGCCCAGTTGAAGGAAATTTCGCCACCGGTTTGACCGGTAGGGTATGGCTGTAAGATTTCTTACTTTATAGTTATGTTGATGAGGATTCAGTATAGGCAAAACATGTAAACAAAATAATAAAGAAAATATCAGCTTAGATCTATAAAATTAGAAATTAGATTTGAAAAAATCTTAGAAAATGTTCCCGGGGATCTTGATAAGAGTGTCTTTTATAGTTTCGTTCTAATGAATGAAATTCTTCAAACCATCATAATACATTGAATTGGAATTTTCTTCTTAAGTGAACACAGGTATAAGGTGGAACCCATAACTAGGATCTAAAACTATAGTCCGGGCTATAGACGGGTGACGGGTGTTGTGCCATTGGGCCCCCAGGGGGTGTGGCGGGTGCGGGTTCAAACCCCGCAGAGGTGAACGATTCGACTTGACACACCAGAATACCAGATTGCGCGGAATGATTTATGGAAAATCCAACGCATTGTGGCGGTTGTTTTGAAGAAATTTCAGTAGTTGTTTTCGTCCAACAGTAGTACTTTACAACAGAGACTACTACAGTATTCTATAAATACATTGTAGTATTATTGTGTTATAGTAATAGTATTATCGTGAACAGAATATTATCACTTTCCATTTTTAAATTAATTACTCTGAAGTAGTTAACCTTGTCAGTTTGTAAATAAAAGGGTACATGATATGCTATCAATATCATATTAATTTCCAGTCAATTTTCTGGTTTATTTGGGTTTAAACTTTAACGTCGCTTTCAAATATACAGAGTGATTCAAAAAAGTAGGTAAATCCGTTAACCAAATACCTGTATAGTATGGACCATCAAAAGTAAGTGTAAATAGGTAGTCTATGATGTTTTACCACTTGAATTGCAAATGATTAACAGATGTGCATCTTTTTAAGTGTGTACATTAGATAAATAGCATATTTATTTCATCAGTTTCACATTGAAGGATAATGTAAAAAAAAAAAACATCTTCAAATTTCCAGTACTTGTGTTAGTTTGAGAAAAAGAATATTCTGACCTTCTTTGTGCATAACGACATTGTTTCTGATTGTATAAAAACGATCATTGTATGAAAATTTATTCAACCATCAAAAAGTTATAAACAAATTTCTTTCACTTTTTCCCCCTGTGGCTGTTTAGAAACTGATCATCCATATTTCTCTATATTTCCTCAAGATCTGCAAGGTGGGGTCCAACCAGTCATGTATGCTCAGTTGCTCAGTGCACAAACTACATCAGATCTGCCTTTCTGATTAGCTTCCCTGTGTTGCGCATGCTCAGTGCTCAAACTACATCAGATCTGCCTTTCTGATTAGCTCCCCTGTGTTGCGCTATCTCGAGAACCTATCGCGGTGTAAACCATTCGTTATGCAATGAAACTACTAGTTTTTTTACTCTCCTAGTAGTTTTGTAAGCGGTAGACCTAACCAGTATCTACTTTACTTTGATCTTGTCTGCACTCTTCCCGGTAGGAAAACTGTACTCGAATCAGTACTAGTCAGAGGTAGATCAGGCAGGTCTACCTAACTTTGAACTACTTAACTTACTGATGAGGTAGACACGTTACGATAAGTTTTCACGACTTCCGGTTGTCTAGAGAAAAATTCTACTTCAGAACCCTGTGTCAAAATCGTGTAGTCTACAAATTTCAAATGATAATAAATGATTCCACCACACGTTACCAATTCAGATTTCAGACTCATGAAATTGAAATTTATTACTAACCAAGTAGTAAACTCTTTTTTTTTTTTTTTTTTTTTAATAGTCGTCTACACCTCATCACGGATAACAGAAACCTTAGGTTTCTGTGTGACGTGTGAGGCAATAACTGACGCGTTACTTTGGGTATTATAAAATAATAATATTTGGTTTGTCATTGTCATTGGTGTTGTTATATACATCAAGTGCCTGTATTATTGGGGACTTATAAGTATAGTTGTCTTTACGGGGTATTTGAAATGGCTGTGCCCTGTTATCAGTCATTCTTAGTCGGGGGTCATTTGTTTTTCGGCACTGGAGTATTATCTGGTATATGTAAGGGCTGCAGAGTTTTCCGGTACTTACGTTTTGAATGAGTTTGATCTGGTCATTTCGTCTCCTCCTCTCAAGTGATTGGATGGGGAGATTTTCAGTGAGCAGATCATACTCGATGTAGTTGGGGTATAATGGGTAGAACCCATTTAGTTTTTTAAATAAGTACCGGATGAATCGAGCTTGCACTCTTTCTAGCTCTTTAGAGTCAACTTTAGTGGTAGGGTTCCATACAACAGAACCATACTCCAGTACCGAGCGAATGTATGATTGGTAAAGGAGTATTATTGCGTCAGGATCCTGGATATATTTGGAGTATCTTATTACCATTCCTAATTGTCTGTATGCTTTATTTTTGATCTCATAAATATGTGATTTGAAATTTAGGTTGGGTTCGAATTTTATGCCTAGGTCTTTGTATTGGTCAGTATATATTATGGGGGTGTTGTTTATGTAGTAGGTGGGTTTATGTGAATGTCTTTTGTTTGTAAAGTTGATGGCAAAGCATTTATTAGGGTGGAAGTTTAAACCAATTTCTGTAAGCCATCCTGACACGGAATTTATATCTTCCTGTAAGAGATCACAATCTCTTGTGTCATGGATGGCTTTATATATTTTGAGATCATCAGCATACAGAAGGACCCGGGAGTAATTTACTTTATTTATTATGTCATTGTATGTTAGGATAAAGAGCAGGCTACTAAGCCTGCTACCTTGAACAACACCTGAGCGGGGTGTAATAGGTGGTGATGTTAAACCCTGGTATCTGACGTACATTTTTCTATTTTGCAGATAACTAGAAAACATTTTGACAAGAGACGAGATACCATTTTTTGCCAGAGCATTTAAAATGGCATCATGGTGTATCCTATCAAAACATTTTTCTATATCTGTGTATAGACAATGTACGTCAGCCTGCTCGGAGATGGATCGCGCAACATAGTCGGAAAATTCTACTAGGTTTCCCACAGTAGATTTTCCAACTACGAAGCCATGTTGGCAGGGGGAAATTTTACCACCTATACAGGGTGATTCAGAAAAGTACCGTCAAACGTTAACCACATATTCTATGGGCTAGTTAAGGAGGGGTCAACTCTATAAAAGAAAGTGCGCAAATGCCTCCTAACGGAGGTACACGCCCCTTAAGGTGTTTTTAAACAATCGAAATTTTCATTTTACGGCTTACCTATTTGGGATATCGCAATATGGCAAAAAAATCACTCTCAATACTAGATAGCACCTTTCTTTTGGCACAAAATTTAACACCATTCCAATGTCAGGGGCGGTCTCAGGAGGGTCAGATGGTAGAAAAAAGGTTCTAGCTTTTTAGTCGTTGCTTGTAATTGAATTTGGTTTTCACCATTTTTAAACCTATGTCATTGTCTACAAAAATGGTCTGAATAATTTTTCCCTCAAATTCACACAAAAGCTTGAAAATTGAAATTGAAGATTTTAAAACCGCATTAAGTTTTGAAACCTATGCAACTAGCATACAATTTTAGAATAAGAATTTTTAGCCAATTCATTAATTAACAAGTTTTCAATTTACTCCACTTACATCCATTGTTAAATAATGAATTGGCTGAAAATTCTTGTTCTAAAATTGTATGCTAGTTGCATAGGTTTCAAAACTTAATGCGGTTTTAAAATCTTCAATTTCAATTTTCAAGCTTTTGTGTTAATTTGAGAGAAAAATTATTCAGATCATTTTTGTAGACAATGACAGAGGTTTTAAAATGGTGAAAACCATATTCAATTACAAGCAACGACTAAAAAGCTAGAACCTTTTTTCTACCATCTGACCCTCCTGAGACCGCCCCTGACATTGGAATGGTGTTAAATTTTGTGCCAAAAGAAAGGTGCTATCTAGTATTGAGAGTGATTTTTTTGCCATATTGCGATATCCCAAATAGGTAAGCCGTAAAATGAAAATTTCGATTGTTTAAAAACACCTTAAGGGGCGTGTACCTCCGTTAGGAGGCATTTGCGCACTTTCTTTTATAGAGTTGACCCCTCCTTAACTAGCCCATAGAATATGTGGTTAACTTTTGACGGTACTTTTCTGAATCACCCTGTATAGGATTCTATTTTGGTGTAGATGAAGCTTTCAAATATTTTAGCTATGACATTTAGGTTAGATATGGGGCGATGGTTTTCGATGTCTTGGTCACTACCTTTTTTGGGAACGGGTGTAATATTTGATTCTTTGAATTTTGCAGGGATTTCATTCGCTGTCAGACATTTATTAAATAATATTGTAAGGGGTATTTTCAGATATTCCACACATTCTTTGAAAATTTGGGGAGGTATGCCATCAGGTCCAGGTGGTTTATTTGTGCGAAGAGATAAAATCTCCTGTTCAATGTCCGACATAGTCACCTGTTCAATGTGAAAGCCATCTAACTGTGTATTATTTATATCTTGTGTGGTTGTGTACGAGTATGTTGAGAATTGGGGGTTGTATGCTTCATAAAAGTGTTGGGCAAAGTAGTTTGTAATTGTTTGGGGGTCAGAGACGGATATGTTTTTGAATTTTAGCGTTTTATGTGTGTTGTTCAGTTTGTTGTTTTTAGTGTAATTCCAAAATGGTTTGCTATTTCCTTTTTTTATGTCTTCTGTAATCTTATTTATGTATGTTTGGAAGTCTGCACGTATATTTTTTTTAGATTGCTTTCTGAGTTGATGGTATTCTTGTGTCTGTTTGTTTGTTTTAGATTTGTTTTTTCTTAGTCTTTCCTTTCGTCTAAATGATTTTATTGTGTTTTTTGACCACCAGTTTGGAAATTTGGGTGTTTTAAATTGCTTCTTTTTAGGAACACACTTCTCAAAAACTTCTTTCAATATTTGATAGAATAGTTCTGTTTGTGCATCAACGTTGTGTTTTTCGTGAAGTATATTCCAGTTGGTATTTTTTAGCTCATCTAGGAGTTTTTTGATTTCAGCTTTACGGAAGTTGAAATCATGTGAAGATGTGTTGTGTTTGGGAGTGTGTGTTTGAGGCAGTCTTTCACATTGAACATTGATGAGCAGGGGCGGATGGTGAGGGTCAGGTTTTACTAGACCGGGGGTGAGCTCAATATTTATGCAAGACTTTTTATTCCTTCCAGCCTTGAATCTCATCATGTTACTAAAACAAAGGTCTAAGATACGACCATTTTGATTTTTTATACTATTATGAGATTCTAGGTTGAATTTACTCATTAGGAGTTCCACTTCCTTGATAGTGTCTATGTTTTTGTGGTTGCTGTTTCCCCACTGAGGAATATTGAAATCTCCCACTAAGAGAAGCTTTTTTTCGGTGAGAAGATCATGAGATTCTATACTCTCTGAAAATTTTAGGAATGTAGAGTGGTTAGTGGGGGGAGGAAGGTAGCACAGTCCAATGTATACTTCTTGATGATTAAGTGTACATTTTACCCATAATGTTTCAATTTCTTTGTTGCATTTACTTATTTGTTTTATATGGGAAATGGGAATGTTGTTTTTTCCCGCGATTATGAGCCCACCACCTCGTTGTTTTCCAGTCGTAGCAGGATCTCTATCCTGCCTAACCACCTGGTAGTTGGGTCCAAAAAGTTCGCGGGAGTTAATGTCAGGGGACAGCCATGATTCAACTATGAAGATCAAGTCATAATCTTCATTCAATAAGTTCAAATAGAAGTCATGAGTTTTAGATTTAAGTCCCCTAGTGTTTTGGTAGTAAATACGTACTGTTGTAGGTGTGTGAATGTGGTGTGCGGGATAATGGGTGTGTCTCACTTTTCCTCTTATACTAGAGTCGTCGGGAAGGGATGAAAATTTTGGCTGGTATGTTGATGTGCTTGAGGGTGTGAGGAATGCATTGTTAAAATGTCTCTATAGGTATTTGCGAGTGGGACTTGTGAGTTGGGATAGTTATTGGATGGTCGTGATGTTTGTTGGTACTGGTGAGATGCAGGAGTATGGGTTTGGATGCTAGGATATTCATGTGCTATGCTGTTTGGTTGTGCGTTGAGTGAATTTTCTAAATTAATTCTCTGAGGAATATTAGAGAGCTCATTAAACTGGGTATATGATAATTGGGGGTAAAATTGAGGGGTTACCTGTGGATTGGGTTGAATTGGAGGATACCAATTAGGTAAGTATTGGGGGTTATAGTTTTGAGTAGTGGGATATAATTTCGTAGAATAGAGGAAATTCAAAGGGGGTGGTTCGGGGCGGACCTGGTTTACTTGTGTAGGTAACGGGCCTGATGGTATTGATAAGAGAGGAGGGATATTTGGGTTAGTTAACTTGTGATTATTGCCTCTCATTCGTGTAATGTAGTTTTGTTTGATTCTAGCACTGTATTGTGTTTGTTTCTGGTTGTTGCTACTCTGATGGTTTTTATTATTGTTGTTATTATTTTTGTGTGATTGTGATGAGTTACTGGCCGTAGGTCTTGTATTAATATTAAATACCAGTTTGATAATCTTACTGCATATGATGTTCTTGGCCTTTAACTCCAAGTGTAGTTTATCTTGAGAGTAGTGTTTGATGTTGAGGAAGTTACCTGGTGTGATGAACTTGTAGTTTGTAAGGTGTTTAGTGTGGTATTTTATGAGACAGTTCAGTTTGTTTATATGATAATTTATTTTGTTTTTATCATATCTATGAGGAATGAGTATTATCAATACTTGGCATCTTTTTGTCAAATTGGCTAATATGTCTAGAGAGGATTTTATTTCGTGCCATGGGGTTTTAAATATATCATTTGTGCCGGCAAAGAATATCAATTGTGTTTGAGGATTGAGATCTTCAGATTTGATTTCATTAACAATATCTGTTATAGTTTTACCTGGATTGAGTTTTACCTGAACTCTTCGTTGAAATTTATTTGCATAAGTCACAGAGCGAGATTATTGCCTGAGGCAATCTCTACCATCCAACCCATACAAGTGGAAGAGTAAAATGGAAGATGTTTAATGTACTTTGGGATGGATCCAGATTTTTTTTTTTCTTCTTCTTCAAATTATTATTATGTTTTTCTTTTTGAGATCATTCGGGATGGGGGTTTTACACTCGCGGAAAACATATTAACAGGGGTTTATCCTCCATTTACCAGAAACTTACCAACCAAGTCACCGAGACAACCTCTTCCAGCCTGAATTGGCCCGGAAATACTCAGCAACTCGAGCACTCGAATTTATCCACAACTTGCCTAATCAATTAGCAACTTATATTTAAAAAATAATAATGATCTATGCCAAACATATATGTATACAGGGTGTCCCACCAAACTTGGACACCTCAAATTACTCGGCCCCTGAAAGAGTTTTTGAAAAATAAAAAAATCTAGGGTACATGTGCTAATTATGCGGTTTCAGTTATGAATTTTTTTTTATACAGGGTGGTTCAAAAGTCAGAAATTGAGGTGTCAACTTTCAATTTTTAAATGGATCGACCTGAATTTTATTTGATAATTTTACTTCTAAATGATTCTTGAGTACTTTTTTAAACAAAAATATTACATACAGGGTAGTTTTTTTTCGACCAATTTTTTTTCTAAATCTTGAATAACTCAAGTTCGGTTAATTTTTTCGATAACAAGAAGAGAATGTGTATGTGTAATGAATACACGCACTTTCAATTGGCATCAAAAAAATTTATACAGGGTGGTTCACAAGTGAAATATTGACTTGATTTTTTTTAAAACCGAGTTTTTTTAATTTTTTATTTAGGATTAATAATTCTCGTCTAATTTTACACATTTTTCGTTAGTCATATCGAAAAACGAAACTAAAGTGTTGTACAGGGTGAGACATAATTTTTTTGTAACACCCTGTATATGGGCAGTCAAAGAGACGCAAAATTAAATATAAAGACTAAATATGCAAGAAAAACTTTGATTTTTAATTAAACTAAAAAGTTATGGTGTTTTAACTAATATTGTCGCATGAACCACCCTGTAGATATTTTCTTAAACCATCATATGGGTAGTCGAAACTGTCAAAAATTGAACGAGGAGTCCAAATCATAAAGAAAAAAAAATGAATTCAAAAAGCTATGCTCAATTTTGTGTCTACACCTACCTACTTTTTATTTCAAGTTTTAAAATCATTCAGTGTGGACACCAAATTGAAAATGGCTTCAAATTCGTGTTTTTTTCTTGTTTTTCCCACATGAGTCGAAGTGTTCGTTGAATTTTATACAACTTAGAGTACCTACATGATAGTTTAAGAAAATATCTACAGGGTGGTCCATGCGACAATATTAGTTAAAACACCATAACTTTTTAGTTTAATTAAAAATCAAAGTTTTTCTTGCATATTTAGTCTTTATATTTAATTTTGCGTTTCTTTGACTGCCCATATACAGGGTGTTACAAAAAAATTATGTCTCACCCTGTACAACACTTTAGTTTTGTTTTTCGATATGACTAACGAAAAATGTGTAAAATTAGACGAGAATTATTAATCCTAAATAAAAAATTAAAAAAACTCGGTTTTAAAAAAAATCAAGTCAATATTTCACTTGTGAACCACCCTGTATAAATTTTTTTGATGCCAATTGAAAGTGCGTGTATTCATTACACAAACACATTCTCTTCTTGTTATCGAAAAAATTAACCGAACTTGAGTTATTCAAGATTTAGAAAAAAAAATTGGTCGAAAAAAAAACCACCCTGTATGTAATATTTTTGTTTAAAAAAGTACTCAGGAATCATTTAGAAGTAAAATTATCAAATAAAATTCAGGTCGATCCATTTAAAAATCGAAAGTTGACACCTCAATTTCTGACTATTGAACCACCCTGTATAAAAAAAAATTCATAACTGAAACCGCATAATTAGCACATGTACCCTAAATTTTTTTATTTTTCAAAAACTCTTTCAGGGGCCGAGTAATTTGAGGTGTCCAAGTTTGGTGGGACACCCTGTATATTCTTTTAGTTTCATTTTAAGCGACATACGACTTTCCTAGACTCTGAGTTCCTCTGGAAGTCGATTCCCATCAAGGGTTGAGTGGAAGAGATTGCCATAGGCAATAACCCCGCCGTTTAGTTTATATTTTATCCATGTTGTTTATCTTTTCTTTCCTTGTTTATACTGTTCTAAATTTTGTATTTTAATTTTTATAATACTTGTATGTACATACTCGTATAATTAAATAATAATAATAATAATTTCCTTTCCAATCTTTCTCCAGCTGACACATCAGGCTTTACACACGTAATACTTTCGAAACTTTTGCACGGATATAAACACATTAGCATGACTACGAGTATAAGTACATTAGCAAGCCATTGCAAAACAGAATCATCTCATTAGCTGGTTAATGCGTCAAGGAAACGCAACCTTAAGTCCGCATGCATAATCACATTGGATCTAAAATTAAATCTCAGTGCAAATGTACCGATATAGCTAAGATAGACTACGCCGATATACGTATGTATCTGCCTGCACACATTGGGAGTGACATTACTAGAATATCCTACTTGAAAAGGTTAAGTTAATTTCACCTTCACTGCAGCTAGGGGGGGGGGGGGGGGGAGGCTTACTCAGTGTTCAATGCTTGGAGAGGGAGGCTTTTAATACTCACATTCAGGGCCTACTTACTTTTGCATATACAACAAACATACATACATAGCTAGGGGGGGGGGGGGGGAGAGAGAAGGGGGAGGGAGAGAGAGAAAGGGGGGGCTTTTAATACTCACATTCAGGGCCTACTTACTTTTGCATATACAACAAACATACATATACGTATGTATATGTATGATGTATAGGTACTTTCATACATCTACTTAGCTGAGATTATCTTCTCGCCTGATTAGGATCAGAAGTTAGAACTGGGATCTATATATATATATGTAAGTATTTCCTATGTACTATAACTCATATACGCCCTATACATGTCAAGTAGTAATGTTTTTTTTTAATTTGGGTTTAACGTCTTGAGTAGTATTGTACTTATGTATATTATGTAATACTGATGGCTATACATGTTTAAGGTGATTTGGTGAATGAGTAAGTATATGTATAGAGAAAGTAACTATGTATGAATGTATGTTCCTAATGGTACAGTTCCGCTGGGATCACATTAAGAGGGATCTGTTGGTTCAAATTCCAGCCACTGAATGATTTTTTCCTCATTTATGTGAGTATCTGACCATAATAGCACCCTGTGGGTAAGTTAATAAAAAATGCTTTGAGCATTAAGCTCACCTAGTGGCTTCTCAAGGGCGTTTTTACCGTTATTAGTGATAAACTACTACCAATATTTATTTTTTATAACAACAATTTTTGTTATCTAGCAGTATTTTTGATTTGTCAATAAAGAGTTATTATTATATTATTATTATTATTTTTTTTTCGAGCCAGCCCCGCGCCAGTGTGGCTGCAATTGCTGCTCGAATTTTACAAAATTTTAAACATCCAAATTCTAGTCAATCTGAGAAATGAAGATACTTGATGTATCAGACAAACAGCAAGCAAACTAAGCGACCGATGGAATAAATCTTATTCCCAAACACTAGGATGGCTCAGGGTCAAAGTACAGATTTCAATCATCAGAGCTGTAAATATAAGAATGAGGGGGATGAGAAAGAAAGTGCGAAGTGTTGAATGTGAAGATGGGGCGGGAATGTTTGAGAGTTTATAAAAATTGAAAAAATAAATAAAAATAAAACAATATAAAAAAAAATGCAAGTCAAAAAAAAAAAAAAAAAGATACTTGATGTACCCGAATCTTCAAAATATGTCAGTGGATGTGCCAAAATGAAATTCAGAGAAGAAAATGCAATATTTTTTTATATTGTAAGAAGACAATCTGTTTGCGAATTAAATAAATAAAATTCATTTTTAGACCGAAGATATATCTCTATGTCGACCTTCACCTTGTAAGTCCCCTTCATCCTTGAGATCAATAGAGGAGAGGCCTTTTGATGAATCCATTTCATGCATGCAACAATGAATATGCACTTGGTTAATAAATATAGTACATACATACATAGTAATAATACTAATAATGTTAGCAGCAGTAGTCTACATATTTATGTATTGCACAGGGCGGGCGCGATTGTCGAAAATAAAATCAATTTTGTCATCCTAATAACTTTAGATCTAAAATTACGAAACAGGATTAGATTAGCTAATCCTACTCTTTCCCTTAACACGCTCTCTGGTGGTAATGTCAACCAATCACAGCCCATTTTTATGAGCTGTTGAGTGATAGTGGCTTGGATTAACAAATCTTCGATGATGTAAGGACCTCTTTAAGTCTAAATCAAGCCAATCTTAGTAGCAGGCTTGTTATGGTAGCGGACTTGCAGACTAGAGGTTCGTGGTTCGAGTCCCATACAAAACAAAGCGAGCACAGTAGCTCGATCGTATCTTAATATATAAATGTCAAAGTCACTGACTGACTGACCACTGACTGATCATCGCTCTACAGCCCAAACCGTAAGTCCTAGGAAGCTGAAATTTGGTAGGTAGCTTTGTCTTATAGTCTAGATGTGCAATAAGACGGGCTTTTTCGAAATTCCCACTACAACACCTGCCATTGGCGAAAAAGGATTTTTTGCTTTCACGGCCATGCCTCGGCCCGCAAAGCGGGCGACAGCCCGCTTGTACATTGTATACAACTATACAATGTATCTCATGCATACCTACTTAGTACATCACCATTCTAAATTAATACAGGTAATATGATGATGAGAGTATTGTACTAAAATACTATTGAGCAAAGATATAATTAGGTGTTGATCTATGATCTTCATAGTAAACTGTAGTTTACATAGTACTACATACATACAAACAACGTTGTGTGCAATATATCTATCTACTTGTAATTGTGTATGTATGTACGTGTACATACCTATATTGAATAGGTCAGTATGTTATAGTTTTATGTTCGTAATGTATATTATAGTTATATTTGTATGTAATTATAATTAATGTAGGGATCGGTTCTTTCACAGTGTACTATATGGTCTGCATGCATGACTTAATGCTGAAAACCAGATCTACACACAAATACACACACACACACTACTGCAAATACCTTACTTCCTCAAAGAACCGGGGGTTGTATTTATACTCGGCCTTTCAAACATCCTTGGAAAACTTGGCAAGTATCACACACATGTATCTCTATGTATGACCTCAAATAAACCATACGCGACCTGATTAAAATCAAGCGATATAGGTACTGTTGCGCAGTTTGAAAACATAAAAGCACAGAAGTCGTTAATTTGTTCCCTTCGGAATATTGTTATGAATGATTTTAATTAGTACTTATTTAATTGCATGCAAAAGTCATCAATCTCTAATGGCAGAGCCTTATTTGAACAGCCAAGTCCTGATGGAAGCTTTGTGCCACATCGAGGGGTTGTATAAAATCATTATAGAGACTCAAGATAATTACATCTTTGAAATATATGTAAAGCTGTATTCAACTCATTATGTTTGGCCTTATTTAGGTTTAGCGTCTCTCACACCAGAGCTCATTCAATACGGGGGTTTACCCTCATTAACCTCCGCCAAATTGCCAAATCGGGTCGTGTCGGGAATAGCCAGGTTTCGAGCATGCTGCTGGGTAGTCACAATGGTCACCCATCTAGTTTTGACCTCGCCGGACGTTGCTCAACTCCAGCTGTCTTACGGGAACTGCATGGTATCAACTCATTGAGGCTGGCTGTTGAATAGAGATAGACAGGGTAAACTGACTTGAGCTAGCGTCGGCATTGCCGTCGATGGCAGGTTGAAGGGTTGAATGCCCCAGTTCTTGTAACCAGCAGAGAATCTCCAGGTGAATGTCCGGTGCTCTCCATCATCATATTACGTACAGAGAGGGAAATCGTTGGTCCTTGACCATTTCAAAGGCAATGACGTCATCCCAAGAAGAGGTAAGACCAAAAACAAATATAGTCCTTGGCCATTTCAAAAGCCAATGAATGACGTCATCCTAAGAAGAGGTAAGACCAAAAACAAATAGTCCTTGACCATTTCAAAAGCCAATGAATGACGTCATCCTAAGAAGAGGTAAGACCAAAAACAAATAGTCCTTGGCCATTTCAAAAGCCAATGAATGACGTCATCCTAAGAAGAGGTAAGACCAAAAACAAATAGTCCTTGACCATTTCAAAAGCCAATGAATGACGTCATCCTAAGAAGAGGTAAGACCAAAAACAAATAGTCCTTGGCCATTTCAAAAGCCAATGAATGACGTCATCCTAAGAAGAGGTAAGACCAAAAACAAATAGTCCTTGGCCATTTCAAAAGCCAATGAATGACGTCATCCTAAGAAGAGGTAAGACCAAAAACAAATAGTCCTTGACCATTTCAAAAGCCAATGCGTCATCCTAAGAAGAGGTAAGACCAAAAACAAATAGTCCTTGGCCATTTCAAAAGACAATGACGTCATCCTAAGAAGAGGTAAGACCAAAAACAAATAGTCCTTGGCGATTTCAAAGGCAATGACGTCATCTCAAGAAGAGGTAAGACCAAAAACAAATAGTCCTTGGCAATTTCAAAAGACAATGACGTCATCCTAAGAAGAGGTAAGACCAAAAACAAATAGTCCTTGACCATTTCAAAGGCAATGACGTCATCCCAAGAAGAGGTAAGACTAAAAACAAATAGTCCTTGGCCATTTCAAAAGCCAATGAATGACGTCATCCTAAGAAGAGGTAAGACCAAAAACAAATAGTCCTTGGCCATTTCAAAAGCCAATGAATGACGTCATCCTAAGAAGAGGTAAGACCAAAAACAAATAGTCCTTGGCCATTTCAAAAGCCAATGAATGACGTCATCCTAAGAAGAGGTAAGACCAAAAACAAATAGTCCTTGGCCATTTCAAAAGCCAATGAATGACGTCATCCTAAGAAGAGGTAAGACCAAAAACAAATAGGTTAGTCCTCATTTCATCAGGAGCACACAATTTCACGCTCGAGTTACCACGGTAGGTACACAATCAAGATGCAGAATAATTTATATATAATCGCGATATAGAATAATTTATACATTATCGGAATGTATAGAAAACATACAGGGTGTCCCGGTTGTATTTCTGCAAATTTTAAATTATTTTGGCAGTGAGAGCAAGAGTCTGCAATGTGCCCGGATCAAGTTGTATTTGTTAGGTATTATATTATGGTCATTATTTGTTCTTAGTCCAGAATAGGTTTTCAAGTCTAATACCACTAATAACTATTGGTCGAAATATACATGAAATATAGTAAGCAGTAATCACAGTCAAAAAGGCCAAACAAGTAGTAGGCCAAACTTATACCCTTGCTTTTCAGTCAAACATCAAGGGTATAAGAAATACCTTGATATAAGAGAACGATTTCCATGTCAAATTTAGAAGGGAAAATAACCTCTTTATAAGAGAAACCTTTACCCCCAAAAACACCACTTCGTGGTTAAAAAAAGAAGAACGCCTCACTCAAAAGTATGATTACAATTAGCTAAAAATAAATGATATCAAATTGAGAACACCTTAACCCCCTCTCCTTCTATATCTCTGCACTCCTCTCTGAATTTGTTCCTCTCATGTTTATCTTTCTTTATCCTTTCTAGGGATCATCCAAAACTTGATTTCTCTTATTTACTTGTTGCACGGCAATAAAAAATGGCGGTCGGAGTATGATTTTTCTGAACTTATTTGATTTGAATCGAGAAAATTACACCGCGACCGCCATTTTTTATTGCCGTGCAACAAGTAAATAAGAGAAATCAAGTTTTGGATGATCCCTAGAAAGGATAAAGAAAGATAAACATGAGAGGAACAAATTCAGAGAGGAGTGCAGAGATATAGAAGGAGAGGGGGTTAAGGTGTTCTCAATTTGATATCATTTATTTTTAGCTAATTGTAATCATACTTTTGAGTGAGGCGTTCTTCTTTTTTTAACCACGAAGTGGTGTTTTTGGGGGGATATCAGTTCTTTTTGTACGAAAATATAGGTTCATACACTACTGAAACATTATGAATAACAAAAGTAAATAAGCTGGGAAAATGTGAATTTACCAAGTTGTCTTTTTTTTAAGATATAGTTAGAGCAGTACGTATTTAATTTTTCTAAGGTCAATATGTATTTGGATCACAGATTTGGCCCCCTGAGTCCCCAAAGTTAGTAAATAATATATAAATTTGCAATGCAAGACCTTTTGATTCTATACTCTACATGATTAGGTTTATCATTGAATGCTAAATAGACCTCGGAGCCACCTATGAAGGACACTAAAACACCTGGATTTACAAATGCCAAAGAAATTCATTTGTAATCACTTTATCAAGGTGAGGTAATGAGTTCTCTCCCGTTGACCTTTTCTTACCCGAATTCTCTCCGGCTTGTTGCAGGGGTCACCACGAGTATCTCTCCCGGAAATAGGACCATGCTTTTTTACATTAAGTATTTAAGAAAATGAAAACTATAAAATTATCAATTTTACATAAGAATCGGCCTTTTATAAGGAAATCTTTAAAATATCTAACTAATGAAAGGCAATGCCTTCAGTGTATAGTAGAGTTAGGTAAAATACATAGAAGGCCATGCCTCAGGAATATAGTAGGGTTAGGGATAATACATAGAAGGCAATGCCTCGGGTTTATATTAGGGTTAGGTAAATATACAGAAGGCCATGCCTTGGGTTTATCCTAGGGTTAGGAAAAATACATAGAAGGCCATACCTCAGGTCTATATCAATGATTCCTAGCTGTTTCGATTATAATTTTTATGCTAGGACTAAACTATGTAGGTATAAAATCAGGTAAAAATGCAAGCGACGCGACGGGAGACAATTTGGTGTTGATAAAACCATGAGCGGGAGAGAACTCGGTGGTGTCGTCCCTTATCAATACCTCACGAGGCATCAGTGTACCCCGGACATAATGGACAGAGAAAAAAAAACTGGCCTGAAGGGGATCGAACCCAAGTCATCTTGCGTGCAAGCCTAGTATGCTACCCATTTGGCCAAAGTCACTACTTTGTCACAACTTTTAGTGAGTAGCATCGACATTATGAGAGCTAATTCATCATATTTTATCTCCATCCAACCATGATTGTCCAAAATCAATCTCGTAATGCCGCCACAGGTCATTGGCCAATTCTGCAACTACTAAAATTTTCCTCGCGAGGGTAATGGGGTCGTCATGAAGATCAAATATAAAGATCGGAAAAACAAAACAACGTTTAGCCCAAATTGAAAATATAGAGCTAAAAAATTTCGTCCCCGTCATGATTCGAACCCATGCTGACTGGGTGGCAGGTCGAGCATGCTACCAATAGACAAAGTTATCTTCTAAAGAAACGGACGGAAAATGAACTAACTAAATTAATACTACTAAATTAAAAATTAATAAAAATTAATAATTAATTAACTAACTAAACTTAAACATTAAAATTTTGGAGAGAGAGAGCGAGGTCATCTCGAAAAATACATACTGGCCAAGATCTGACCACTAAGCTAAGGATTCGAAGGTACCTACCCGCCAAAGAAAATCAAAAGGCCACCAGGTGCCACCCAGTGGACCTGATGAAGGAATAAAATCAATAAATTTGGTATCTGCTCATCAAGATCTTTCATTTGATACCACTTAAGATTAGTATTATCCTTCAATTCCCGATTTGGGCTCCCAAAACCCGAGGCCGCCCAAATGGGCCGCCCGCTTATAATTTAGAATTTTTTTTTGGTCCGGGCTCATCTCCATTATATCTTGATCACTTTAGACACCTCACTTAATCTTCAGTGACAAGTTAAAGACACGAAGTCGGGTCTCAAAGGATCCGTATGAAAAAAAACAGAAAAAAAAAAAAAAAAAAAAAAAAAAAAAAATGAAACTTTTCATGTCTTTCACGATTGTTGGGGGGTCTCGAAAATAGGGTTCCCGTTGGCCTAGGAAGTCAAACAAAAAGTCAAATCAATTTATTTTTCAACGTAGAGTCCATTTCTGCAATAAAAATCGCAATTTTTGAAATTCATGTTGCACTTTTCGCTGGCTGAAAGTACATGAAATGCATGGGAACTATGTTTTCCGTAACCTTACACTCTGCCGGGCTGTCTCTTTCTTTGTATAGGCGTTCTTCACACCTCGGCCGAGGTGTTTGATATAAGAGGACAGTTTCCAGGTCGAATTTAAATTTCTATAGGGGAAAATAACCTCTTTATAAGAGAGAACTGGGTAAAAGAGAACAATTTCCAGGTCCTATTTACCTCTCAATAAGGAAAATAACCTCTTCATAAGGGTAACTTAAGAGAACACATTGGCGGTCCCTTGATCATCGTATTTAGGTTCGGTTATTTTTTTCTAGGAATACTCAAGTATTTTGTTGGTTTTTGTAAAATATATAAAAAAAATTTTGTTCCAATTTAAAAAAAAAAAAATTGTTTCGATTCGGTAGTTTCGTCTTTTCGAATTAAATGGTTAATATTAAATTTAAAAAAAAAACCTCGACACCCTGTACACTAAGACTAAGTAAACCCAACTCCCGTCTGACATTTCAATAAGAGATATATTAGAAAAGCCTCCGTGTTTCATCAGGAGATATTGAGAGCAGTCGTTTTGGTCTGGTGGTCACCGCAGTGGACTTCCAAGTCGGAGGTTCTGGGTTCAAATTTCAACAGAGTCCAATTTGTTGTTGATTGATATCTTTGGAACTCGGTATGTCAAATGACTCAAATGGTGAGGGTTTAAGGTCTTTTCACACTTAAATCGCGTGATTACATTTGCTAGTAAGGGATACCTTCCGGTGGGCTCGTTTTGACCAGCACCTAAATGGGAAATACTGTGTGACTTCTCGCCCATCAGAGGGGAGGCATACTACGGGATGGGCAAGCTACAACACAGACCACAAGCGTCAACAGTACCTCCTGTTTCATGGCTACAAAATAGAAAAGGCCGTGAAACATTGATGCACTTTGAGTTCATTTGTATTGTTCATCGAGTTTTCCGCCTCGAGATTTATCACTGTCTTTTTTTTATTCTTTTGATTTATTAAAAGAAAATATAAATTCCGATTTCAGTTGACAGAAAAATAGATAAGGTAAACTTTCTTAATATCACGGACATTTAATAGGTCAAACTTTGACTTTTTAATCCAACTCGACAGAAATAATTTATTCTCCTTATCAGTCAAGTCCTCGCGAACTACCAATCTACCAAACAAACATGTTTTTTTTTAAGATTCCATTGAATTTTACAATTGAAACTTGTTTCCATTTTTTCTCTGATGGGCGAGAAGTAACACAATACTTCCCATTTAGGTGCTGGGTCAATGCGAGCGCACTGGAAGGTATCCCTTACAAACAACTGTAACCAAATTTAGAGTACAAATGTTAATTCGTTTTTTTTGGTTGGTTGATATGAATGATCTCGACCGATTCAGATTGATTGTCCTGTGTTTTTTTTTTTTTTTTTAATACAAATTCACGGGTTCAATCCATGTGTATTACATGGGACACATATGTACAATTGTACATTGTACATGTACTTGTACAAAGGTAGGTGTGATGGAACGGTCCACAATACCTTGCCAGTTCCCAAGTCTACATAACTGGTGCGAAATCCTTGATCGTCTCTACGAGTCTTGGCACTTTTTTCTCTCTAATTTATCGACATTGCCCGGGCAAGGCATCTAGAGCTGAACTCTCGCTTTTATACATTAGTTGCACTCCTAATCCCCCGCCAGAGTAAATAAACAAAATGATTATTTTAAAAAAAAAACCCACAACAACTTTGGCACACTCGTCAAGGCACAACTTCTCGTCAATTTGACGTGATCTGCTCATTTTCTACGTCAAGTTATTTTACTCGTCTGAAAATCTTCTTATATAATTAATGGGGATTTATTAAAATTTATCTTTATGGAATAAAATCAATTCAACAAGTTTGACATCCAATATTATGAATTTATAATTTGTAGAATAAAATCGTTTTTTAGGTAATTTTGGTATAGTTCGTAAAATAATAAATATATAAATGTGTTTCTTTGTGTTATTATATCACAATTTTAGTAGGTAGCGCAGAATTGTAGGACTTTTTCATATCTTTAATATCCCAATATCTTATTTTTGCCTAAAATTCCGCCACTGGTCGCTGCTAACATTAAAGCAGCTACTCATACTTCCTCACGAGGTATGAGTGGACCTCGAACACCCAAGTACAGAGCATAAAAAATCCTGCCCCGCTGGGGATCAAACCCAGGTCACCGTGCGTGCAATGCCTAGCGCGCTAACTCACTCGGCCATGGTGACTACTCTAGGTTAGTTAGTATGTCTTTTCCAGTGGAGATAGCACTTTGAATACACCAGATCTCATCAGACTTGTCTAGATAATCTTGAATAAAAATCGCGAAAACATGCCCATCGTAAAACAAAGAGTCCTCTCCTTATATGGGGAAAAAAGTCACTATCAGAATATAAATTGCACAAAAGCACTCAAATACAACAAAAAAGTTCACACCAAAAGACAAACAGATAATCCTACCAAAGACCACTGGATAAGCAGTGGGCTAAGTCCATTGTTTTGTCCCACACATCTGATAACCACGATATTTAAACCCTTTTTTGGCGCAGAGAAAGAGAATAAAAACTCATAAAAAGAGCTGTGGTCATAAAAAATGAACCGTTAAGGCATCAAAGTTCTCGGATCAGAGCAAACAATACGAGATGACCTTACGCCCGCCGCTGCGGCGGAACTTTCGTTTGGACCGCAGGCGTAAAGAAAGGATCAATTGTTGGACAGGATTTCTGAAATGGGAGTAAAGGCTGGTAAGAGCTGGCCGGGACCCCTCATGGGTAACGTAAGATAGCTTTGCTCAGATGAGCGCTCAAGTGAGACGGTTTATTTAAAGTATTTAAAAAATCCTTTTACCTCCATGAGGTCTGTGATGCTGTAGGAACACTTTTACTTTTGATAAGTGAGATCATGGCACGCGAAGCGTTTATGAACATGGATTTTCGGCGGAATAAATGATTCAAATAGAGCTAAATGGTCCAAATAGTTTTCTGGATTTAAGAACTGTACATCTAATACTCTATAAATAATAAAATAAAAAAAAAACGTCGATTGCTGTCCGAACATCATCAACTTTAAAAAAAATTGCGTTCTTGACATAGGAATAATAATCCTACTGTCGTATTTATACACCCCGATTGTTACTAATGAGTCTAATTATTCCAGCAGTAAACCCAAGATGTATTAATATGTGGTCAAAATCCGAAATGGGAGAAACGAATTTTCAATTGGTTTTCTTAGTTTGCATACTATTCACAGTATTGTTTACAGCAACAAATTTTTCATTCATGAATTTTTCACAGATTAACGTTCGGAATTTTTAAACAGGAATATTTCCGTTCATGTTTATAAATTTATAAATGTTTATAAATAGACTCAAGTACTGCAAATGGTGGAATGATAAGTGTTGCATGTAGGACGAAAGAAGTACATGAGCAATTGAGCATCCATCCTTTGATTTTCTGTATATTCTTCGAGGTTTTTTTAATGAGGTCAGAACAAAAAAAATCATACGAACAAGATTCGAACCCACGGCAAATCGTCCGGTAGCACAAGGGCCTGCTAGATCGACCTCCCCGCATAGCGTGATAAGCTGATATGTTGGAAAGTGTTTGAAAGTTGCTCGCATCTCGTGTGTGAGGTGTTATTCAATATCATATTCATAGCTGAGGTAACCAAGGCAACCACACAATGAGCAGGACGCGGGTTCATCAAGTTACCGGCCGAGATAAAGGTCAATTCACACATTCCTCTATGTCTCAGTGGTTAAAAGCTTTGGTTGCTGACCCGGAGGTTCTGGTTTCGAATCCCGGCCAGAGCGGAAAATTCTGACTTACTTTTCCGTTTCCGAAATGGCATAGGTGTAAAGACAAAGTGCCCTGAAGTAATGACAAAGCGGTTCCGGGGCACAACTACCTTTAAAGAAGCCCTCCAGCTTGAACATATATTCTTGTTTTCTAATTGATTCCTCATAATGCCGCCACTGTTCGCTATCTATACAAACAGCTACTCATTAATCTTGGCGAGTTATGAGTGGACCCTGCTGATACATCCAAAGTACCCAAAAAAAAACTCTGACTGTGAGGAATTCGAACCCGGATCATCGTGCAAGCCGAGAAGCGCAACCCACTAAGACTACTCATTTTAGCTCCCGTCACGGATAGTTGTGAACAGGGCTTACATCCAGTTGACAAAGTTCTAGAGGTATTATACACCCGCGATCTATTGAGAGAAAGGTTCTATTGAATGATAACTACGTATAGTAGGCAATAACCCCGCCCTGTAGTTAGGACATCTGTACAAAAATTTCCCTATGTAATTTTGTATTTAAATTTTCAATAATATGTCCTTATTAATAAAGAATTTAATAATGTATGTATGTATGTACGAATTTCTTTGTGGTGAAGCACAAGGCCTCTTCACAATTTTTGTGGGTAGCGCAGCATTACTAAGAGCCTCCTTTACATTTCGAATTATTCTATTACATTAATTTCTTTTTACTCTGGTAATGCCGCCACTGGTCGTTACTCATACAAGTAACTACTCATTTTTCCTCACGAGGTATGAGTGGACCCCGAACATCCAAGTACAGAGCAGAAAAAATCCTCCCCCGCTGGGAATCGAACCCAGGTCACCATGTGTGCAATGCCTAGCGCGCTAACTCGCTCTGCCACAGTGACTACACTTTAATAATAATAATAATAATATAGTGTGAGCAGGGTTTACATCCAGTTGACAAAGTTCTAGAGATACCTAATATACACCCCCGGTCTAAGAGAAAGGTTTTATTGAATGATGACTCTTGGTTTCTTTTTATCATAAACCCATTCTATCCATAACTAACTGATAGAAAGGATTTATAAATTATGAATGGTAAGAAATATTCATAATATTTCTCGTTTTTACTTTGTAACATGCATCTGACACATCTATACTTAATATTAACGAGCACAAAACTGTATTATGGGCTGTAATGTGTTTGTATTTTATTTTATTTTTAAGATATGTGTTTTTTTTATTTCATTAAACAGCAGCTACTGTGGACGCTTGTGGTCTGTGTTGTGACTTGCCCAATGCCCATCCAGTAAGTAGCATGTAGCAATCTTCCTTTTTAGGTGTTTGGTTAACACGAGCGCAACTATCAGATATAAGTTATAACGAAAAATACCTACATATAATGTACGGATGTCTACCGATTGGCCAAACTACCGATTCTTGCAAAAACTTGTCATGTTTAAACGGTAAAATATGACGAAAAGTTGATGCTTTATCATAACCATCAAATAAACCTTTACTAAAACTCGCCATGCGCGCTACTCGAACCTCCAACCTCCAGGTTATGAGTCCGCTGCCTTATCGATACAGCTGTTGAGGTGTATCGATATGTCCAACTAGGCGGGTGAAAAAAATAAATAAGATCTTAGTTTTTTATATCTATAATTACTTTTCCAGAGTATCACACCCTCCCTCATCCTACTAACAAATCCGCGTATGAAATTGGATTCACTGTGGGTGTCTAAATCCAAAGCGGAGAGCTACTTAATTTCCACTTACGTGATAGTAAAATTATTTTCCTAATGAGAAAAAAATTCGGACGGTTTTTATTTAAATTTGGGACATAGAAACTAATGAAAAAGTTCTTTCTATCTGTCTGGTTTTTTTTTCTCGACATTTTATTTTAGAAGACTTTTTAATGAAAAAATATCTGCCACATTAAATTAAAACATGGTTTTCACAACTAATCTTACATTGATGGAGAGGCTGACACAGAAGAACGACTTAAGAAACAAAAAGCAAAAGAAATCCACTTCAAGATGATTTCTTCTCAACTCGAAAAACGTTCATTTTAAAGTTCCAGAAATACTTGACTGACAGACACAGCAGGTTAGAACTAAGCCTATTGACAGTCATATAATTCATCCAATCTATTTTAAAAGTTGTAAAACTCGTGAAAAGATTATAATATAAAATATTAGTAAAAAATAAAATAAAAATACGACGTGACCTTGAACTTGAAACATCTTCAGATCATCTTTTAAAAGAACATATAAATAGCGAACACGGCGTTTATATATCGTTCGTATTTTGCTCGGAGAAATAATATATTACTTTCAAATTGCCAGGGCAACGCCTCCTCAAAGCGATAAAAAAATATGATGATTTTTTAATAACAAATTGAGCAGGGAATATGTTGCCCGTAATGCTTCCAAGCATACCAAACAGATAGCGACAGCGTGGATTCGCTTTCCAAAAATGAACTCAACTTGCGAGTAGAGATTTTTTTGTAGAATTAGGTATGTAGAAAAAATGATTCTATACAATATAAATCAAAATTCTAGTTGATCGGTTGAGTTTTTCCGGAGATATAGTTGTTTTTGTTGTGCAGAAATTTCAGAAAATAAATATGCACCTATCAAGAGTTTCAAGTATTAAGAGTTGGGTGGAAGAGATAGCCAAAGGCAATAACCCCGCCATTTAGTGAGGACATCTGTATATATTTTATCCATTTATTTTCTGTTTTTCTTTTATATTGTTTCCAATTTTGTATATTAATTTGCAATTATCTGTTTGTGCATTATGTCCTTATCGATCATGTGCATAATCGACCTCAGTAGCTTGATCGACAAGGCGGCGGACTTGTAACCTGGAGGTCATTGGTTCAAGTCCCGTTTTCAGCGAACATTTATTAAAGCGAGTTTGAGTGTTCGTGACATCACGATTGTGATCAACACAAATATGACGTATACAATTTTTTTTTTAATAAAGTGTATAACAATAATAAGTATGTTAGTTAGTTAGTTATCATATTTGTGTTAATCACTTTCGTGATATCACAACTACTCAAACTAGCTTTACTAAATCTACGCTGAAACCGGGACTTGAATCACCGACCTCCAGGTTACAAGTCCGCCGCCTTATCGATCAAGCTACTGAGGTCATATGTAAAAATACTAATAATAAGTATGTAAAAATACTTCACTCGCATCACGAGGAAGTGGTGCGTCCAGTGTGTTGTTTCACCTACACACGACCGGGCACGACCCCACCCTGGCAAGGTGGACGCCTGGACAGTCCAATATAAATAACCCCGGAGATGGAAGACCCATTACAGCGACGTATGAGATAGACCGGGCCATAAAACATGCAATGAGTTGCTCAAGTGTCTGCACGATCTTGCAGCATGCATCGCCCGGCAACAGGCAACGTGTGGAAATGAGAAATCCATGCTTCAGACTGTTTTCGACTCATCTGATAGGGACGCTAAAGTCTTAGAAGATCTTGTAATTCTTGTATGGCCGTTTCAAATATCTCATTTGTACGTTTGATTTTTTTTAAAATTGATGCTAGTAAATTTAATGATTTTCACAAGTTTAGGACATAAATATTTTTTCTCTTTTATTATTATTATTTGTTCAATCAATTTTTTTTTTTCTTCAATTTTTTATAATATAAATATTGTATATTACTTTGTCCTCCTACAAAAGCATTATATTTATAATTATAAAATTAATTTTTTGTTCATTGTTTCCAAATTAGTTCAATATAAAATCTAAATTGATGTAATTTATTCAGGAAGAAAAATCATTACTGTAATTTTAAAAATCCTGTAAATCCTGTTTCAAATGAAATAAGTGGGCTTTGAAATCTTGTCTGTACTTACGTTTACTAATATGTAATGATTTTCATAAATTTGTGCAATAGTACACAATATCTCCAAAATATTTTGTAATTTCATGAAAAGATTTTTTTTTACTGAGTAAATTATTACTGAATCAAAAAAATCTCAGAAGAACTAATCAAAATCTTAATTTATTCGATTTTTCTTTTTTAATTGACAAGGATAAGAGATAACTCAGCCAAGATTACCATCATTGAGACAGATAATTAATGGACCACTACTAAGGTCTACATTAAAGCTCATCTTTAACTAAGTAAAAGCTAAAATAGCCTTGAAAATAAAATTTGATTTTATCAATTAATTTCCGTTGAAAATTCAACAATAGATGGAAGATGTGATTCCTTGTGCCTCGGAGGTATCTACAACTCATTATTATGGAATTGCAGATGTAAGCAAAAATATATTAAAAGAAAACTTAGACATGGGCAAAAATAATCAAGAAATAATCCAACGATAAACGATTGAGACGAGTTTCTTCTTCACCAAATGAAGAAGGATGGAATTCAAGATGCCAACACATAAATTAGTGTCTCATTAGATGAATATCTACAACTTCAGTTGTGTTTTTTTCTAAAATAAATTGGGGAGATAAGAATGTCATCAGGAGACATTTGTGGTAGAATGCCAAAATAAGTTGTGCGATTATTCTTCCAGTATAATAATTATGCAATAAATCTATGTTTTACAGAACACTGGACAAAATGTTCACTCGTCGTTATACACAATTAACAATATCACACTTGTGGATCTAAGATAAACAGATGGAGCGAAGATACAGATCGTTTTAAAGTATCCATCAAAGAAAAATTGGACTCTTTAGAAGAGCTGATTTAAATATTATTCATCAAAATAAGGACAAGGTTCGTCCTAAATTATGCTGATTTGTGAAGGCAATATAAAATACATAGTTATATTCGTCTTTATCTTTAATCTACATGCGATATTCGTTTGCAACAAAGTTGGATTCAAACCATCATACCTCATTTACTCCTAATTTGACTCACTTATTAGACTCTCACTAATTTGAGTTGCATTCCACTCTCACTAGATGTCACATTCCTCAGTAATGACAGCTCATCTCCTTGTGGTATGATAAGTGATCTAGTCAGTGAGTGTCTGATTATCATATTATTTCAAGTGAAGCAGTGTGGATCACATGATATTCCTCACTAATTTGAAGTGATCTGCTTGATTGTATGATATCATGATACTGCATGTCTCATTATCATGCAATGTTTTCAAACATTGTGAATGATCAGTAAGCGTCGGGTGCCATAAATCAAATCAGTGTTGGATGGATAGGGCATCGAAAACGATGAAAACTCTCATTTTTGACGAAAACCCTAAATAAGCTGGCCCCCTGACCCTCTCATCACATGTATAGAAGTACAAAGTGCACCTCCTCTAACATTTAAGAAAGTATAGGCCAATCCAAGTAAAAAATTTATGGATCCCTAATTATTGTTCGGTAGCAAGGAAAAGGGGACACGGAGGACTGTATAAAAGCCGTGGCCTTTGGATAATTAGAGATATGGTTTTGAGCAATGGACTAATTGGACTATGATGGGGCTGTTAATATTGTTCCGTTTACTTACATTGACTGATAGAGGTGTACTGAGGGCAGACTTCGAGAGCCTGCTACAACGAAGATGAGGCATGTCTTCGACTTGAATACAGGATGTTAGGGGTAAGGATATACAGTGTGTAACACTTATATTTATTACGAATCCGCGCGAATAAATGCCTTTATTCCAGCGCTAGCAGGATTACCAATCTCAAGATTTTACCACTCTTCAGCATTTTCCAAGCTGAGACTCAAGCCAGAGACCTGGGCCTCATTTAAGAAAACAGACTCAGTCGCAAAATCCCCAAATCTCCCTTTCAACCGTCAAATTTTGTTCTAATCTCGCATTATTTAAACGAATTTCGACGGTTAAAGGGGAGATTCTAGAACGAGGCGCTCGTAATCAGGAGACAATGGTGTCACCAGAACCTTCTCCTCTCTTCGCCACTGGTTTCTGCAGAGGCACAACACAATTACGCCTGGACAATACAATGGTGTCACCAGAACCTTCTCCTCTCTTCGCCACTGGTTTCTGTTCCTACAATTACGCCTGGACAATACAATGGTGTCACCAGAACCTTCTCCTCTCTTCGCCACTGGTTTCTGTTTCTACAATTACGCCTGGACAATACAATGGTCTCACCAGAACCTTCTCCTCTCTTCGCCACTGGTTTCTGTTGCTACAATTACGCCTGGACAATACAATGGTGTCACCAGAACCGTCTCCTCTCTTCGCCACTGGTTTCTGTTTCTACAATTACGTCTGGACAATACAATGGTGTCACCAGAACCGTCTCCTCTCTTCGCCACTGGTTTCTGTTTCTACAATTACGCCTGGACAATACAATGGTGTCACCAGAACCTACTCATCTCTTCGCCACTGGTTTCTGTTTCTACAATTACGCCTGGACAATACAATGGTGTGACCAGAACCTACTCATCTCTTCGCCACTGGTTTCTGTTTCTACAATTACGCCTGGACAATACAATGCTGTCACCAGAACCTTCTTCTCTCTTCGCCACTGGTTTCTGTTCCTACAATTACGCCTGGACAATTTACAAATGGCTGTCTCATGTGCATGGTCTGGATGCATTCCTAACAACTTGTAATCCGATACAGATCCTTGTGTGAATAATTATCGCCGATAAAAACTTAAGAGCCAATACATACATGAATATAATCATATTCCGCACCCAAAGTACACATAAATAGATACTATAAATATGTGCATTAAGAATCGTATGGTACATTTCATCTATAACAGTGTAAACATGAATACATGGTAAGAATATTGCAAGCATTTTCCATACTTTTGCCCCACCCCATATATCTGTGTGGAGACAAAATGCACACATGGATAGAAAATAATACGTGCAAAATAATAAAAAAAAATATTTATGTAATTACATATATACCTATCTAATCTATGTAATGTACACAATCAGTAGATGTGTATATTGTAATCCTCAATGTCAATAAGTCAACAAGTTAGCAGACAATAAATAAGCAATCCTCCACAGGATAATCCTCATGTGTGGTCAACAGGCATTTCTTCCCCGGTGATCTGAATGATACGTATTGTATAGAGACTGTATCATAAAAATATCGTCTTTTTTATCTCGCCCGATTAGGATAAATGTATCTCATTTTTCCAGGAGAAAGCCACAATTTTCGTGGAACTAAGGGCGAAATTGTTGCACAGTTAATACACCGTGAACTTATATTCTCTTATATAACTTATAGGACTAATGAGTCCCATTTTTCCAGCAGTAAGCTCAAGACGTATTATTATGTAGTCAAAATCCGAAATGGAGGGGAAAACTTGTCATCTCCTGGTTGGGTTTTGAACCCGCGACCTCTTGATTAATAGTCAGACACCTTGACCACTGAGCTACCGGGACCGACTATGGAGTGGTGGAAAAAGATGTGGTGTCAGACCACTTACCCCGGGATCCCGCTGATGCAACATTTAGTGCATTCTGGAAATCCAGGTAGCGTAGTGATCTGTTAGTTTTTCTCATTAACATGAGTTTGTGACCACATACTCGTAATAATAAGAGTCTGAGGGTTAGCTGGTTGAAAATGCTTTGAGCATTAACCTCGCCTGGTGGTTACCTTCCACAAAAGAGTATTATTATTATTAGTCAGATGATGTGATAGGGTAAGGAGTCTCCTAATACAGAGCTACCCACTACAAGTTTTGTCACAATAAAAACTAAGAAACCCCATGAAAATACTGGAACTTAAAACCAATTTACCTTTTTACTGACCATCCGTACTGACTGAGTTGTCTATGTTTTGTCAAGACAGAGATTGTAAATCTTGCTAATACCTGCAACACAGATAGTAAATCATCTCGTTAATAAATAGAATGACATAAATCTTGCTGGGAAAAAATTATTACATAAATCTTGTTAGGATAAAAAGTTACATAAATCTTGTTATTTAATGGAATAAATAATGGAAAAGTTCCTTTTAAAATGGACGAACTAGAATTAACCAATAACCATCAGGAAACAAATAACCCTGCTGTAACCAAAGGAGGAAAAAAATCTATGGTAAATATAGAAATATATACTCAAGTGATGAGTGCTTGGAAGAACATTTCAAACCATAAAAGTTATCACGAGTTTTTAAATAAGTTTTTTTGGCAAACCCGGTATTTCAGAAAAGACACGCAGGTATTTAAGAGAACTATGAGACACCCTGTTTATCGCGCACGATTATCTTTTATTATCAGCATTTATACATGCTTAATATGACATTGGTACTGGTATGTGTATTTGTATACACTGTACACATAATATGTATAGGTATACACAGGCATAGCTAAGAGACTGTGCGCGGTCAAACGGTAAACAATGCTCAACTCCTGCCATACAAGAACATGAGGGTTCCAGCAAAAGTATACATGCCGGAATATACATACTGATTAAAATTCTAGAAGCGCTAGGTATCTTTATTAGTAAGAACAAAAGTTCAACAAACATATGGCCAATACAATACGCGTTAACTCGAATAATAGTGTACCACTAAGAAAGCATATACCAAGATACCAAGTTCACATAACAATGTAACTAGCCGCTTCATGCGACTAGCCACAGTTCATTGATGAAGGCATGGCCGGTCATGAATTTGTTCAACAAGCCCCTTGGAGAATACAATTCTCAAAGTAATGCTGACCGACGCGACGCCGCCGCCGACGGACCGATTTTAGAGTTTTTTAGATTTCAGAGTATTGTGCGACAGTTATCTTGAGACAGGGCCACATTTGATTCGGCAATGCGCACTTCAGTACTAATTAAATATTCGGATTTCAATTATGTTCCAAAGATTTACATGTGAAATTACATGACAGATTAACGTAAGAGTAATGAAATGTGCATATTTACCAATATCAAAATTTAAGGGTTGGTGGAAGAGATTGTCAAAGGTAATAACCCCGACCTTTAGTTAGGACATGGCCCTCGTCTAGGTACACAGGAGGTGTAATGCGGAACTGTGTGCACCTAGATAACTCTTAATAGACGGGTCCACGTGCACGTGCTTGTGCATGTCCCCGGGGCTGGTAACATTGCATTGCGCATCTTGGAATGTAAGCAAATGACATGGCTAAGTTCTATTAAGGACCGGGTGAGCGGTATATCTTACCAAACACTTTTATAATTTCTTATGACAACGCATATGAAAATTATAAAAGAAAAAAATGATCATTAATGATATTAACAACTCAGAAACGTTTGTAGGCTGTGTTGAACCAATATCAGAGAATGACATAAAAAAAAACAACAACTCAGAAACTTTTGTAGACTGGGTTGAACAAACATCAAAGAATAAGCAACAACTCAGAAAATTTGTAGACTGGTTGGAATTAAAATCAATAATGATAATAAATAAATAACTCAACACCTTTGTTGACTGGGTTAAACAAACACCAGAGAAATAGTTGGTTTACTACAGGTCACTATTTCCTAAGAAACAACATTGGAGTATACAATGACACCATTGAGTACGATAAATGTGGTGAGGGAACACCCTCTCCCATCCTAATCAAGTCACTCACAAAATCCAAACTCTTGTATACTCAGGACAAAAGCTGGAAACAAACACTGTGAACTTATATAACACCTGCTAAACTTTTTAGTGCAGCAGACGTTTTTGAAAGTGATGAGTGAGCTGAATGGGGTGCAATAGTTCTAAATAATGGACGCAGCACATAGGAATTTCTTTTAGAAAAGACCCCAGATATAATGTAATGTAATGTAATGTAGGACATCTGTATTGTATATTTCATTCAATTTTTTTTTTTTTTTTTTTTTTTTTTTCTTGTTTTATTATTCTCAATTTTGTAATTATTTTGTTGTCATTATTTGATTGTATTTGTCCTTCTAATAGGGTATTCAATAATAATGATAATTTACTAGACTTGATAGTTGACCAAAGCTATACAAGAGTATGATAAGGAAATAATGTATGCTTTTCTATATGTATTGTACATATAACAATTCTGGACACACATATATGTATGAGCAATTGGTAATGTAAGTTATTCTAAAATTTATACATTGAACATATACCTATTCTAGACATATGAGCGATTGAACACATAGAAGAGTAAATGTATTAGACTGAACCAGACAGAGATGTAGAGAACGCTAATAGAGGTATAAATCGGATTAGCAACCGACGGATTTAGTACCAAGGCAAAGGCTCTCGACAGTGCTAGCGATAGTAGATACTAAATTACATGTATTAGAGTATGGAGACTATATACAATTTTATTACATAGTTATTAAGGTATATAGACATGTAGAAGATTATGAAGACTATACATATAGTTTTATTAAAGTATATAGACAATATGTATTAGAGAGTATGAATACAAAACATTGGGTTAATAAAGAGTATAGACACTCCAGTACATATAGCAAAGATCTTAGTATAGATGTGCAATTGTGCATTGTGCATATTGCACATAGATGGTTTAGTTATAAGAAATACTAAAGATATTTAGTAAGAGTAGGTACCTACGAAAGTTGCAACTCATACAAGAAAAGCATACATATTACATAGGGTATTGTATCTGTCTGAAATTTCATAAACTTACCTTTCCGATAATATACATAATTCTTTTTTTTTTTTTCTTTCTAAATTGTGTTCACATTATTCCTCTTAGGTTTTTTTTCGACATGTATAGTAATTTGTATAAAGGTATTGTTCCGTTAATAAATATACCCGTATACCGGGCAATATATTAATATTAATAATAATGCCTTGTTATATTATACAGTCGAACCTGGATATAAGGAAACAATTTCCAGGTCCAATTTATCTATCTTAGAAGGAAAATAGCCTTTCTATCAGAGAAACCTAGATATAAGAGAAAAGATTCACGTCCTTTGAACTCTCTGTAAAGATTCAACTGAATCTTTCAAATGTTTACTACTAAATACATAGGTGTAAAAATAGTTATAGTCGATATTATACCTACATAATCATATATTCTGTATAGTTATACATAGGAGTATAATATAGGACGATAATAGTTATAGTCGATCTTATACCTACATAATCATAATATATTCTATATATTTAAACATAGGTGTAAAAATACTAACTTGTAGTCGATATTATACCTACATAATCATAATATTGGTATATATTTCTATGAATATAGTTATACATAGGAGTAGAAGCCGGCAGACACGCAGCAGCCAAGCTCTGGCCATAGCCCAGACACATGAGAGTGGCGAGCAGTACCGTTACTACACTATACTGGAGCGATTGCCAACCAGAGGACAACCAGACGCATGGATAGCCTTTGGTAAGGCGCGGTGCGATTTTAAGGTTGAATTGTCGGAAAATTTAACCCTATCGTTAGGCTTCAAAGCCACGGTCAAGGGAAAAATAAAATTGAAATCGGAGCAAAACAATATGATTATTATTTTCTCTACCGACCGACCTCAGTGGCTTGATCGATAAGGCGACGGACTTGTAACCTTCAGGTCGGTGGTTCAAGTAACAAGTTAAGCAAATATTTAGTAAAGCGAGTTTGAGTAGTTGTGACATCAGGAAAGTGATACAGGAATAATTAAAAAAAAACCAATATTTTTCACAAAAAAGATCACAGTACGTCCGATTTCTTCTGTTAGAAATTTATCGGAAGTAATACAATACTTTTAGAAGAGAACTTTGTCCGAAATTAGGGCTACTAACAATTTGGGACCAACAATTTAGGCACCGCCGGCGCCGGTCGCTGTACTACCAGCAGTGCAAGTCCCATGCAGGGCCCGGGTCTAGAACCAGCCTCAGAGTCAATAGCACTTGGGTCGCGTCCCGGGCCAGTGCAATAAAAATTCCGACCTCTCTGTTTTAGATTTCGAACATTTCGGAACGACTTTTTTATGTTAATCACCCGAAGGGCCCGCTTCTCAGTTCCTGGGAGACTTTTCTGTTCATTGCATCATTAGAGGAGAATAGTTTTGGGACATTAGAGAAGAAGGAACATGTTGAGAATATTTGTTAGAAGATTGGAGATATCGAGTATTTGGTTGGTATGCTTGAAAAATGTTATTTGGCTGGCAATAAGTTTCGTAGGAAAGAGTTTAAAAAAATAAAATTTTATTTATTCATTTAATATTTCTATGGGAACTACCCGTTTTCACAAAGTCCCTACATAAAAAAAACAATTGAATAATAAAATACAAGTGAATACAAAAGACTGGTCGATGTCTAGTGCAGGCTAAATATTTCTGAAAGATTTTTTATGATGGACATTCTGTCATTGAGGATATCATAGTTGTAAGGTTGATTTGATATGGTGTTACATACTTCGATACATCTCTTCATAAGGAACAGAATTTTTTCGAAAAGTCTGCACCAACCGGGAATCGAACTCGGGATCTCTGGACAAGGGCAGTAGTCACAACCATTACGCCACGGAGGCTGAATTATTTTAGCCCTAAAGAGTATTTAGAACAGAAAACACGTAACTAACTAATGACACATCAATTAACAACTTCTCTCTCAAACCAATTCCAAATTCCATTATCACACGATTATTGATTTCGATTCGATTTAAATTTAAAAACCCATTTATAATATTTATTCAAAATTTAAATTGTTATTAATGTAACACTTATGAAGGATACGAACAACCTCTCTTATCGATGCGTTTCAAATTTGGTCTGGCAATTTTGACACCGTCAAAATAAAATAATTGGTTCACCAGAATATCCAACCAACCAACCCGGGGGGCCCGTCCGTCTAGTCCACAGAACCGAAAGTACAAACCACCACGTTACGTCAAGGGTCAAGAGTTTGACCCCCGCGACAGCGCGTCAATATTTTCGAACTCGCTTCAAATCCATCAGTAATCAGATCTGCTTTGCTACATCGAAAAGTTGCCAAATATGTTCTAGAAGTTACAAAATGCCAGCGTCGCGGCGTCGATGGTGCTTTGAAGGCACCGGTCCTTGTAGGATCACCGAAGTTAAGCAACGTTCAGCAACGTGAGGGCTTCGTGATGCTGGAATTCCGGCCCAATCCAGACTGGATGAGGTTAATGTGGGTAGCAGGTTTGTGAGTTTCCTATACGTATGGAGGGTAACACCCCCGTCGTGATATGACAATGCAGTTGAAAGCAACGTTAAACTCAAAAAAAGTTACGAAATAAAAGTAATCCATGTTCATGGTGGTCAAAACCATTGCTGGGCTTTCAGGCTTCCTTGACTGTGTGACCGATTATGTTTTTGGCCCATTTTAGAATTTGGAAAATTACTTCTTTTTCGAACATCACCAAGAGAATGTATGTATTTATGTACTGGGTTGTGGGTTCATTACGGAGATGGAGTGATGCGTAAATATTCAATCAGTCATTGGATTTCTTAAGAGTACCTACTACAGATTAATATTTCAATTACTGTAGATTTAAATTTCAAATTTCAATCACTGTAGAAGAATAGACTAATGAACCTTATGGCCAATGTAGTTGAAGACCCACTTACCAATGTATAATTGGGTCGTGATAGACCTGCTAACTCATGTGATTGGGTCGTGATAGCTGATTGGGTCAGACAGAAAGTTTTGGAGGTGGAATGATTATAATAGACGCCTGTATCCCAAGTCTAGGCTCCTGGCATGTCCAAGAGTTTCCATTTTGAGTATCTTCACAAGGATTATTTATAAACCCACTTGACCTAACTGTCTGCGTATTGGGACTCCCTGTCTCAAGCCGACATCGACAGTCTAAAAAAAGCACTGCTATACATGGCGAAAATGTGATTGGGTCAAGAATATTTCAGGCAGGTGTTCTGACTATCTTCATTCGGGTTCGGACTTAGTTTCTATCACGCGCGTCCGGTGTCTAATGACAGCCGGCCAACAATTCCGCCTGAGTTTCAGCAGGAACCTAACCTAGATGCAAATTAGACAGTTGCTAGGAACTACTGAGTCCGGTGTAGGTATGGTACTCACTCTGCTTTCTTTTTCATTTGGGTTTAACGTCGCCTTCAAATAGCACGACGGGGATGTACCCTCCATTCGCAGGAAACTCACAAACCTGCTACCCATGTTCATCACCCAGCCTGGGTTCGGCCGGAATGCCAGCATCACGATGTCTGCACTTCACTAGACGTGGTTTAACTTCGGTGATCCTACGAGAACCGGTGCCATCGACGCTGGCTGCTGTTATTTAGGTGCACTTCTATTGAAGAATTGACCTCAGTGGCTTGATCAAGTCCAAGTTCAGAAAAGATTCAGTAAAGCGAGTTTGAGTAGTTGTGACATCACGAAAGTGATTAACACAAATATGATAACTTTAAAAGAAAAACGCTTCTATGGTAGACGGAGATAGGAGAGAAGACTCTCAATGCATGAATTTTTGGTATCTGTGGAGTTCAGAGAACGAAAGATTTCGATTGACTATTACAAGAATAATTGTTCATCACAAATTCACAATCACAATTGACTATCACCAGAAGAATGGTAAACCACAAGGCAAAATAGAGGTTTATTTTTATAGATCACAAGATTCAGAAGACAAGTTCAATCAACTTTTCTGAAACACACTTCAGAAAAGTGAAACTCATTCTCTTCCTCAATCAGTTTGAAAATTTAGGTCACGACCAAGAAGTGTTCCGTTTGGTTTCCACACAATGGAAGTAATAACTGAAATAATGAACCAAACTGAAAAACCACTCCGGTATAAGTACCAACCCATGAACTTGAAGCAAATGAAGAATGGAGCTCTGGGAAGATAGCATTCAAATATGAAAGCCCAAGTTCTCTTTATGATTCTTTCTTTATACTATTATCATCATCATCATCGTCATTCTTTTAATTGTTCTTTTCTTTATATCAAACTATCATGTGCAAGTACAACCAGCACAATCTTAACAGCAATTATTAGTATTAGTACAATCATGATTCGTATTATTTAATTTTAATGTGTGAACCAGACCCAGATGAGGTGACCCTCGCAGGAGAATAATAGCTGTTAGAGTCAGGGAACTTGCTCTTACAGATCTACAGGGTGACCAGAAGAGTATAATAGCTGTCAGAGTCAGGGAACTTGCTCTTACAGATCTACAGGGTGACCAGAAGAGAATAATAGCTGTCAGAGTCAGGGAACTTTGTTCTTACAGATCTACAGGGTGACCAGAAGAGTATAATAGCTGTCAGAGTCAGGGAACTTGCTCTTACAGATCTACAGGGTGACCAGAAGAGTATAATAGCTGTCAGAGTCAGGGAACTTGCTCTTACAGATCTACAGGGTGACCAGAAGAGAATAATAGCTGTCAGAGTCAGGGAACTTGCTCTTACAGATCTACAGGGTGACCAGAAGAGAATAATAGCTGTCAGAGTCAGGGAACTTGCTCTTACAGGTCTACAGGGTGACCAGAAGAGAATAATAGCTGTCAGAGTCAGGGAACTTTGTTCTTACAGATCTACAGGGTGACCAGAAGAGAATAATAGCTGTCAGAGTCAGGGAACTTGCTCTTACAGATCTACAGGGTGACCAGAAGAGAATAATAGCTGTCAGAGTCAGGGAACTTGCTCTTACAGGTCTACAGGGTGACCAGAAGAGAATAATAGCTGTCAGAGTCAGGGAACTTTGTTCTTACAGATCTACAGGGTGACCAGAAGAGAATAATAGCTGTCAGAGTCAGGGAACTTGCTCTTACAGATCTACAGGGTGACCAGAAGAGAATAATAGCTGTCAGAGTCAGGGAACTTGCTCTTACAGGTCTACAGGGTGACCAGAAGAGAATAATAGCTGTCAGAGTCAGGGAACTTGCTCTTACAGATCTACAGGGTGACCAGAAGAGAATAATAGCTGTCAGAGTCAGGGAACTTGCTCTTACAGATCTACAGGGTGACCAGAAGAGAATAATAGCTGTCAGAGTCAGGGAACTTGCTCTTACAGGTCTACAGGGTGACCAGAAGAGAATAATAGCTGTTAGAGTCAGGGAACTTGCTCTTACAGGTCTACAGGGTGACCAGAAGAGAATAATAGCTGTCAGAGTCAGGGAACTTGCTCTTACAGATCTACAGGGTGACCAGAAGAGAATAATAGCTGTCAGAGTCAGGGAACTTGCTCTTACACATCTACAGGGTGACCAGAAGAGAATAATAGCTGTCAGAGTCAGGGAACTTGCTCTTACAGATCTACAGGGTGACCAGAAGAGAATAATAGCTGTCAGAGTCAGGGAACTTGCTCTTACAGATCTACAGGGTGACCAGAAGAGAATAATAGCTGTCAGAGTCAGGGAACTTGCTCTTACAGATCTACAGGGTGACCAAAAAATCAGTACAGAATTTGTACATCTACCGGGTGACCAAAATAGTACTTCAGGGATACATTACATAGCTTGCATGTTTGCATTCCGGACGGGACATAATTTTCTAACACCACACTAGCATAAAGACTCTAAATATAAAAAATAATACCGTTAGGCATTGTATATTTTACAGTACATGACCCATTTTAAAAAAAAAGGAAGATAAACAAAAACTTTACAAACAGGTACTAGTGTTGATCTGATGAAATGTGTTCAGACGGAAAAAATAAATTAGACCCTACATAACCACCCTATAGGAAAAAAGAACCCTAAGACGATTGTAAAACTATAAGTAATCAACATTTCAATGATTTATTTCGTGGTCCACCAAAAGATGAATAACAACTATCCCAGACAACAACCCACACGCACTCTTTACAAACACCTAAAATTCAAAATTAATTCTCACCTCAAGGAGTCGGGAACAGGGTTTAACGATTCTAGAAGTAATTATTCTTGACAGGTTGGTGTACAACCAAAAAAAAAAACAAACTGTTAAATGCACCATCATATTAAAACATATATAACTATGCATATTGTATAGATTTCTGACAGCACCAAACTATAAAAAAAATATCACTGAACAGATATTGGGTACCTTCTCGGTGGGATTAAAAATCCCGTTAGAAAGATGAACTCGAAAAAACCGAAATTAAAATCCTTTTGTGACTAATTTGGTGTAAAACCAAAGTAACCTCTGGTTTCATTAAACATTTTTCAAAGTAAATTGAATTCAAACACATATGGTTCAGGCCAGTGGTGTGGGGCCCAAGGAACATCAATTTGTACTGGAATCTGGCATTTCCAAAAGACGACGAAGGAAAACGCACAAAACTTTTCTCGATTAATTTATAAGTGCCTATTACATCATTTTCATTTGCGCTACAGTTGTGGAACAGTCAGCTCAGTCAATGAGTCAATCTGCCAGTGAGTGAATTATTATTTAATTAATAATTATTAGTGAGTGAATTTCTGCCACTCTCTGGTATCTCGTATACCAAGTAACCTATGGGTCCGTGATCTTCGGCTCTGTTATAATAATTATGATAATAATAATATTGCCTTATTTATGCTGCCCGAATAGGACAATTAAAGTCCCATTATTCCAGCAGTAAGCTTAAGACACATTATTTTGTGGTAAAAATCCCAAATGGGAGGATAACTTGTCCCGGCTGGGATTCGAACCCACGACTTCTGGAATCTCTGGATTCACAGAGTGCCGCTTTTACCACTGAGCTACCGGGACAGGCAGTGATAGTTCTTCATAATTACTTAATCTACCATGCAAAGGATAAGGAACAGTAAAACGTACATTAAGCTTCCTCTGCCGCATGCTATTTTTTTTTTATACACAAATTAACGGTTCAAACCCATGTGTTAAACCTATCTCAGCTTACAGCCTCATGCATGCTGCATACATAGGGCCCAGTGCTACGTGAAGGATGATCCAAACCAGACTCACATTAACCCATATTATCTTTTTTATGGTTTTCGAACTAGTGAGCAGAAAATGGAATAAGATAAACCACATGGCATCAGTTAAACACAAACATATAGTATTTAAAATAGGTACCTCTATTGGCACGTATAGATTCTTCACATGTAAGAATTTTTTTTCACCTTAATTAAGTTTGTATTTCAATTTTTACAAATCGTTAATACATAAATATAAGGACAAAGTAAATACAAAATTACATACTTCAATTACAAGAAAATTATTTTTTTTAAAAGAGAGAGAGAGAGAAAGAAAGAGAGAGAGATAAAGAAAGATGGAAAGAGAGAGAGAGAGAGAGAGAGAGAGAGAGAGAGAGAGAGAGAGATGGAAAGGAAGGGGGCATAATATTCTACCAGGTGTATTTCATCATCGCTCTTAGGCACACCGCGAATGCACTTTTACAGTGAAACTCTGCACTTTAAGGCAAACAAGTGACTGGCTTATCAAACCCAAATGCCACCATTGACATCATATTAGGGACCCTGTGAGTTTCTCTTTCATCCATATTGGCCAGCATTAGACGTTAAAAAAACAAGCCATACTCGTAGATATCTGCAGCCAGTCCATTGTCTTGCAAGGCGAATAAACAATGCCATCAGCAGACAGGTCGTTAATAATGTGCATTTGATGTTTATTGAAATGCGCTTATCTATTTGCATAAACCATATTGGTCGCTGACATGACATGCTCAGAGCAGACACTTATATCTTATCATGTTTATGAACAATTCTTATTTCTTTGAGACAGTGGGCTGGTCTCGTTCACCAATCAGTATTGACTGTAATGAGCCTTTGAAATACGAAATCACCTAAAAGAAAACTTTCTAGATGTCAAATATGGTGGAAATCACACGCTAGATATTCAATCGAGATGTAGATTCGAGTCAGAAATAATTTATTTATACTACCAAATCAGAACCATAATTATGTTGGAATCAGGACCACGTGATGTTAGAAAAAGATTTTTTTAAGTGAATGAGAAAAAAAATCTAATTTTATTAATATAGCGATAGCCACTCATAACAATATTATTATGTGTTACGTGGCTGTGGTTTCCAATGAAAGTACACGCGATACGGTTACCATGACAACAAAACAAGAAGTCAGTAGCCAGTGTGAACTTCCAGTGGCCAGTTAGCACTGCGGTCAACAATGTTCTCACATGTGGTTGCCTTATTGTACTGGCCAGTGTGTTTTCTCGTATTGTTGGAATTGCACACAACAGGTTTTGGGCAAGATTGTTGAAAGTCGCAGGTTTGCTTGTTACGTAACTGTTTGCTAGGGAACAGACCATAATTCTATGTAGAAGAGCTGGAACAAGCCCAGCTGGTCTCTTGGGATCACCGAAGTTAAGCAACGTCCAGGGAGGTGAAGACTTCGTAATGCTCGCATTCCGGCCCAACCTAGGCTGGGTGAGGTGAATGTGGGTAGACGGTTTTAAGTTTCTTGCGGCGAATGGAGGGTAACACTCCCGTTGTGATATGACCATGCAGTTGAAAGCGACGTTAAACTCAAATTAAAAAAAAAGATGTGGAACAGGTCATACATCTACGAGTATGTATAAGACCTGGGATCATAATGGGAGATTTTCCAATATTGGAATTGGAAAAACTCCTGAGGTGATCCTATCCCAGCTTTGAATTGAGGTGTGTTGAGGCTAATTTCCCATCTGATTAGGTGCTTTAATGTGAGCAGCGACCAATGATAGGCAAAAATAAGATATTGGGATATTGAAGATACGGAAAAGTGCTATAAGTCTCCGGTACCCACTGATATTGTGATATAATAACACATTTTTATTTGTTTTATTATTTTTCTTGCGAGTGGTGCTTCATGTGAGGTTTCTCTAAATCAATATTTACAGCTTTGCACCGGTGACCAGACACAGCTGGAATGCCACACCGGTACATGTGGTGGAGGTTCAAGACGTGTGGTTTTGGTTTGTTGGGATGCAACACTCACCGGAGGGTCATTCGCAAGGTCGAAATTCTACAATCTTGTAGTGGAGTGTGTTCGGTGTCCGTTCTTCCAAAATTGTTTTGGTTAACTTTTTTTGTTATTTTTACCAAAATTGCTTTGTTAATTTATTTTTTGGATATACATATTTTTTTGTTATTTTGGTAACATTTTTCTCTCTTTTGGGCACAATATTTCTTCTATTTTCATAATGACTTTCTTCCAAACGTGGATAATTGCTAGATTCGTCTGCTATTTCTTTGGCAACATATATTCTCACCGTTTAACAGCTTTCTACGTTTCTTGAAAATAATTCTTCATTACTTCCGTGGTAATGGTTAATTACTCGAGAATATTCCTTCGTATCTTGCGCCGGAATCCGGATAATGGATTTTTTTTTATCAAAATCTTTTAATTCCTTTTTTTCAAATGATAGCAGAATTTATGTGTTCATTAAAAAGTACAAAAGTTTGAACGTGTACGAGTTGGAGTGACCTATAACTGTGGTTTAGCCGAGTTTATGGCCTCGTGATCAGATGAGTAGATTAGTGGTGACCCCAGGCCCGGGTCAGGTCGACATTCCGATGGGGATCATTATTATTTTTTTCAAACTTTTTAAATTACCTCGAATTTAGTGCAGTTGGTCCATTTTTACTTTCCAGATCATATGACGTGTGGAGAGTATTTGATTTTTGGTTTATTGTTTATTCCTGGTGCCTGTTCCAGAAACACTCTCATAATCTCCAAATTATGCCCAAATTCAGCACAAGATTTTTATCGTTTGAAAGTGATTATACCCTCGTTGTTTGTTTATATTTATGTTTATATAATTATTTTGAAAGATAAATACATGGAAATCTCCCTTTCAACTTACTGTCACACAACGCACTCTGATTGGTTGATTCAAACGCAATGACCAATCAGAGAGCGTTGTGTGACGGTTGAAACGAAGATTCGGAGATTTTGAGCATGGAGAGTGTTTTTGGAACAAGGCCCTGCTGGCGCTCATGTCGTATAGAAAGTAGA